>CAUDMG010003808.1:665000-935000 GCA_958450375.1 Homarus gammarus
GACGGGTGGTGAGGGCAGCCGTGTCATTACTGCCGCGCCGGGTCACTTGAGGTCACACTGCCAGGGGGTGCCACACCTGTCTCCCCCACCCTCACGTGTTCCCTCGCACGCGCCACATGGGGGGGGGAGGAGGAGCCGCCCGGTTTAACGTAACATCCGGTAGAGAGAGATGGTGGATATCTGTCAACTAATCCGGATTATCCTGAGGCGGGAGTCCTAATTTTGACGAGTTGGTCCTTGGGTGGCTCGTCCTCGAAGGGTCGGGGGGGGGGGGTGCTCCAAGGGGATTAATATAGATTATTTCATCAGGTTAACTATGAGTCAAACGTTACTGAAGAGGCTCATGTGGGCTCTTATAGTGGCGCTGAGAGGGAAGGCGGGGCGGGGCGGGGTGGGGTGGGGTGGGGTGGGGTGAGGCGGGGCGGGGCGGGGCGGGGTGGGGTGGGGTGGGGTGGGGCGGGGCGGGGCGGGGCGGGGCGGGGCGGGGTGGGGTGGGGTGGAGCGGGGTGTGGCGTGGTGGGGTGGAGCGGGGTGGGGTGGGGTGAGGCGGGGCGGGGTGGGGTGGGGTGGGGTGGAGTTGGGTGGGGTGAAGCGGGGCGGGGCGGGGTAAGGAGTGGAGGGAAGAATAAAGAGGATGGATGAAGGAGTGAGTAAAATATTATTGTACTAAATGAAATAAGTCATCGTACTCAAGAGGTTAAGTCGTCGTACTCAAGAGGTTAAGTCATCGTACTCAAGAGGTTAAGTCATTGTACTCAAGAGGTTAAGTCGTCGTACTCAAGAGGTTAAGTCATTGTACTCAAGAAGTTAAGTCATCGTACTCAAGAGATTTAGTCATCGTACTCAAGAGGTTAAGTCATCGTACTCAAGAGGTTAAGCCATCGTACTCAAGAGGTTAAGTCATTGTACTCAAGAGGTTAAGTCGTCGTACTCAAGAGGTTAAGTCATTGTACTCAAGAAGTTAAGTCATCGTACTCAAGAGATTTAGTCATCGTACTCAAGAGGTTAAGTCGTCGTACTCAAGAGGTTAAGCCATCGTACTCAAGAGGTTAAGTCATCGTACTCAAGAGGTTAAGTCATCGTACTCAAGAGGTTAAGTCGTCGTACTCAAGAGGTTAAGTCATCGTACTCAAGAGGTTAAGTCGTCGTACTCAAGAGGTTAAGTCATCGTACTCAAGAGGTTAAGTCATTGTACTCAAGAAGTTAAGTCATTGTACTCAAGAGGTTTAGTCATCATACTCAATAGGTTAAGTCATCGTACTCAAGAGATTAAGTCATCATACTCAAGAGGTTAAGTCATCGTACTCAAGAGGTTAAGTCATCGTACTCAAGAGATTAAGTCATCGTACTCAAGAGGTTAAGTCATCGTACTCAAGAGGTTAAGTCATCGTACTCAAGAGATTAAGTCATCGTACTCAAGAGATTAAGTCATCGTACTCAAGAGGTTAAGTCATCGTACTCAAGAGGTTAAGTCATCGTACTCAAGAGATTAAGTCATCGTACTCAAGAGATTAAGTCATCGTACTCAAGAGATTAAGTCATCGTACTCAAGAGGTTAAGTCATCGTACTCAAGAGGTTAAGCCATCGTACTCAAGAGATTTAGTCGTACTCAAGAGGTTAAGTCATCGTACTCAAGAGGTTAAGTCATCGTACTCAAGAGGTTAAGTCATCGTACTCAAAAGATTTAGTCATCGTACTCAAGAGGTTAAGTCATCGTACTCAAGAGATTTAGTCATCGTACTCAAGAGGTTAAGTCATCGTACTCAAGAGATTAAGTCATCGTACTCAAGAGGTTAAGTCATCGTACCCAAGAGATTAAGTCATCGTACTCAAGAGGTTAAGTCATCGTTCCTCAGTACTGTACACATAATGGTGCTGCCGCCTTAGTCAGTCTTTAATGGCTGGACACGATGTATATATGTATACATGTAGGTATATTTGTATGTATGTATGTATGTATGTATGTTTGGGTGGATGTATGTATGTATGTATGACCTCACTGCTACTTTTGTCAGCTGTTTTCTTCCTGCGGCCAAATTACCGCAGCTAATACACATTTTTCCACCCGTGAGAGAGAGAGAGAGAGAGAGAGAGAGAGAGAGACCCGGACTACAACTGTTGCTAATTGCAGGAAGTGTTTCGCAGACTGACGGTGTGTGATATTGCAGGTCAGATGGGGTCACCTCCTCCCCCCCCCCCCCCCCCTCCCTCCCACACCTGCTGAACCTCTCCTACCGTATGTTGGGGGGAGGAAGAGGAGGGTGATGATAGGGGGAGGGAAGGTACTGGTAAGAGGAGGGAGGTTGGGGAGGTACTGAAGGAGAGAAGGTTGGAAGTAATAGATTAACTTGTAAATGTTAAGGGAAAATTTAGTATTACTTAGATAGATAGATAGGTGAGTGGAACAAGGCACCAAACACCATCACTAACTCGAACAAGTTGGGAAGTTTCAGATATAGGTTAGGTTAAGTTAATAATAATAATAATGCAAGCAATAATGATAACACTACTACCACGTTGGCCTCCAGCCTCCCCCAATAGCCATACCTTCGCTGTCATTTTATTACCTTAATATTAAATATCCTATTACAAAAGTAGCTACCATAGCTGTGTTGAGTTAGTTGAGCCGCAGATCTATGCGGCATTCAGTGACTGTTGCCTCCTAGTCGATATCTACGACTGTTGTCGGCTTTGGGGCCGATGCTCTCGTTCCTTTGAGGCAAAGCAATACAGACTTAAGCAGAGAGAAGGACAGTCGACATCTCAAACAGGCTACAACGTGACTTCTGGGCTGCTGCTTCGGTTCGGATAACACCTCCGCGAGTCTGGTGTAGAGACATCTTTCACTTGGTCCCATCCCGCCAGAGGTTGTGAACACTAGAGGGGTGAAGCTGCCTTGATCAACGTTCAGAATTCTCTCCCCATACACTCCGTTCTTGTCGTTCACGTTCTTCTTGTGCACAACCTTGAGAGATAAATTACGGTGACATACGGCCATGGGGTCGAATATTGTGATATCAAAGAAGGCTCGCTGTCCCCGCGTCCAGAATCCTCGAGCACTGTCCGAAGCAGAGAGGACAGCGATATCTCAACCAGGCTGTAACGTAACTTCTGGGCTGCTGCTTCCGTTCGGATAACACCTCCGCGAGTTTGGCATAGAAACATCTTGTACTACTACTACTACTACTACTACTACTACTACTACTACTACATAAGACACAGTGAGCTACATCATTCCTTGAGGCAGAGGTGGCATGGCTTGGGGTCCACATCAAGCTTGTGTCATACGTTGCTCTTCCGCTACACCACAGGCAAAGTTCCGGTGACGGTCAGCAGCGGAAGTAGTCGTCAGCGTGATCCTGTCTATCGGGGCGGGGTGGGGGCGGGGCGGGGTACACCTGGCACTCACTTTGCACTAATTAGATTTTATACAGAGATTGGAGAGTTAATTGAGTGATCAGTGATGCGGTGTGTGTGTGTGTGTGTGTGTGTGTGTGTGTGTGTGTGTGTGTGTGTGTGTGTGTGTGTGTATGTATAATAATAATAATAATAATAATAATAATAATAATAATTACGGTTTATTGAAAGAGCTTGGCAGCCAGAAGGCTGAAAATATACAGTTACATATTTGGGGAATGGGTTACGAATTACAAATAATATACAAGTAACATAAGTGACACAAATAAGACATATAATAACTTAGATGGGGAAAAGCTCAGACTACAGTTCATTTCAACATAGTGACAGTGTTACAGTATTACAAGTTATTGATAATTTTTACAATGGTTGGGACTGGGCTGTTCTTATAGCGATCAGTTCGTGCACGTATGGGCTGGATGCGGTTGTGGTGTCGAACAGCAATTCTCGGACAAGGGATCTCAGGTGGTAGTAGGAGCCGGTGTCGGGGATGGTGTAGAAGCTTCTTACCAAATTTGCAGATGAGGTCGTGGTGATGGTCAGTGAGAGTCGAAAGGGTCAGTGTGTTGAGCGCTTCTTGATATGTGGAGTAGGAGGGGGAGAGAATAATCTTGCATGCCCTCTTTTGCACTTTTTCTAGGTGTTTACGTTGTGTGGCATTTAGGGAGGAAGACCAGGTGGGGGAGGCATAGGTGAGCTTGGGAAGTATGAATGTTGTGTAAACACTGAGGAGCTCGTGTGCAGGAACTCCGAGGGACTTGAGTCGGCGGAGGAGGTGGAGACGGAAACTGGAGGATTTGACAACTTCATTGACGTGTGGTTTCCAATTTAGTTTGTTGTCTATGGTGACGCCGAGGAGCTTCGTGGAATCTACAACCTGGAGTGTGTTCGGACCTAGAGTAATGGAAGGAGGTGGGACAATGTCGGAGGAGAGGTTGATGTGCATAACCATGGTCTTGGTATGGTTGATGGTGACATGGTTGTTGGTGGCCCAGTTTTGGAGACTGTTCAATAAATCCTGAAGGGCGGTATAGTTGGGAGCAGAATTGTTGACGCTGATCCCAATGGTGGAGTCGTCGACATATTTCCAGCGAGCAGGGGTTTCTCTTAGGGCATCATTGATGAGCATAAGGAAGCAGAGTGGTCCCATCTTGGTGCCTTGGGGGACGCCACAGGTGAGTGACTGAAAGGTGGAGACAGCCCCTCGGAAGCGTACAGCTTGGCGTCGGTCACTGAGGAAGTCTGTAAGCCATGGTATGAGGCTTCTTCGAAGCCCGAGGTCAATAGCTTTGTTGATGATTATATTGTGGTCGACTAGGTCGAACGCTTTAGTGAAATCAATGAAGGCGACAGCTACAGACGTTTTTCGTTTCTCGAGATGGCGGTATATGTAATCGAGAAAGCTGACAAGACAGTGAGTGGTGGAGGAAGTTTTCATGTTGCCAAATTGCTGAGGGTCTACGACTCCTGCAATATCAGCATAAGCCCAGTCGAACACAAAACTTTCACAGATTAGGCTGGGTATTGGGGTGATTGCAATAGGTTGTAGCTGATTTAAGGAGTGTGTGTGTGTGTGTGTGTGTGTGTGTGTGTGTGTGTGTGTGTTATATATTATGTGCGGTGTGTGTGTGTGTGTGTGTGTGTGTGTGTGTGTGTGTGTGTGTGTGTGTGTACAAAAAGCGTGACACCTCTCCCTCCCATAATAATTTAACCTGTGTTGACCCGTCAAAGGTCGGGGTTGGGGGGTAGATAGCGAGACACCACCTGCCGCGCCCCTCCTGCAGCTGTACCTGGGCGTGAGGTGTGTGTGTGTGTGTGTGTCAGTCAAGTCTTGGGATGCACGAGACGCCGACACAAACAACTTGGGTCTGATCTTTATTCAGTGACATTAAGGAAATAAATCCCAAATTAAAAATCATGGTAGGCAACAGATGGGAAATTTTGTGATGGTCGATGTACGGAAGAAATCATTACAAGAATATGTCAAGCAAAAACAGCATTTAATAATATAAAAGACATAATGAAAAGGGACATTAATTTTAATTTGAGAAAAAAGCTGCTGAAAGGCTTTATATGGCAAGGACTGATGTATGGGTCAGAGGCGTGGACACCTTCAGCAGACACCAGAGAGAGGTTGGAGGCCCTTGGTGTTATAGGCGAATGTTAAGAATAAGCTACACTGATAGGGAAACAAATGAAGAAGAACTAAGGATAGCAACAACTTCAAGAGAAATATTTGAAATGTACAGAAAAAGATATATGAGAAACTTTGATCATACAAGTTGAAATATTAATGTGTAAAGTTGAGGATAGAAGGGCCAGTGCAGGCAGAGACTGGGATGGGTGAATGAAATTATAAACTGAGTCCCCAGAGAGACGCAAAATATCGGAGGATTTGTAAAAACAGCCCGAGAACGTTTAGTGCGGAGAACTGTAATTTTTTTTATACTACTTTTAGGGTTTCTATAAGGGTTTAAGGGCTTGATAAGGGGATAACTGTGGACACTTGCCAGGGCTAAAATCTTCAATTATAGTAATGTGTGTGTGTGTGTGTGTGTGTGTGTGTGTGTGTGTAAAAGACGTTTAATCTGTGAGTGGATACAACACTCATCTCCCATCCTAATGGTTTATGGTTCGCTCCCAGGGCACCCCCAAGTTGTGAATGGTTACCTACATATATAGTTGAGGAAGTGGAGGTGGTTGAGTACAGTGTCTGCTCTCTTATATAGGCTTGTTGCTGCAGGTAATATTAGTATCTTGCTAACTTCCAATCCTCTCAACTTTAATACTTGCTGAAACAATTCGACTGTGGTGGTATGGACTGTTTTTTGTGCAGATTCTAAAGGTTAGTTCCGGGGTAGTGTTAGTGAGGGCTGGGGGTGAGGGGTGAAGGAGAGGGGTGAAGGAGAGAGGTGAAGGAGAGGCGTGAAGGAGAGGGGTGAAGGAGAGAGGTGAAGGGGAGGGGTGAAGGGGAGGGTGAAGGAGAGGGGTGAAGGGGAGGGGTGAAGGAGAGAGGTGAAGGGGAGGTGGTGAAGGAGAGGGTGAAGGAGAGGGGTGAAGGGGAGGGGTGAAGGAGAGGGGTGAAAGAGAGAGGTGAAGGGGAGGGGTGAAGGAGAGGGGTGAAGGGGAGAGGTGAAGGGGAGGGGTGAAGGAGAGAGGTGAAGGATAGGGTTGAAGGAGAGGGGTGAAGGGGAGGTGGTGAAGGAGAGGGGGTGAAGGGGATGACTGGTGGTGAGTGTTGGAGGAGAGGAAGGTTGGTGGTGAGGGCAAGGCACCAGGAACGCCGCCGGGAGCAGTAGGTATCAGAGGCGGAGAAAATTAATATCATGGAGGAGTTACGAGGAACGCCACAGCCTCCTCTCGTTCACATTACAGCATTACAGCAGCCTCTCTATTACCGCATTACACCAGGGCCAACCATCTAGGGGGGGGGGGGGATATAGTCTACGGGGTGGAGAGTTGTGGGAGTGATGGCAGATGTGAGTCAGGTTTTATCCGCGTGTAAGGAGACGATCCCACCCCTACACGTCTCCTCCCCCCTCCCTCGTCACCACTGTATGGAGGGGAGCATAAGAGGTGTGTGTGTGTGTGTGTGTGTGTGTGTGTGTGTGTGTGTGTGTGTGTGTGTGTTAACTCTCCCTTCTGTACGGTACTCACACCCTGAGTATTATGAATTAGTTCATTAATAAAGGTGTCTTTCTGCCTTGAGTACAATGGCTTACTCTCTTGAGTACGATAACTTAATCCAGTGTTCTATATCATTGTACTCCAGGGACTGATTAAGTCATCGTACTCAAGGGGTTAAATCGTCTTACTCAAGGGGTTAGACCATCGTACTGTACATACTTTAATCTTACAAATACAGAAACATTGGTCTTTGTATTTATGTTTTTATTGACTGTATTTTCCTTGAATACAGTTGAAATACAAGACCTGTGGTTATGTTATTGACCAACAGAAACAGCCACTACCCTACCACAGCTCAACACCAGCCACAACCCTACCACAGCTCAACACCAGCCACAACCCTACCACAGCTCCACACCAGCTACAACCCTACCACAGCTCAACAAAAGCGACAACCCTACCACAGCTCAACACCAGCCACAACCCTACCACAGCTCAACACCAGCCACAACCCTACCACAGCTCCACACCAGCTACAACCCTACCACAGCTCAACAAAAGCGACAACCCTACCACAGCTCAACACCAGCCACTACCCTACCACAGCTCAACACCAGTCACAACCCTACCACAGCTCAACACCAGCCACAA
This sequence comes from Homarus gammarus, assembly GCA_958450375.1. Taxonomy (NCBI): domain Eukaryota; kingdom Metazoa; phylum Arthropoda; class Malacostraca; order Decapoda; family Nephropidae; genus Homarus; species Homarus gammarus. The sequence continues at coordinate 672,697 of CAUDMG010003808.1, forward strand.
CCCTACCACAGCTCAACACCAGCCACAACCCTACCACAGCTCAACACCAGCCACTACCCTACCACAGCTCAACACCAGCCACAACCCTACCACAGCTCAACACCAGCCACTACCCTACCACAGCTCAACACCAGCCACAACCCTACCACAGCTCACGTGACCCATAATACCAGTGCAGTGCAAGTGCTGTAGAACTATATTACAGTAAGACAGTCCTATAGTAAGTGTTATCAATATTTTATACTGTACTGAACACGACACTTGTGGCAACTAAGAATATTTAACATAATTATTTCCAGCAGATTACCTGAATATTATTGTTACAATACTCGACTTCGATGTGTACTGTATTCGTAGGTGGAATGTATTAATATTTGAAGGCTTGTATTTGGTGTATACTTGAACCCTTGTATTTTAATTTTGATTGTATTGTAACTTTTGTATTTGAGGGTTTCCAAAAATAAATATTTGTATTTATTCTGGATTACCGTATTTATATTTGTAGTTGATTTGACCCCGTCCTTGTTGTTTTCGCTGAAGGAATGTGTGTGTGTGTGTGTGTGTGTGTGTGTGTGTGTGTGTGTGTGTGTGTGTGTGCACAGGGTGGTGTAATGCGTCTAGTGTGGCAGCATTATGTTAGCAAGCACTGCTTGCTTTCTCCCGCTTTTAGCTGCCGCCGCTGGCTAGCCCTTGTAGTGAGCAGGGAAGCAACTTACATAAGTCTTCCCCTGCCAGTACACAGCCTCCTCACCATCAAGACTCTTGCTGCACCTCCTCGTAGCAACACACGGTAACTGGGTGCCTCGTGGGCCCAGGCTAGACCAGCAGGGGATCTTGGAACAGGAGTGGGCCCCAGAGAGACGGTGCATAGGCCCACTAGCTTGTGGACATGTTCTGGCACCTACGAACGACTGTCCCGCTGCCTTGCGGATTAACTTTGGGAGGTATAAGGCTGCAGGAGTAAACCCCGAACGAAACATCTGTGGTGGAGCCCTGCATCCGACAGACATGCTTACAGAGCTCCAAGAAGACACCAACGGCAGTATAGGCGGAAGAGGTGACCAACATGGGAACCCAACGACTACACCAGCGGACAAAGGCAGTGCATGATGGATAGGCTGCTGAGGTGAAACCCAACAAACTAGGCTATCGGCAGTCCATTGCAACTCTCTCTCCCCAGTCGTTGCACCACTTGCACCACTGGATCAGGAAAAGGGAGAGCCAAGATATGTGGTTGCAGCCTGCGCTCCTGCATCATCACATAACTTAACTCACGCACAGCCATCATCCAGCTCATCATACTTCTCATCATCATCAAAACCCCTATAGCCCCAAAAGTCCTATGGCGATGGGGACAGGCAGAGATGATTGCATAGATAAGATGGTCAGCATAGATAAGATTGTCGTTTGTGCACTGAGATCTAGCCAGCAGTGCAATCCGGTCCTGTCTGTGCTACTAAGCAGCCCTTTCGAGGAGCCGCATTGCTCACCCCACATTGCAAAGGGGCGAGAAAAGGAGCCCTAAACATACACTGCCTAAAGAACCAACCTGACTGGGCAACTCCACCCAATAAGGTCGTCCTTATGCGGTCGAAAACACAATCATCATTACAGATAAAAAAAAAAAAAAAAAAACTCTACAACCGCTTAAGGTCGCTGCATGGAATGTCAAGACCCCGAGTGTCCTGAAAGAAGAACCACATTTGTGGCAAAGGAGCTGGGTAGGTATAACATCGACAAAGCACCCATTAGTGAGTCCCAACTCTCAGAAGAGGGTCGACTTACAGAATGGGGATCTGGCTATACCTTCTTCTGAAAGGGTAAGCCTGCTGTGGAGAGAAACTACATTTATGGAGTTGGCTTTGCCATCCGTCAATGCATCCTACACATGCTAACTGAAATGCCTGTTGGGATCAACGAGCGCCTCATGACGCTCCGAGTTCCACTGAACCGTTCATGTCATGCCTTCTTTATCAGTGCATATGCTCCAACACTGGATGCAGATGATGGCATCAAGGAGGCCTTTTATGCCGACCTTGACAAAGTGCTAACCTCTATCCCTAGATAGGATTAGGTTGTGCTCCTAGGTCACTTCAATGCCATAGTTGGCAGAGATGCTGACATTTGGCAGGGAACCATAGGGAGATATGAACTAGGCAAGTGTAATCCCAACGGCCTACTCCTCCTCAGCAAGTGTGCTGCACACAACCTCACTATCACCAATACCTTGTTTGGGCAGGCCAACATGTTCAAGGGATCGTGGCAACACCCACGATCCAAACACTGGCATTTCATTGACTACATCACTGTCAGAGAAAGAGATCACCGAGACGTCCTCATCACCCGAGCCATGCATGGCTCAGACCACTGCGACACTGATCATTGGCTCGTCAGAGCCAAGCTTTCATTTCACGTTGCCCCAAAACGGTGAAGGCAACAAGCCTCCAGAAGAGGTTTAAAATGAAGAGTTTGGGGGCTCCATCGGTAGCACATGCTTTCAGAGTGCAGCTCAAACATGGGCTGATAAATAACCCAACAACAAACAGCCCAAATCCCAGTGCCGAATTGGATATACTCGACACTGTCATGACAAAAACCTGTAGAGACCCTCGGCCAGATCGAAAGAATACACCAAAACTGTTTGGATGAAAATAACCCGAATATCAATGTACTCATTGATGACAAACGTGCTGCTTCATTTTATTGGCAGAACAATCCTCGGTTTTGGACCAAAGCTGATATATTCTGCAAGAAGAGAGCGGCAGCCCAGTGTGAATTTCGCAATCTAAAGAACAACTGGTTGAAAAATAAAGCAAGTGAAGCACAAAAACTTGCAGATCAGCTCAAGATGTGCAAATTTTTCAATTCCACTAAAACATTTTATGGGCCAATCGTTCATGGCGCAGCCCCCCTCCGCTCATCCGACGGTAACTCCCTAATTAAAGACGAAGAACGGATCCTTCAGCACTGTAAAGACCACTACCACTCGCTGCTCAACAGAAACACCGATGTGAATGTCCCGACTGCCCAGCAGGTCACTCAGCATCCAGAGCTGACCCACCTCTGCTATCCTCCATCCCTGGATGAGGTAGCTACTGCCATCAAACAGATGAAAAATAACAGTCTCAAGGCCTGATGGAATCCCAGCCGAGGTGTATAAAGCAGGAGGACCTCTGCTTACCAGCCGGAGAATATATGGGAAAAGGAGGAAATCCCCTAAGCTTTTAAAGACGCCTCCATCGTCAATATTTATAAGAACAAGAGAGACGTGTCAGACTGTGGCAACTACCGCGGGATCTCGCTGCTGTCCATAGCTGACAAGTTTATCACCTGAGTCCTCTTAAACAGGCTTCTTCCTGGGGCAGAAAACTTCCTCCCAGAATCTCAATGTGGTTTTAGACCATCACATGGCACCACTGACATGATCTTTGTTGCCCGCCAGAAACAGGAAAAGTGCAGAGAACAACATCGTGACCTGTTCATGGCCTTCATCGACCCAACCAAGGCCTTAGATTCGGTCAACAGGGAAGTCCTCTGGCAGACCCTCAGCCATTCTGGCTGCCAACCAAAATTCATCGCCATTATGAGGCAACTCCACGATGACATGAACGGCAGTGTCCTGCAGAATGGCACCCAGTCTGAGTTCTTCCCCATTCAAACTGGTAAAACAAGGATGTGTACTGGCACCAACTTTCTTTTCCATTTTCTTGGCTTCCTTCCTTACTCGTGCCAGAGCCAATTTAGCTGACGGGGTGGACATCGAGTACCGGATGAAGGGTCTTTCAACTTAAGACGACTCCAGGCAGGAACAAAGGTGTCAGCAGCTTCCATTACTGAGCTTCAGTATGCAGACGTCGTCACTCTTGTCACTCACACTGAACGCAACATACAGGAGATCCTGAACACCTACGCAGAAGCATATGCACACTTCGGCCATGAGGTGAATGTACGTACGACCCAAATTCTCTTTCAGCCTGCCCCTGGTTCAGACACACCTCCACCATTCATCCAGCTTAACGGTACTACCCTCTCTGATGTTAACCACTTTCGGTATCTCGGCTCCCACTCTTCCACCACCGCGGACATCGATGAAGAGATTCAACATCGGATCAAATATGCATCTCAAGCCTTTGGCAGACTACTTACCCGTGTCTTCAACTGTAGGGAGCTGAAATGATCTAGAAAGTTGCATGTTTATCGAGCAGTGGTCGTCCCTATCCTGCTCTATGTCATCGAGCCATGGGTCACATAGAGCAGGCAACTCAAGGCACTTGAAAACTTTCACCAACGTAGTCTACGTTCCATCCTCCGAGTTCGCTTGGAAATCAAACGAACAAATGCCAGTGTTCTTGGTGACACCAACTGTAGGAGCATCGAGGCTACCATTATCAATTTCAATTTCAATTTCAATTGTTTATTCCTTGATAGAGGAATGGGGATCCTAGTGCTGTCACTTGGTACCCCTGTACAATGACACCAGAAGCATGTGGCAAGTGTGACAAGTATATACAGTATAAATATTATAAAGGGGCTTACTAAAGCCTAAGGAAGGAAGGATATTCCTTTAACACATAATCAATATTATTTACAATATATATGGCCAGTATGGGGAGGATCATCGTGTCTCCGTCAGGGGGTCGTGGAGTGGTGATCCAGCAGGCGTCACGGAAGCGTTGTGTGTGGGGACATCTTAGGAGGTAGTGGATAAGGGTGCTGCTGTCGGGTCTTCTGCATAATGCACAAGAGCGTTGCTCAGGGGATGCGGGGATACCAATCTCCCAAGCAAAGTCATACCCAATGATGATACGGGCAGCAATCACGTCCCCTTTCCGCGACCCTTTCCCGTAGACGTACGAGAGGTCAGGAAGTTTACGGAGGACATCGTACCAGGTGGGCGGGGAGTCCAGGGGGATGGCTACTTCCCGAGCTTCTCTCTGTTCTACCATTATCCAAGAACAACTACGTTGGACTGGCCATGTTACCCGCATAGACGACAGTAGACTGCCAAAGCAGCTCCTTCACAGTTACCTAACGAATAGTAAACGTAACGCTGGCGGGCAACTGAAAAGGTATAAGGATAGTCTTGAGACAAACCTGAAAAAGTGCCATATCGACCCCCTCACCTGGGAGACGATTACTCCACACCGTAACCCTTGGAGGAGCATCACACGAGAAGGTGTCAATACTTTCGAGTTAGTCCGACTGCATACCGAGGCAGACAAGCACCAACGCCGGAAAAATGCTTCCGCCGCCCTCCATCACTAGATGTAGCCCTCCACACATGCAATATCTGTGAACTACCCTGCCGGTCCCGTATCGGCCTCTTTAGTCACCTCAAAACTCACCAATGTCAGACTCGATTCCGAGTGACAGCAAAGTAGTAATAGTAGTAGTAGTAGTATGCATGTGTGTGTGTGTGTGTGTGTGTGTGAACAACCATTTCACATAACGTAATTCTTAACCTTACCTGAGTTAAGTGGCGGAGTAGTAAATACACTCAGACTGGTCCAAGTGCCGGGTAGTACAGTAACTATTGACAGTCGTAAATTAGTGAGGTGATGAATGGGTGTACCTGTGTTGCCTCTCCCAGGTGGGTCGTGGGGAGGAGCAGAGTGGGGGGATGTGCTGCTGGGGAGGGGTTAGTGGAGGGGGAGGGGAACAGGGAAGAACTTAATGATAACTCCTAGGTGCACTCTTTACCGCTCCCCCCTCTCCCCCTTCCTAATACCTCTTGGACCTACCTGTTAACTCGACCACCACCACCAAGGTCAGGAACATAAAGCTACACCACCACCACCACCAAGGTCAGTAACATAAAGCTACACCACCACCACCACCACCACCAAGGTCAGGAACATAAAGCTACACCACCACCACCACCAAGGTCAGTAACATAAAGCTACACCACCACCACCACCACCACCAAGGTCAGGAACATAAAGCTACACCACCACCACCACCAAGGTCAGGAACATAAAGCTACACCACCACCACCACCAAGGTCAGTAACATAAAGCTACACCACCACCACCACCACCACCAAGGTCAGGAACATAAAGCTACACCACCACCACCACCACCACCAAGGTCAGGAACATAAAGCTACACCACCACCACCACCAAGGTCAGTAACATAAAGCTACACCACCACCACCACCACCAAGGTCAGGAACATAAAGCTACACCACCACCACCACCACCACCAAGGTCAGGACCATAAAGCTACACCACCACCACCACCACCAAGGTCAGGAACATAAAGCTACACCACCACCAAGGTCAGGAACATAAAGCTACACCACCACCACCACCACCACCAAGGTCAGGAACATAAAGCCACACCACCACCACCACCACCACCAAGGTCAGGAACATAAAGCTACACCACCACCACCACCACCACCAAGGTCAGGAACATAAAGCTACACCACCACCACCACCACCACCAAGGTCAGGAACATAAAGCTACACCGCCACCAAGGTCAGGAACATAAAGTTACACCACCACCACCACCAAGGTCAGGAACATAAAGCTACACCACCACCACCACCGCCACCAAGGTCAGGAACATAAAGCTACACCACCACCACCAAGGTCAGGAACATAAAGCTACACCACCACCACCACCACCACCACCAAGGTCAGGAACATAAAGCTACACCATCACCACCACCACCACCAAGGTCAGGAACATAAAGCTACACCACCAACACCACCACCACCAAGGTCAGGAACATAAAGCTACACCACCACCACCACCACCAAGGTCAGGAACATAAAGCTGCACCACCACCACCACCACCAAGGTCAGGAACATAAAGCTACACCACCACCACCAAGGTCAGGAACATAAAGCTACACCACCACCAAGGTCAGGAACATAAAGTTACACCACCACCACCAAGGTCAGGAACATAAAGCTACACCACCAACACCACCACCAAGGTCAGGAACATAAAGCTACACCACCACCACCACCACCAAGGTCAGGAACATAAAGCTGCACCACCACCACCACCACCACCAAGGTCAGGAACATAAAGCTACACCACCAACACCACCACCACCAAGGTCAGGAACATAAAGCTACACTACCAAGCTGTGTACGAGAGACTGCTGTTAAAGAGACCATTGTTTATATTATCACCCAACCCAACGGCACACCACCTAACATAACATCACCTGCTGCTGCGACTCTCACGACAGACTAAGTTATTTCACTCCTCTTGTTGTTGAGAATTTAGTTATTATTGATATTATCCACGCCACCGAGTGAGAAGACCGTTGATGATAAGTCTGCCTGTCTGTCTGTCTCTGTATGTCTGTCTGTCTGTATGTATGTATGTATGTATGTATGTATGTGTATATAGGTATGTATGTATGTCTTTATAACCGTCCGTCTGTCTGTATATTTAGAGTGGGACAGAACCGGGGATGTGGGACGGGGACCTGGTGTGTGGGATGGGGACCTGGTGTGTGGGACGGGGACCTGGTGTGTGGGACAGGGACCTTGTGTGTGGGACAGGGACCTTGTGTGTGGGACGGGGACCTGGTGTGTGGGACAGGGACCTTGTGTGTGGGACGGGGACCTGGTGTGTGGGACAGGGACCTGGTGTGTGGGACGGGGACCTGGTGTGTGGGACAGGGACCTGGTGTGTGGGACGGGGACCTGGTGTGTGGGACAGGGACCTTGTGTGTGGGACGGGGACCTGGTGTGTGGGACGGGGACCTGGTGTGTGGGACAGGGACCTTGTGTGTGGGACGGGGACCTGGTGTGTGGGACAGGGGCCTGGTGTGTGGGACGGGGACCTGGTGTGTGGGACGGGGACCTGGTGTGTGGGACAGGTGAGGGGCGGAGGGCGTGAGAGTCAGGCCTGCGGGAGTCTCTCTCTGTGTAGGAGGAGACAGTGGTGTTAGCAGCCCTGTGACCTACCTGAAGGTGTTGGCAAGTGTGTCAGTGACTGTTGACAGGTGTGGTAGTGACTATTGACGGGTGTGGTAGTGACCGTTGACAGGTGTGGTAGCGACTGTTGACAGATGTGGTAGTGACTGTTGACAGGTGTGGTAGTGACTGTTTACAGGTGTGGTAGTGACCGTTGACAGGTGTGGTAGTGACTGTTGACAGGTGTGGTAGTGAGGAAGGAGCAACACAAGGGTATGTTGACCTGAGTCTTGTGTCTAATGAACGAAACAAAACAACCACAACAAATAACATCAGACGACAACAATAACAACAACTATGATAATAATAATAAGACTAATACAAGATATCCCTTTAATAATTTATAGTATGTGATGTTGAAAAGCCAGTGGGCGGTGGAAGGTAAGTGGGCGGGAGTGGGTGTAGCCAGGATGCAGGTAGTGGGCGGGACTAGGCAGGATCAGCACAGAATCATTACCACAAGACCACTGGTGTTACGCTTCTCCATACTGCCCTCCCCCGCCCCTCCCCCGTCCCTCCCCCGCCCCTCCCCTCTCTCCCCCACCCCTTCGTGCCTCTACCCCAACCTTCCCCAAACCCTCTCCGCTCCTCCCCAACCCTCGCCTACCCCTCTTCGCCCATTTAGTATAGACCATCTGAACACAGTGTCTTGGGAACTACTTGATGTACAGTATTTGTGGGTGGTGAAGGTGGGTGACATGTGGACCAACTTGGTGTACAGAACATAAGAACATAAAAAATGGAGGAAATTACAGCTGACCTATTGGCCCATACTGGGCAGTCCCGTTTACACCCAGCCCCTATCGATCATATATCCGTCCAACCTATGTTTGAAGCTATCCAGCGTGTTCGAGTTAATGATGATGTTTGGTAACTTGTTCCACTCATCCACTACAATATTTCCAAACCAGTGTTTACCTATCTCGAGCCTAAATCTAAATATGTCTAAATTAAAACCATTCATACAAGTTCGCTCCTGGTTGGATAGTTTGACTACCTTTGTTATAATTATCACCTTTGTTTAGCCCTGACTTCCATTATACACCTCTATCATATCGCCCCTCACTCTACGTCTCTCGAGGGAGTGCAAATTAAAATGCTTTAACCTGTCTCTGTACTCAAGGTTCCTAATGCCTGGGATTAGTCTTGTCATTCTTCTCTGAATTCTTTCTAGGGATTCTATACCCATTCTGTAGTACGGTGACCAGAACTAAACTGTATAATCCAAGTGAGGTCTCACAAGTGCAAGATACAGTTTTAGGATAACCTCGCTAGTCTTGTAACTAACACTCCTTTGTATGAACCCAAGTACAGTACTTTATTAGTCTTGTTTCGAGCAAATACACACTGTTGTCTTGGTTTAAGATTTCTACTTATCATTACTCCTAAATCTTTCTCACAGTCGGATTTCTCTATAACAACGTTGTTCATCTCATATCTGGTTTCTCTGTTCACATCTCTTGGACACGGTAACTTTACATTAGTCCACATTAAATTTCATGTTATATTCCAGGTCACGCAAAATTTTTTTTTAGATCTTCCTGTAGTTTTGCGGAGTCCTCGTCAGATTTAATTACACGCCTTATTTTAGTATTGTTAGCAAAATTGCTCTTTTGTCTATATTTATTTTGTTTATGTATATAATAATTAGCAATGGTCCAAGTACTGTGCCTTTGCGTACTTCATTATTGACGTCACCAGAATCGGATTTAGTGCCATTAATGCTTACTCGCTGTTTCCTGTCCTGTAATCAAGCCCTAATTCAGTTTAGAATATCTCCTCCAACTACATGAGCCTCCACTTTACGTCTTAGTCTTTCGTGGGGGACTCTGTCAAGATCTTTGTTAAGTCAAGGTAAACCACATCATAATCATGTCCGTCATCCACTGATTCTAAAACAGTTAAAAGAAATGATAATAGATTTGTCGGACATGACAGCCTACTTGTGAAGCCATGCTGAGAATCATTGATCAACTTGTGTTTCTCGAGGTGATTTTTAATTGTGTTTCAAATTATTGCTTCCAGTAATTTGTCTACAATGGATGTTTAACAGATTGGACGGTAGTTAGAGGATAGTGTCAATCGTTCTTGAAAATCGGTATCGTATTCTGTATCCTCCAGGATTCTGGTTCTACACCAGTTTTTAGTGACATATTAAACATGTTTGCTAAGGGCATACAAAGTTCTTCTTTACCTTCCTTTAATACTGTGGCAAATATCTCGTCGGGACCTGGTGACTTATTAGGCTTTAGCTGGTCTATTTGCTTACTAACGTCGTTACTAGTCACTACTATCTCGTTTAATCTATTTTCTTCACTATCTCTGTATATAGTCGGTGCCTCGGGTATCATGTTTAAATTTTCGGTTGTGAAAACTGATGAAAAATATCTGTTCAGATTATTGCTCATTTCTCCGTCGTTATCAGTTAGCTCGCCGGTAACTGACTGTATTGGTCCAATTTTTTCTCGTGTTTTAGTTTGATACATTTGGAAAAATCCCTTTGGGGTTGACTTCTCCTCCCTTGGTACCTTCACCTCATTAATCCTCTTTGCCTTTCTTATCTCTGTCTTAACCCTAATGGCCAATACCTTATGATAATTTCGGAAGTAAATTTCACCACATTTTATTCTCCTACTTATCGCATTTCTTTGTCCAGTAATATTCTTTAAATAATTCTTTATCCTTTTGGGGGTCATTATTATTTAATCGGAGTTTTCTGTGTGGTATATTCTGCCATTGTGCATTAAGGCCCAAATTCGGGATGGTGGTTTGAGCCTGGAATTTGAGCTCGACCCAGGTGTGGGAATCGGGATTCCTCGATCCGAGATTTCTGGCAGTGTATTACCCATATTCAGAACATCGGCTTGAACCCCGGATTGGTTAATCTGTTGCATTTTCTTCAATTAAGAGCAATGATTCGAACACTGAAATTCCAGCCAATCACATTTCATTTACACCATTACGATAGCCGATCACAATCGAAAGTAATGTTTACAAGTGTATGGCGGCAACTATGACTCGATGAGATTTTACGGAGGAGAATCTCTCCTTGCACAACATAAGTTACATTTCTTACTATAATTACAATCAAATTATGGTCAAATTATAATGATTTATTGTACTGTATTACAATGTGGCTGTGTTGTTATATGATGATAAAGAAATTCATAGAGGAAAACAATTACATACAAATTGTAGATATAATCCGGGACAGGTGTCAATATTCATAACCAAAGCAAGATGAATCAATTCATGGCATTGTAACCTGGCTAGGTTCGGTTAGGTTAGGTTTCTTTCTGATCTTTTAACTCCACATTTTCCCTGATTAGTAATGTTAAGAAAAGACTTTCCTTTATTATTACATTAAAATCAAACTGCCCTCAGCACTGATTCAATTATATTGAAAATACATCAAAATAGATTTCTTAAAAAAAAAAAGTCAGCGTTCTTTTCATTTATCTGTTTGACCTTCATGGACCCTAAACACGAAAGTTTTGTAACACATTACCATAACTCATTGAGTAACCAGAATCTTTTACCTGGAAATTATTTGTTGCAAAGAATCTTGAAGCAATCATCAGTTGATGAATGGGAGGTAGAGGTGAATCATCGACTAGAGTCTGTCAAGTAGATGATCCATATCACGGAAACTATCGAGGAATATCTCCCTTGCTGAACCAGTATCGTTGTCTGAATTCTGTTTATCTACCATCAGTCTTCTCTCTACAAAATTTCCAATTTGCTGAAGACCGCGCTCTGTTAAAATTCATGTTGACGTGTTATCTTGATTGACGGATTGACCACTAAACCTGCCTCCAGGCTGGATTAACTTAAGGATCAACAAATCTGATCTCAAACCAGGTTTGAATCTTTGTGTTGGCTCAAGCCAGCATTCTGAATACCAATAATCTTCAACCTTCGCCCGATCCTTGGTTTAAACCAGCATGCGGTTTCAAACCACCCTTCTGAATTCGGGCCTAAGTAACTCACTATTTAAATTGTTTTGGTACTCCTAGACCTCGGATCTCATGATCAGGTCATCCTCAACCATCATATTTTGTGAGGTTATCGTTGTCAGGTCACCAGGTAAAGTGAGGTCGGCCTGTGTGGGTACATTGTGAGAGGTTATGTAATTCACCCCCAAACGTAATGCCCCTACTCTCAGCTACCTTACCAACCTATCAAAGTTTACCCTTTTGAAATCTGGGACTTTAATGGAATTTTCCTTGTGACTGACATTAAGTTCTACTTTGAATCTTACTTCTTTGTGGTCGCTGTTAGCTAGTTTGTTCCCTACCTCGACATTACTAATGAGGCTTTTTCTGTTTTACAGAACTAAATTAATTCCATTCAATTCAATTTCAGTATTTATTCCTTAATAGATGAAGCGGGATCCTAGAGCTGTCACGGAACTAAATCTAGTATATTATTACCCTGGGTGGGTTCGGCTATATGTTGACTTAAGAACAGTGCTGAACTGTTTCACGAAAATCCTCTGATTCTGAGCTACCCGTAAGGTCGGTCCATTCTATTTGACTTAAGTAAAGTCGCCTACTATACAGACTTTGCTAAGCCTGGATGCCCTCCGTATTTCATCCTAAATAAGTTGCTTATTAACCCTATGTAGATTAGTAGGTCTGTATATTACTCCTATGATTAATTTTTCCCTGCCATTGGATAATTCTATCCAAAATGTTTCTGTCTTCGGTTCAGTTTTTATTTCCTTATTGAATTCGCACTTCAGATTATCCCTGACATAGATTGACTACCCTGCCTCCTTTCCTAATCTGCCTATCGGTATGGAATAATTTGTAACCTGTAACTTGGTATTCGGCAGGTAACTCACGTGAGTCTAAGTGTATTCATGTTTCGGTGGATGGTGTTATATTATTTTTTTTCGGTATATACTAACGCCCTGATTTCATCCATTTTATTTCTCATACTTCTACTGTTTGCATAGTAAAGGTTTAAGTTAGTCGTGATCTGAGTCCTCTCACTGCTGCATTTAGGTTTTAACTCCCTGTCTAATTTAGATTTGTCATCGTTTTTAGTTTACCTGTGGCCACTGCAGTCTCCTCTATCCCTGTGCTCACCTGTTCCCCTAGCCGTTTAAAGATGTCGACATCTTTTGAACTGCCCTCTCGAGAGAGCCAGCTAGGGTTGCCACCCCATCCCTAGACAGATACACCCCCCATCCCTAGCATAAAGGTATCTTCTGCCGTAAAAGTTGTCCCAGTTGTCAATGAATGGAACTGATATTTACTTGCAATATCTGTCAAGACAGTTGTTGACACCAACTGCTCTTGACAACCATTCATTGCCAATTCTCCTTCTAGGCAGGACACAACATATGATAGAGATCTCTCCCTTCCTCCTGACCTAACCTAGCCTAACCTGACTGAACACAAGAACAGGTGAGCCATTAATGTGCCTCACCTGTACTCATGGTCACCACCGAACACTTAGATAATGTACTCAGTGATCGTGTGACTTGTCTGAGGTCAGTCTGCCTATAACTGTTAGACTGGTTACTTTCACAGTCTGTTTCCAGGCTGACGGATATAAGAATAATGTGTTATATGAGAGAGAGAGAGAGAGAGAGAGAGAGAGAGAGAGAGAGAGAGAGAGAGAGAGAGAGAGAGAGAGAGAGAGAGAGTTTACATTGGAACTGAGGCGAAGGTTTCCGGTGTGTGTGTTGACAGTGTCCCGTTGGTGGGTCACACACACAAACACTGATATAACCAGAGAGAAAAAGGAGGAGGAAGGAAGGGTAAAAAGATACAAGAACAAGGATAGTGAAGAAGGAGATACGAGGATGGAAGCAAGGACACAAACAGGTTAGGTGTGGGGGCAGCGTAGTGGTGAGGGTCATATGGTGGTGAGGGCCGTGTGGTGGTGAGGGCCGTGTGGTGGTGAGAGTCAAGTGGTGGTGAGGGCCGTGCGGTGGTGGGGGTCGTGTGGTGGTGGGGGCAGCGTAGTGTTGAGGGTCATATGGTGGTGAGGGCCGTGTGGTGGTGAGGGCTGTGTTGTGGTGAGGGCCGTGTTGTGGTGAGGGCCGTGTGGTGGTGAGGGTCGTGTGGTGGTGAGGGCCGTGTGGTGGTGGGGGTCGTGTGGTGGTGGGGGTCGTGTGGTGGTGAGGGCCGTGTGGTGGTGGGGGTCGTGTGGTGGTGAGGGCCATATGGTGGTGAGGGCCGTGTGGTGGTGAGGGCCGTATGGTGGTGTCAAGTGGTGGTGAGGGCCGTGTTGTGGTGAGAGTCAAGTGGTGGTGAGGGCCGTGTGGTGGTGGGGGCCGTGTGGTGGTGAGGGCCGTGTGGTGGTGGGGGTCGTGTGGTGGTGAGGGCCATATGGTGGTGAGGGCCGTGTGGTGGTGAGGGCCGTGTGGTGGTGAGGGTCGTGTGGTGGTGAGGGCCGTGTGCTGGTGGGGGCCGTGTGGTGGTGAGGGTCTTGTGGTGGTGAGGGCCGTGTGGTGGTGGGGGCAGCGTTGGGGTGAGGGCCGTGTGGTGGTGGGGGTCGTGTGGTGGTGGGGGCAGCGTAGTGGTGAGGGCCATATGGTGGTGAGGGCCGCGTGGTGGTGAGGGCCGTGTGGTGGTGGGGGTCGTGTGGTGGTGGGGCAGCGTAGTGGTGAGGGCCATATGGTGGTGAGGGTCGTTGTTGGTGGGGGCAGCGTTGGGGTGAGGGCCATATGGTGGTGAGGGTCGTGTGGTGGTGGGGGCAGCGTAGTGGTGAGGGTCGTGTGGTGGTGAGGGCCGTGTGGTGGTGAGGGCCGTGTGGTGGTGAGGGCCGTGTGGTGGTGAGGGCCGTGTGGTGGTGAGGGTCGTGTGGTGGTGAGGGCCGTGTGGTGGTGGGGGCCGTGTGGTGGTGGGGGCCGTGTGGTGGTGAGGGTCTTGTGGTGGTGAGGGCCGTGTGGTGGTGGGGGCAGCGTTGGGGTGAGGGCCATATGGTGGTGAGGGCCGTGTGGTGGTGGGGGTCGTGTGGTGGTGGGGGCAGCGTAGTGGTGAGGGCCATATGGTGGTGAGGGCCGCGTGGTGGTGAGGGCCGTGTGGTGGTGGGGGTCGTGTGGTGGTGGGGCAGCGTAGTGGTGAGGGCCATATGGTAGTGAGGGTCGTTGTTGGTGAGGGCAGCGTAGTGGTGAGGGCCATGTGGTGGTGAGGGCCGTGTGGTGGTGGGGGCCGTGTGGTGGTGAGGGTCGTGTTGTGGTGAGGGCCATGTGGTGGTGAGGGCCGTGTGGTGGTGAGAGTCAAGTGGTGGTGAGGGCCGTGTGGTGGTGGTGGGGGAAGCGTAGTGGTGAGGGCCGTGTGGTGGTGAGGGCCGTGTGGTGGTGAGGGCCGTGTGGTGGTGAGGGTCGTGTTGTGGTGAGGGCCATGTGGTGGTGAGGGCTGTGTGATGAGGGCCGTGGGGTGGTGAGGGCCGTGTGGTGGTGAGGGCCGTGTGATGAGGGCCGTGTGGTGGTGAGGGCCGTGTGGTGGTGAGGGCCGTGTGGTGGTGAGGGCCGTGTGGTGGTGAGGGCCGTGTGGTAGTAAGGGCCGTGTGGTGGTGAGGGCCATGTGGTGGTGAGGGTCGTGTGGTGGTGAGGGCCATGTGGTGGTAAGGGCCGTGTGAGGAGGGCCGTGTGGTGGTGAGGGCCATGTGGTGGTGAGGGCCGTGTGGTGGTGAGGGCCGTGTGGTGGTGAGGGCCATGTGGTGGTGAGGGTCGTGTGGTGGTGAGGGCCGTGTGGTGGTAAGGGCCATGTGGTGGTGAGGGCCGTGTGGTGGTGAGGGCCGTGTGGTGGTGAGGGCCGTGTGATGAGGGCCGTGTGGTGGTGAGGGCCATGTGGTGGTGAGGGCCGTGTGGTGGTGAGGGCCTTGTGGTGGTAAGGGCCGTGTGATGAGGGCCGTGTGGTGGTAAGGGCTGTGTGATGAGGGCCGTGGGGTGGTGAGGGCCGTGTGGTGGTGAGGGCCGTGTGATGAGGGCCGTGTGGTGACGAGGGCCGTGTGGTGGTAAGGGCCGTGTGATGAGGGCCGTGTGGTGGTATGGGCTGTGTGGTGGTGAAGGCAGTGTGTACCTTACAGGAAGGGTTACTTGACGTTGGCCCTTGATCAGCACACAACACAAGGGACCCTTTCACTCTTTTTAATGGTGAGTGGTTGTGTAGTGTTGGTGTAGTACTGAGTGTTTGTGTCCTGGTGGAGAGAGGGAGAAAGGGTGCGGGAGAGAGAGAGAGAGGGAAGGAGGGAGAGTCACTGGACCCCCTCCCTCCGTCGCACACTTCTTCCTGTCGGCGCCAATCAGGGTGTGGGGCGGAAGCGGCCGACCTGTGCCACAATCGATACCTATTGTGTGTTTAATTACTGTTGTGTTTATCTGCGACCAGACCCTGCCAGCCTCACCTGTATCCTGCCCTCTACATACATACGTTCATAAATACATACATACATAAATATATACATACATACTGTGTGTATATACATATATATATATATATATATATATATATATATATATATATATATATATATATATATATATATATATATATATATATATATATACAGGGTGTCCCATAAATTTCCATACATAGGAAAAATAAACCTTTTTATATGAAAATCCATTTTTATTTATATAATATGTTCTACATGACTACCATTCTGTTGAAAACACTCTTCAGTGCGTGTCCTCCACTGCTGAAGAACACTTTCAAGCACAGCTGGAGTTATGCTTGTAATGGCGTTGGTGATACGTTGTTTGAGATGATTTATGTTTTGTATCTTTTCCTGATACACCATGGCATTCAAATGCCCCCAAAGGTAAAAATCAAGTGGGGTAAGGTCTGGGGCTCTGGGAGGCCACTCCACAGGACCACGCCGACCAATCCAATGTTAAAAACCATATGTATGGAAACTTATGGGACACCCTGTATATATATTGCGTACATACATACATTGCGAACATACATGCACTTCGTACATACATACATACATACATACATACATAACATACATACATAACATACATACATACAAGATGAAAACAGGCTGCTTTTGGTGGAGGGGGGGGGAGAGGTGAGGGACGGAAGGAAGGAGAGGTGAAGGAGGCAGTCAGAGGTTAGGGAAGGAGAGGTGAAGGAGGCAGTCAGAGGTTAGGGAAGGAGAGGTGAAGGAGGCAGGCAGAGGTTAGGGAAGGAGAGGTGAAGGAGGCAGTCAGAGGTTAGGGAAGGAGAGGTGAAGGAGGCAGTCAGAGGTTAAGGAAAGAGAGGTGGAGGGAAGGCCGGCTTACAACACTCAACATACATCAACCAACCTTCCTGAAATACCTATTTTACCCCCTCCCCCCCTCCCGCCTCCCCCCTCCCCCTCCCCCCACAACCTCCTACCTTCCTCACTAGAATTAGAATTTGCCCCGCGAGGGTGCTAGTTTATTGGGCACCCCCTTGTATCCTGTGCAAGGTGAAGCCCAAAAGCGTTTACAGCGCCCATCTGGGAAGCATGCTTGCCTCCATGACTCGTGCATTAAGGGCGTAAAAACCTGAAGGGTAATGGGTTTTGTCAGCAAGTTACATAAAGATTTAGATTTAGATTGCCCACGAGGGGGCTAGTAACCTTCCTCACTACCACCACTGGTGACGGATCAAGGTCAGAGGTCACGGACAGAGGTCATCTCAAACACCTTCAGAATAATGGTCGCTGTGGCACTCCTTCACGTCTAGTTACATCACCTTCTCTCTCATTGTGTGTAGTCAGGATGTTGCTAATTGGATCTAGGTGTGTTGCATATCTTTCCTGTGTTATAAGAAGTGGGTCTTGTCTCACCGTGTATACATGAGTGGGTCTTGTCTCACCGTGTATACAGGAGTGGGTCTTGTCTCCACCGTGTACACATGAGTGGGTCTTGTCTCCACCGTGTACACAGGAGTGGGTCTTGTCTCATCGTGTACACAGGAGTGGGTCTTGTCTCATCGTGTACACATGAGTGGGTCTTGTCTTCACCGTGTACACAGGAGTGGGTCTTGTCTCCACCGTGTACACAGGAGTTGGTCTTGTCTCATCGTGTACACAGGAGTGGGTCTTGTCTCATCGCATACACATGAGTGGGTCTTGTCTCATCGTGTACACATGAGTGGGTCTTGTCTTCACCGTGTACACAGGAGTGGGTCTTGTCTCATCGTGTACACATGGGTGGGTCTTGTCTTCACCGTGTACACATGAGTGGGTCTTGTCTTCACCGTGTACACATGAGTGGGTCTTGTCTTCACCGTGTACATTTGTGCTTTGGGAGCGAGCACAGTTAATGTGGTAACTGTCTGGGTCTCGTTATTAGTGGTCAGGTCTCGTTATTAGTGGTGGGGTCTCGTTATTAGTGGTCAGGTCTCGTTATTAGTGGTCAGGTCTCGTTATTAGTGGCCGGGTCTCGTTATTAGTGGTCGGGTCTCGTTATTAGTGGTCGGGTCTCGTTATGAGTGGCCGGGTCTCGTTATTAGTGGCCAGGTCTCGTTATTAGTGGCCGGCGGCCGGGTCTCGTTATTAGTGACCAGGTCTCGTTATTAGTGGTCGGGTCTCGTTATTAGTGGTCAGGTCTCGTTATTAGTGGTCAGGTCTCGTTATTAGTGGCCGGGTGTCGTTATTAGTAGCCGGGTCTCGTTATTAGTGGTCAGGTCTCGTTATTAGTGGCCGGGTCTCGTTATTAGTGGCCGGGTCTCGTTATTAGTGGCCGGCGGCCGGGTCTTGTTATTAGTGGTCAGGTCTCGTTATTAGTGGCTGGGTCTCGTTATTAGTGGCCGGGTCTCGTTATTAGTGGCCGGCGGCCGGGTCTCGTTATTAGTGGCCGGCGGCCGGGTCTCGTTATTAGTGGCCGGGTCTCGTTATTAGTGGCCGGGTCGAGTTATTAGTGGCCGGGTCTCGTTATTAGTGGCCGGGTCTCGTTATTAGTGGTCAGGTCTCGTTATTAGTGGCCAGGTCTCGTTATTAGTGGTCAGGTCTCGTTATTGGTGGCCGGCGGCCGGGTCTCGTTATTAGTGACCAGGTCTCGCTATTAGTGGCCGGGTCTCGTTATAGTTGCCGGGTCTCGTTATTAGTGGCCGGCGGCCGGGTCTCGTTATTAGTGGCTGGCGGCCGGGTCTCGTTATTAGTGGCCGGGTCTCGTTATTAGTGGCCGGGTCTCGTTATTAGTGGCCGGGTCTAGTTATTAGTGGCCGGGTCTCGTTATTAGTGGCCGGGTCTCGTTATTAGTGGTCAGGTCTCGTTATTAGTGGCCAGGTCTCGTTATTAGTGGTCAGGTCTCGTTATTGGTGGCCGGCGGCCGGGTCTCGTTATTAGTGACCAGGTCTCGCTATTAGTGGCCGGGTCTCGTTATAGTTGCCGGGTCTCGTTATTAGTGGCCAGGTCTCGTTATTAGTGGCCGGGTCTCGTTATTCGTGGCCAGATCTCGTTATTAGTGGCCAGGTCTCGCTATTAGTGGCCGGGTCTCGTTATAGTTGCCGGGTCTCGTTATTAGTGGCCAGGTCTCGTTATTAGTGGCCAGGTCTCGCTATTAGTGGCCGGGTCTCGTTATTAGTGGCCGGGTCTCGTTATTAGTGGTCAGGTCTCGTTATTAGTGGTCAGGTCTCGTTATTTGTGGCCGGGTCTCGTCATTAGTGGTCGGGTCTCGTTATTAGTGGCCAGGTCTCGCTATTAGTGGGGTCTCGTTACAGTTGCCGGGTCTCGTTATTAGTGGCCAGGTCTCGTTATTAGTGGCCGGGTCTCGTTATTAGTGGCCGGGTCTCGTTATAGTTGCCGGGTCTCGTTATTAGTGGCCGGGTCTCGTTATAGTTGCCGGGTCTCGTTATTAGTGGCCGGGTCTCGTTATTAGTGGCCAGGTCTCGTTATTGGTGGCCGGCGGCCGGGTCTCGCTATTAGTGGCCGGGTCTCGTTATTAGCGGCAAGGAGTCGGTTCTTGTTATTAGTGATGGCAGAGAAGCAGCCCCCAGTGGTGGCAGAGAAGCAGCCCCCAGTGGTGGCAGAGAAGCAGCCCCCAGTGGTTGCAGAGAACCAACCCCCAGTGGTGGCAGAGAAGCAGCCCTCAGTGGCGGCCGAGAAGCAGCCCCCAGTGGTGGCAGAGAAGCAGCCCCCAGTGGTGGCAGAGAAGCAGCCCCCAGTGGTGGCAGAGAAGCAGCCCTCAGTGGTGGCAGAGAACCAGCCCCCAGTGGTGGCAGAGAAGCAGCCCTCAGTGGCGGCCGAGAACCAGCCCCCAGTGGTGGCAGAGAAGCAGCCCCCAGTGGTGGCAGAGAACCAGCCCCCAGTGGTGGCAGAGAAGCAGCCCTCAGTGGCGGCCGAGAAGCAGCCCCCAGTGGTGGCAGAGAAGCAACCCCCAGTGGTGGCAGAGAAGCAGCCCCCAGTGGTGGCAGAGAAGCAGCCCCGAGTGGTGGCAGAGAACCAGCCCCCAGTGGTGGCAGAGAAGCAGCCCTCAGTGGCGGCCGAGAAGCAGCCCCCAGTGGTGGCAGAGAAGCAACCCCCAGTGGTGGCAGAGAAGCAGCCCTCAGTGGTGGCCGAGAAGCAGCCCCCAGTGGTGGCAGAGAAGCAGCCCCCAGTGGTGGCAGAGAAGCAGCCCCCAGTGGTGGCAGAGAAGCAGCCCCCAGTGGTGGCAGAGAAGCAGCCCCCAGTGGTGGCAGAGAAGCAGCCCTCAGTGGTGGCCGAGAAGCAGCCCCCAGTGGCGGCCGAGAAGCAGCCCCCAGTGGTGGCAGAAAAGCAGCCCCCAGTGGCGGCCGAGAAGCAGCCCCCAGTGGTGGCAGAGAAGCAGCCCCCAGTGGTGGCAGAGAAGCAGCCCCCAGTGGTGGCCGAGAAGCAGCCCCCAGTGGCGGCCGAGAAGCAGCCCCCAGTGGTGGCAGAGAAGCAGCCCCCAGTGGTGGCAGAGAAGCAGCCCCCAGTGGCGGCCGAGAAGCAGCCCCCAGTGGTGGCAGAGAAGCAGCCCCCAGTGGTGGCAGAGAAGCAGCCCCCAGTGGCGGCCGAGAAGCAGCCCCCAGTGGTGGCAGAGAAGCAGCCCCCAGTGGTGGCAGAGAAGCAGCCCCCAGTGGTGGCAGAGAAGCAGCTCCCAGTGGTGGCAGAGAAACAGCCCCCAGTGGTGGCAGAGAAGCAGCCCCCAGTGGTGGCAGAGAATCAACCCCCTGTGGCGGCCGAGAAGCAGCCCCCAGTGGTGGCAGAGAACAGCCCCCAGTGGTGGCAGAGAACAGCCCCCAGTGGTGGCAGAGAAGCAGCCCCCAGTGGTGGCAGAGAAGCAGCCCCCAGTGGTGGCAGAGAAGCAGCCCCCAGTGGTGGCAGAGAAGCAGCCCCCTGTGGCGGCCGAGAAGCAGCCCCCAGTGGTGGCAGAGAAGCAGCCCCCAGTGGTGGCAGAGAACCAGCCCCCAGTGGTGGCAGAGAAGCAGCCCTCAGTGGTGGCAGAGAACCAGCCCCCAGTGGTGGCAGAGAAGCAGCCCTCAGTGGCGGCCGAGAACCAGCCCCCAGTGGTGGCAGAGAAGCAGCCCCCAGTGGTGGCAGAGAACCAGCCCCCAGTGGTGGCAGAGAAGCAGCCCTCAGTGGCGGCCGAGAAGCAGCCCCCAGTGGTGGCAGAGAAGCAACCCCCAGTGGTGGCAGAGAAGCAGCCCCCAGTGGTGGCAGAGAAGCAGCCCCCAGTGGTGGCAGAGAACCAGCCCCCAGTGGTGGCAGAGAAGCAGCCCTCAGTGGCGGCCGAGAAGCAGCCCCCAGTGGTGGCAGAGAAGCAACCCCCAGTGGTGGCAGAGAAGCAGCCCTCAGTGGTGGCCGAGAAGCAGCCCCCAGTGGTGGCAGAGAAGCAGCCCCCAGTGGTGGCAGAGAAGCAGCCCCCAGTGGTGGCAGAGAAGCAGCCCCCAGTGGTGGCAGAGAAGCAGCCCCCAGTGGTGGCCGAGAAGCAGCCCCCAGTGGCGGCCGAGAAGCAGCCCCCAGTGGTGGCAGAGAAGCAGCCCCCAGTGGCGGCCGAGAAGCAGCCCCCAGTGGTGGCAGAGAAGCAGCCCCCAGTGGTGGCAGAGAAGCAGCCCCCAGTGGTGGCCGAGAAGCAGCCCCCAGTGGCGGCCGAGAAGCAGCCCCCAGTGGTGGCAGAGAAGCAGCCCCCAGTGGTGGCAGAGAAGCAGCCCCCAGTGGCGGCCGAGAAGCAGCCCCCAGTGGTGGCAGAGAAGCAGCCCCCAGTGGTGGCAGAGAAGCAGCCCCCAGTGGCGGCCGAGAAGCAGCCCCCAGTGGTGGCAGAGAAGCAGCCCCCAGTGGTGGCAGAGAAGCAGCCCCCAGTGGTGGCAGAGAAGCAGCTCCCAGTGGTGGCAGAGAAACAGCCCCCAGTGGTGGCAGAGAAGCAGCCCCCAGTGGTGGCAGAGAATCAACCCCCTGTGGCGGCCGAGAAGCAGCCCCCAGTGGTGGCAGAGAACAGCCCCCAGTGGTGGCAGAGAACAGCCCCCAGTGGTGGCAGAGAAGCAGCCCCCAGTGGTGGCAGAGAAGCAGCCCCCAGTGGTGGCAGAGAAGCAGCCCCCAGTGGTGGCAGAGAAGCAGCCCCCTGTGGCGGCCGAGAAGCAGCCCCCAGTGGTGGCAGAGAACAGCGCCCAGTGGTGGCAGAGAACCAGCCCCCAGTGATGGCAGTCATCACCATTAGCTAATGACAGCCTCTGCCAACACACGATTTGTACCAGTTGAGTGTTGAGGTCGATAAGTATATTACATGGCCACCACCCACCACCCACCTGCCCGCGGGTACTGGGTGTTGGGGGAGCGGTGGTGGAGGGCCGGTGGAGGAGGTTGTTGGAGATAGTGTGGTGCTGGAGGTAGGGAGGTGGTGAAGGAAGGGCGTTGGGAGTTGTGTGGTGGTGGAGGGGTGGTGGAGGTAGGGTGTTGGAGGTAGTATGGTGGACGTAGTGTTGTGGTGGAGGTAGTGTGGTGGTGTAGGAGGGGTGTTGGAGGTAGTGTGGTGGTGGAGGAGGGTGTTGGACGTAGTGTGGTGGTGGAAGAGGGGTGTTGGAGGTAGTGTGGTCGTGGAGGAGGGTGGTGGAGGTAGTGTGGTGGTGGAGGAGGGTGTTGGAGGTAGTGTGGTGGTGCAGGAGGGTGTTGGAGGTAGTGTGGTGGTGGAGGAGGGGTGTTGGACGTAGTGTGGTGGTGGAGGAGGGGTGTTGGAGGTAGTGTGGTGGTGGAGGAGGGTGTTGGACGTAGTGTGGTGGTGGAGGAGGGGTGTTGGAGGTAGTGTGGTGGTGGAGGAGGGTGTTGGACGTAGTGTGGTGGTGGAGGAGGGGTGTTGGAGGTAGTGTGGTGGTGGAGGAGGGGTGTTGGAGGTAGTGTGGTCGTGGAGGAGGGGTGTTGGACGTAGTGTGGTGGTGGAGGAGGGTGTTAGAGGTAGTGTGGTGGTGGAGGAGGGGTGTTGGAGGTAGTGTGGTGGTGGAGGAGGGTGTTGGAGATAATATATACCATGAAAAGTATAATAAGTTGTGTATTATTATTTTCCACCCTAGACATAACATACTACTGTTTCCTTTACCAGTATGAACATAATAAAACGACCTCACATCAACCACCATTTATGCTAATTATATGGACGCTGTATTGATTTCACCTTCAGAGGCCACACATAACACACCTCTGGGGCTCAACACGGGAGAGGAATCAAGTGACTAATTGCCAATTGAAACCCAGGTAGCGCAGGTAATATACACATTAGTGGACCCCTGATGACGTGAGTCGGGTGATGAGGAAGCTTTACCTGTCGTCGGTGAGGTGATGTACCAGATAACTAGGTCACCAGACACTACACACTCATTATTGGTGCTGACTATGTGAGGGCCCGGTAGTGATTGTGTAAGGGCCCGGTAGTGACTGTGTAAGGGCCCGGTATTTAGGCACACTGTGTGAGGGCCCAGTAGTGAGACACACTGTGTGAGGGTCCAGTAGTGAGCCACACTCTGTGAGGACCCAGTAGCGAGCCACACTGTGTAAGGGCCTAGTAGTGAGGCACACTGTGTGAGGGCCCGGTAGTGAGGCACAGTGTGTGAGGGCCCGGTAGTGAGGCACATTGTGTGAGGTCCCGGTAGTGAGGCACAGTGTGTGAGGGCTTAGTTGTGAGGCACACTGTGTGAGGGCCCGGTAGTGAGGCACAGTGTGTGAGGGCCTAGTTGTGAGGCACACTGTGTGAGGGCCCGGTAGTGAGGCACAGTGTGTGAGGGCCTAGTTGTGAGGCACACTGTGTGAGGGCCCGGTAGTGAGGCACAGTGTGTGAGGGCCTAGTTGTGAGGCACACTGTGTGAGGGCCCGGTAGTGAGGCACAGTGTGTGAGGGCCTAGTTGTGAGGCACACTGTGTGAGGGCCCGGTAGTGACTGTGTGAGGGCCTAGTTGTGAGGCACACTGTGAGGGCCCGGTAGTGAGGCACAGTGTGTGAGGGCCTAGTTGTGAGGCACACTGTGTGAGGGCCCGGTAGTGAGGCACAGTGTGTGAGGGCCTAGTTGTGAGGCACACTGTGTGAGGGCCCGGTAGTGAGGCACAGTGTGTGAGGGCCTAGTTGTGAGGCACACTGTGTGAGGGCCCGGTAGTGAGGCACAGTGTGTGAGGGCCTAGTTGTGAGGCACAGTGTGTGAGGGCCTAGTTGTGAGGCACACTGTGTGAGGGCCCGGTAGTGAGGCACAGTGTGTGAGGGTTTAGTTGTG
This sequence comes from Homarus gammarus, assembly GCA_958450375.1. Taxonomy (NCBI): domain Eukaryota; kingdom Metazoa; phylum Arthropoda; class Malacostraca; order Decapoda; family Nephropidae; genus Homarus; species Homarus gammarus. Next base: position 697,269 of record CAUDMG010003808.1, read on the forward strand.
AGGCACACTGTGTGAGGGCCCGGTAGTGAGGCACAGTGTGTGAGGGCCTAGTTGTGAGGCACACTGTGTGAGGGCCCGGTAGTGATGCACAGTGTGTGAGGGCCTAGTTGTGAGGCACACTGTGTGAGGGCCTAGTTGTGAGGCACAGGGTGTGAGGGCCTAGTTGTGAGGCACACTGTGTGAGGGCCCGGTAGTGAGGCACAGTGTGTGAGGGCCTAGTTGTGAGGCACACTGTGTGAGGGCCCGGTAGTGATGCACAGTGTGTGAGGGCCCGGTAGTGATGCACAGTGTGTGAGGGCCCGGTAGTGAGGCACAGTGTGTGAGGGCCTAGTTGTGAGGCACACTGTGAGGGCCCGGTAGTGATGCACAGTGTGTGAGGGCCTAGTTGTGAGGCACACTGTGTGAGGGCCTAGTTGTGAGGCACAGTGTGTGAGGGCCTAGTTGTGAGGCACACTGTGTGAGGGCCCGGTAGTGATGCACAGTGTGTGAGGGCCTAGTTGTGAGGCACACTGTGTGAGGGCCTAGTTGTGAGGCACAGGGTGTGAGGGCCTAGTTGTGAGGCACACTGTGTGAGGGCCCGGTAGTGAGGCACAGTGTGTGAGGGCCTAGTTGTGAGGCACACTGTGTGAGGGCCCGGTAGTGATGCACAGTGTGTGAGGGCCCGGTAGTGATGCACAGTGTGTGAGGGCCCGGTAGTGAGGCACAGTGTGTGAGGGCCTAGTTGTGAGGCACACTGTGAGGGCCCGGTAGTGATGCACAGTGTGTGAGGGCCTAGTTGTGAGGCACACTGTGTGAGGGCCCGTTAGTGAGGCACAGTGTGTGAGGGCCTAGTTGTGAGGCACACTGTGAGGGCCCGGTAGTGAGGCACAGTGTGTGAGGGCCTAGTTGTGAGGCACACTGTGTGAGGGCCCGGTAGTGAGGCACACTGTGTGAGGGCCCGGTAGTGAGGCACACTGTGTGAGGGCCCGGTAGTGAGGCACAGTGTGTGAGGGCCTAGTTGTGAGGCACACTGTGTGAGGGCCCGGTAGTGAGGCACAGTGTGTGAGGGCCCGGTAGTGAGGCACAGTGTGTGAGGGCCCGGTAGTGAGGCACAGTGTGTGAGGGCCCGGTAGTGAGGCACAGTGTGTGAGGGCCCGGTAGTGAGGCACAGCGTGTGAGGGCCCGGTAGTGAGGCACACTGTGTGAGGGCCCGGTAGTGACGCACGCCTAATTGATCAATGTTATCACCCACACCTTGATAACGTGATAATAACACCCCCTCACCTCCTCTCCTCTCCCCCAGGAATATCTAATTGTTACAGCGGGAGATCACCCCCCCCCCCCCCTGTACCCACGACGGAGAGGTGAGGGAAGGGGTTAGGGGGAGGGGGCGGCGGGGGGGGGGGAGGCGTGATTAGCAGATTGGTGGGGGAGGAGGGCGAGGAAGGGGCCGGAAGCAGGTGACTGCACGAGTATTGCTACTCTCTCACCCTCCCCCTCCCTCCCCCTCCCCCCCTCTCTCACCCTCCCTCTCCCTCCCCCTACCCCCCCGTCTCTCACCCTCCCCCTCCCTCCCCCTAATCTCCATGCCCGGGGGGGGGGGGGTGGGGGGGGGGTATATTCTGTTAATAGCTTTAGACTTAGTTAAGAGATAGTTGTCTACTGAGGCGGGTGGTCGTTAAAAGGAAGTAACAGCTGTAGGTCTTCATCACTAATTACAAGGTTTTCTCGTTACACTGTTATTTATTGAACATTATACAGCACATTGTTTTGTTGCTGGTCTCTGTTGTATCTCTAGTCCACTTGAGGCGCCCTTCGAGTTATTAGTATTGTTGTTGTTGTTGTTGTTGTTGTTGTTAAGGTTCTCAGAACACAGTAAGTCAGGTGGGTGTTGTTGTAGGTGTTCTCTGTTATGTAGGTAGTTTAGGTGAAACTGTCAGGGTTGGTAGTCGTTGAGGTTGGGTTACCCCGCAGGTCCTTAGGGGCTGTGGTAGTGAGGCTGTTTGGTAGGAGATGACTGTATGTTCCAGGTGGCTGTCATATACAGGTCAGGTGGCTGTCATATACAGGTCAGGTGGCTGTCATATACAGGTCAGGTGGCTGTAATTGCAGGTCAGGTGGCTGTCATATACAGGTCAGGTGGCTGTCATATACAGGTCAGGTGGCTGTCATATACAGGTCAGGTGGCTGTAATTACAGGTCAGGTGGCTGTCATATACAGGTCAGGTGGCTGTCATATACAGGTCAGGTGGCTGTCATATACAGGTCAGGTGGCTGTTATAAACAGGTCAGGTGGCTGTCATGCAGGTCAGGTGGCTGTCATAAACAGGTCAGGTGGCTGTCATATACAGGTCAGGTGGCTGTCATATACAGGTCAGGTGGCTGTCATATACAGGTCAGGTGGCTGTAATATACAGGTCAGGTGGCTGTCATACAAATCAGGTGGCTGTAATATACAGGTCAGGTGGCTGTCATGTACAGGTCAGGTGGCTGTCATATACAGGTCAGGTGGCTGTAATATATATAGGTCAGGTGGCTGTCATATACAGGTCAGGTGGCTGTCATATACAGGTCAGGTGGCTGTCATATACAGGTCAGGTGGCTGTCATAAACAGGTCAGGTGGCAGTCATATACATGTCAGATGACTGTAATTGCAGGTCAGGTGGCTGTCATATACAGGTCAGGCGGCTGTCATAAACAGGTCAGGTGGCTGTCATATACATGTCAGGTGGCTGTAATTACAGGTCAGGTGGCTGTTATGTACAAGTCAGGTGGCTGTCATAAACAGGTCAGGTGGCTGTCACATACAGGTCAGGTGGCTGTCATATACAGGGTTGTCATATACATGGTTGAGGTGGCTGTCATATACAGGGTTGTCATATACAGGGTTGAGGTGGCTGTCATATACAGGGTTGAGGTGGCTGTCATATACAGGTCAGGTGGCTGTTATATACAAGTCAGGTGGCTGTCATATACATGTCAGGTGGCTGTCATATACAGGTCAGGTGACTGTCATACAGGGTTGAGGTGGCTGTCATACAGGGTTGAGGTGGCTGTCATATACAGGTCAGGTGACTGTCATACAGGGTTGAGGTGGCTGTCATACAGGGTTGAGGTGGCTGTCATGCAGGGTTGAGGTGGCCGTCATACAGGGTTGAGGTGGCTGTCATGCAGGGTTGAGGTGGCTATCATACAGGGTTGAGGTGGCTGTCATACAGGGTTGAGGTGGCTGTTATACAGGGTTGAGGTGGCTGTCATACAGGGTTGAGGTGGCTGTCATACAGGGTTGAGGTGGCTGTCATGCAGGGTTGAGGTGGCTGTTATACAGGGTTGAGGTGGTTATCATACAGGGTTGAGGTGGCTGTCATACAGGGTTGAGGTGGCTGTCGTACAGGGTTGAGGTGGCTGTTATACAGGGTTGAGGTGGTTGTCATACAGGGTTGAGGTGGCTGTCATACAGGGTTGAGGTGGCTGTCATACAGGGTTGAGGTGGCTGTTATACAGGGTTGAGGTGGCTGTCATACAGGGTTGAGGTGGCTGTCATGCAGGGTTGAGGTGGCTGTTATACAGGGTTGAGGTGGTTGTCATACAGGGTTGAGGTGGCTGTCATACAGGGTTGAGGTGGCTGTCATACAGGGTTGAGGTGGCTGTTATACAGGGTTGAGGTGGCTGTCATACAGGGTTGAGGTGGCTGTCATACAGGGTTGAGGTGGCTTTCATACAGGGTTGAGGTGGTTGTCATACAGGGTTGAGGTGGCTCTCATACAGGGTTGAGGTGGCTGTCATACAGGGTTGAGGTGGCCGTCATACAGGGTTGAGGTGGCTGTCATACAGGGTTGAGGTGGCTGTCATACAGGGTTGAGGTGGCCGTCATACAGGGTTGAGGTGGCTGTCATACAGGGTTGAGGTGGCTGTCATACAGGGTTGAGGTGGCTGTCATACAGGGTTGAGGTGGCTGTCATACAGGGTTGAGGTGGCTGTCATACAGGGTTATCCCCACCACCCTGACTCCCAACACTACTGTATGAAGGTGTGGAGGAGACAGCCAGGACTGTGCCCCGTACTGTAGCTCCCGGGCACAGCGGCTTCCTGTACACACACATTGCCCACACAGGTCTTCCGTGGTACAATGCAAGAGCTGATTAGGAATGTGTGTGTGTGTGTGTATGTGTGTGCGTGCAGGTATACAAACAATGTACCTAGACAATACAGGTATACAAATAATGTACATAGACAGTGCAGGTATTTAAACAATGTACCTAGACAGTACAGGTATATAAACAATGTACCTAGACAGTACAGGTATATAAACAATGTACCTAGACAGTACAGGTATACAAACAATGTACCTAGACAGTACAGGTATACAAACAATGTACCTAGACAGTGCAGGTATATAAACAATGTACCTAGACAGTACAGGTATACAAACAATGTACCTAGACAGTACAGGTATACAAACAATGTACCTAGACAGTACAGGTATATAAACAATGTACCTAGACAGTGCAGGTATACAAACAATGCACCTAGACAGTGCAGGTATATAAACAATGTACCTAGACAGTGCAGGTATACAAACAATGTACCTAGACAGTACAGGTATATAGACAATGTACCTAGACAGTACAGGTATATAAACAATGTACCTAGACAGTGCAGGTATACAAACAATGCACCTAGACAGTGCAGGTATATAAACAATGGCAAATTGTAAGCTAATGTGACCCAGGATCGCCAACAAAGCCATTAGATGGTTATTTCAATTAGTGTATTGCTCAGAGAAGGGAACTCCACCTACCTGAGAGCACTCCTCATTAACTCGATACAAAACCTGCAACTCTCACACAAACACCACCACAAAATAAGACCATAAGAATGGAGGAAACTGCAGCGGGCCTATTGGTCCCTACTAGGCAGTCCCATTTACACCCAACCCCTATTGCTCATATATCCGTCCAACCTTTATTTGAAGCTATCCAGCGTGTTCGAGTTAATAGTGATGTTCGGTAACTTGTTCCACTCATCCACTACTCTATTTCCAAACCAGTGTTTACCTATCTCGCGCCTAAATCTAAATTTGTCTAATTTAAAACCATTGGTACGAGTTCGCTCCTGGCTGGATAGTTTGAGTTCCTTTGTTATATCACCTTTCTTTAGCCCCTAAATCTTTCTCACAGTCGGATTTCTCTATAACAACATTGTTCATCTGATATTTTGTTTCTCTGTTTACATATCCTATATTAAGTACTTTACATTTGTCCACATTAAATTCTCATCTGCCACTTTCAGACAATGCGAATTTTTTTTTAGATTTTCCTGTAGTTTTGCGGAGTCCTCGTCAGATTTAATTACACACCCTATTTTAGTGTCATCAGCAAATTTACTTATATTGCTGTCTATGCCGATATCTATGTCGTTTATGTATACTGTATAATAAATATTAATGGTCCAAGTACTTAGCCTTGGGGTATCCCACTAATATCGTACCCGATTCAGAATTGTGCCATTAATACTCTCTGTCCTGTAATCAAGCCCTAATCCATTTTAGAATATCTCCTCTAATTCCACGAGCCTCCACTTTACCTATTAGTCTTTCGTGGGGGGACTCTGTCGAAGACTTTGCTAAAGTCGAGATTTACCACATCATAATCGTGTCCGCCGTCCACTGATTAGAAAACAGTTGAAAAGAATGGTAATAGATTTGTCGGACATGATCGTCCACTTGTGAAGCCATGTTAGGAATCATTGATCAACTTGTGCTTCTCCAGGTGATTTCGAATTTAGTTTGAAATTATTACTACCAGCAATTTGCCTACAGTTGATGTTAAACTAATTGGATTGTAGTTAGAGGAAAGTGATCTATCTCCCTTCTTCAAAATCGGTATCACATTCGCTATCCTCCAGGATTCTGGTACTACACCCGTTTTTAATGACATGATTAACAAATTGACTAAGGGCATACTAAGCTCTTCCTTACATTCCTTTAATACCCTGACAAATATCTCGTCGGGACCTGGTGACATATTAGGCTTTAGCTGGTCTATTTGCTTACTAACGTCGTTACTAGTCACTACTATCTCGCTTAATCTATTTTTTTCACTATATTTGTATATAGTCGGTGCCTCGGGTATCACATTTAAATTTTCGGTGGTGAAAACTGTTGAAAAATATCTGTTGAGATTATTGCTCATTTCTCCGTCGTTATCAGTTAGCTCGCCGGTATCTGACTGTATTGGTCCAATCTTGTCTCGTGGTGTAGTTTGATACATTTGGAAGAATCCCTTGGGGGTTTGACTTCCCCTCTCTTGTTACTTCTTAACATTAATAGTTGTTTGTCTAGTAGTGTTCGAACCTTTTGTTAGTGTACACTACCTGGTTAAAGACCTTTGTTATTGGTGTTTAGAAATACATAACAACAAGAGCAGAAACAAGCACCACCACAACAGCACCGGTGTGTCTGATAAAAGTCACCGCATCTACTGATCGATCATAATAACTCACAAGTATAAATGAAAAGTTTTGTTGTATTCAGTTATTTGAGGTTAATTATATTTGTACTGGTAGATATAAAGGTAGTGGATGGTTGTTAAGGGAAGGTTGAGACCGAAGACTATTGGAACACCAGGTATTAGTGTTACATAATTGTTTTTATAAATGTTAAAGTAATTATGGGAATTAAGACTTAACAACAGATTCAGGATAATATATCCTCCTATATTACTGCATAAAATAACTCCAAGTTCTCTATTGTAAAACTATACAACACCAACTGCAATATAACAACAACAACAGCCTTGACACTGTAGCTACAAAAACTACAGTAATTCTGTGTTAGGTAATAATGTGCGGTAGAAGTAAGTGTTTTGTGAGGTGACTTAACCACACTGTTGTGAGGGTCTCAGTGTTGCATGTAGGTAATGGCAGTCTTACGATGATGATTCCTCTTGTGTTTATATTATACCGAGGTCTTGGTCTATTAATATGATTATGGGCCGGGTCACACACACACACACACACACACACACACACACACACCTTACGTCACTATTATTATTATTAAGGGGTTGTAAAGGAGGGATCAGTAAATACCTCAGTTAGCCATACCGTTTTCTGTAGTGCGCGGGCGTCCCTCGTGTTCTGTGATGGTTGAGGGTACACCACTGCTGGGAGGTCACGCTCACGGTAGTCAGTGAGAGAGAGTTACCAAAGTCTTCATAAGTTTGTGTTGTTTCAGCACGTAGTGTGTACATTATAGTGGCTGTTATTGTGGTGGTTGTGGTGGTATTGGTTGTTGTGGTCGTAATGGCGGTTGTGGTGGTTGTGGTGGTATAGTTGTTTCGGTGGTAATGGTTGTTGTGGTGATGGTGGTGGTGGTGATGGAATGGTGGTGTTGGTGGTGGTAATAATGGTGATGATGCTGGTGTTGATGGTGATGATATTGCTTGTGGTGATGATGTTGCTCGTGGTGATGGTGTTGGTAGTGGTAATGGTGTTGGTAGTGATGGTGGTACTGGTAGTGATGATGATGGTGTTGCTTGTGGTGATGGTGTTGCCTGTGGTGATGGTGTTAGTATTGATGATGGTGTTGATTGTGGTGATGGTGTTGCTTGTTTTGATGGTGTTGTTAGTTGTGGTGGTCCTGGGAATGATGGTGATGAGCGATGTGGATAAAGCTCATTATATACTTGCAGCCTTTGTTGTGGTGAAGGGAAACATAATTGAACAGATCTGTAGCGGCAGTAAAGGTGATGTGATGAGGGTGTGTGATGAGGGTGAGTGTGTGTGTGTGCGTGTGCGTGTGTGTGCGTGTGTGTGTCCTTCATCCTGGCTACCCTCTCTAATAACTGGAAATATACTACACATGTGTCTTCCTAAATCATCATTCTTATTTTAAATATTAACACACACACACACACACACACACGCACACACACACGCACGCACGCACACACACACACACACACACACACACACACACACACACACACACACACACACACACACACACACACACTCACGCACACGCACACACACAACATCTTGCACTGTGAATGACAACTTACGTATAATGAAACAATAAACAACAATGAAAATGACGTTTCTAAGATGGAAATAGTGACAGTACAGGTGATGTGGTACTTAATGAGGTGACAGTACAGGTGATGTGGTGCTTAATGAGGTGACAGTACAGGTGATGTGGTGCTTAATGAGGTGACAGTACAGGTGATGTGGTGCTTAATGAGGTGACAGTACCGGTGATGTGGTGCTTAATGAGGTGACAGTACCGGTGATGTGGTGCTTAATGAGGTGACAGTACAGGTGATGTGGTGCTTAATGAGGTGACAGTACAGGTGATGTGGTGCTTAATGAGGTGACAGTACAGGTGATGTGGTGCTTAATGAGGTGACAGTACAGGTGATGTGGTGCTTAACGAGGTGACAGTACCGGTGATGTGGTGCTTAATGAGGTGACAGTACAGGTGATGTGGTGCTTAATGAGGTGACAGTACAGGTGATGTGGTGCTTAATGAGGTGACAGTACCGGTGATGTGGTGCTTAATGAGGTGACAGTACAGGTGATGTGATGCTTAATGAGGTGACAGTACAGGTGATGTGGTGCTTAATGAGGTGACAGTACAGGTGATGTGATGCTTAATACATAGTTAAATAACACCTTATTTATTGTTAAAAGGCGTAGTGTAACCTAACCTAACCTAACTAATGTTGTCTTGTCCTCAGGTAATATTCTACGACTCTGATTGGAACCCGACAGTGGACCAGCAGGCGATGGACCGCGCTCACCGGCTGGGCCAGACCAAGCAGGTGACGGTGTACCGCTTGGTGTGTAAAGCAACCATTGAGGAGCGCATCCTGCAGCGAGCCAGAGAGAAAAGCGAGGTGAGTACTGTACCTGTGTTATGTACCTACCGTGTGTCGTACCTGCCGTGTGACTTACCTGCCGTGTGCCATACCTGCCGTGTGTCGTACCTGCCGTGTGTCGTACCTGCCGTGTGACTTACCTGTCGTGTGACTTACCTGCCGTGTGACTTACCTGCCGTGTGACTTACCTGCCGTGTGACTTACCTGCCGTGTGACTTACCTGCCGTGTGTCGCACCTGCCGTGTGACTTACCTGCCGTGTGTCGCACCTGCCGTGTGACTTACCTGCCGTGTGACTTACCTGCCGTGTGACTTACCTGCCGTGTGTCGCACCTGCCGTGTGACTTACCTGCCGTGTGACTTACCTGCCGTGTGTCGCACCTGCCGTGTGACTTACCTGCCGTGTGTCGCACCTGCCGTGTGACTTACCTGCCGTGTGACTTACCTGCCGTGTGACTTACCTGTCGTGTGTCGTACCTGCCGTGTGACTTACCTGCCGTGTGCCATACCTGCCTGTATCCTCAATCTCTCCCTAATAATGTATCCTCACTCCCTCCCCCTTCCTATTCTCCCTCAATCCTGTCTTCTCACCTCCCTCCCTCCCTCATCTTTAACAGCTGTGTAAAACATTGATATGATAAACAAAAACTTTTCATGAGCCATAACCTCTCTGGCCATCACACACACACACACACACACACACACACACACACACACACTCTTGTATTTATCCGCGTTTATGTTTTGTTATTAAGATCAAATGTTTCTAATGGTCCCTTTTTATACACTGGGGGTAACCTACTTCACCTGTGTCATGACTCATTACTTCTGTGTGTGTGTGTGTGTGTGTGTGTGTGTGTGTGTGTGTGTGTACCTTAAAAACATCAGTGACTGTCCTGCCCAACCTTAAGGTCAGGTTAGGTCAGGTCAGGTTAGGTTAGGTTAGGTTATTTTAGGTCAGGTCGTAATGTTGGGGGCTATAGTGTTAATGATATGGGGAGGCGGGTGGGGGGCTGTGGTGGTAATGGTGGGGGGTCTGTGGTGGTAATGGTGGGGGGCTGTGGTGGTAATGGTGGGGGTCTGTGGTGGTAATGGTGGGGGGCTGTGGTGGTAATGGTGGGGGTCTGTGGTGGTAATGGTGGGGGCTGTGGTGGTAATGGTGGGGGTCTGTGGTGGTAATGGTGGGGGTCTGTGGTGGTAATGGTGGGGGGTCTGTGGTGGTAATGGTGGGGGTCTGGTGGTAATGGTGGGGGGTCTGTGGTGGTAATGGTGGGGGCTGTGGTGGTAATGGTGGGGGTCTGTGGTGGTAATGGTGGGGGTCTGTGGTGGTAATGGTGGGGGTCTGTGGTGGTAATGGTGGGGGCTGTGGTGGTAATGGTGGGGGGCTGTGGTGGTAATGGTGGAGGGCTGTGGTGGTAATGGTGGGGGTCTGTGGTGGTAATGGTGGAGGGCTGTGGTGGTAATGGTGGGGGCTGTGGTGGTAATGGTGGGGGTCTGTGATGGTAATGGTGGAGGGCTGTGGTGGTAATGGTGGGGGGCTGTGGTGGTAATGGTGGGGGGTCTGTGGTGGTAATGGTGGGGGTCTGTGGTGGTTAATGGTTGGGGGCTGTGGTGGTTAATGGTGGGGGGCTGTGGTGGTAATGATGGGGGGCTGTGGTGGTAATGGTGGTGGGCTGTGGTGGTAATGGTGGGGGACTGTGATGGTAATGGTGGGGGACTGTGGTGGTAATGGTGGGGGACTGTGGTGGTAATGGTGGGGGACTGTGATGGTAATGGTGGTGGTAATGGTGGGGGACTGTTGTGGTAATGGTGGAGGGCTGTGATGGTAATGGTAGGGGGCTGTGGTGGTAATGGTGGGGGACTGTGATGGTAATGGTGGGGGACTGTGGTGGTAATGGTGGGGGTCTGTGGTGGTAATGGTGGGGGACTGTGATGGTAATGGTGGGGGACTGTGGTGGTAATGGTGGGGGTCTGTGGTGGTAATGGTGGGGGGCTGTGGTAGTAATGGTGGGGGGGGTTGGTAATGGTGGGGGACTGTGGTGGTAATGGTGGGGGGCTGTGGTGGTAATGGTGGGGGAGGGGGCCGCACTGACCTAGATCCCGGTCGTCCCATATTAACATTCTGAAGAAAACATTATAATGACACATGGAAGGTTGTGTTGTTGTATTGTGGTGTGTTGTGTTGTGGTGTGTTGTGTTTGTGTTGTGGTGTGTTGGTGTTGTTGTATTGTGTTGTGTTGTGGTTGTTGTGGTGTTGTTGTCTACCTAGCTCCCCTCCCTTTATCCCTCCTCTCCGTCCTTCCCGCCATCTCTCCTTCCCCCTCTCACTCACTCCTTTACTCCTTCCTTCCCTCGATCCCTCCTTCTTTCACTCCCTCCCTCCCCCTCTCAGTTCATCCTTCCCTCCCTCATTATCCCCTTTCCTACCTACCTCCCTCCTTCCCTTCCTCCCTCCATCCATCCTTCACTCCCCCCTTCCCCATTCTTCCCATTTCTCACTCCTTCACCTCCTCCCTCCCTTCATCATTCCTTCCCTCCTTTCATTCCTTCACCCCCCCCTTCACCTCACCCCCCCAGGATGTTGCTGCCCTACATCCTGTATACACAGTCCACACACACCTACACCTGACAGACCTGTATACTGTGGAGGTGTGCTGTTGATAGTGTACCTCGCTCTATACACACTGTCTGAGTCGAGCGGGAGGTGTAGTCACGTGAATCGGTACACCCAGTAGTTGTGTGTACCGGTATAGGGGTGTACACACGTAAATGGTCTGTGTTTTATTTTGTCTCTGTGTGAGTATTAAGGTACACACGCCGAGGTTCATGTACACCAACAAGTACTACTACACCTGTCGACCATTTAGGGCGGGGGGGGGGGGGGCATTAGTTAACTTGTGGGGTTATTTTTGAGGTATTTACTACCGTCTAACGATCTCAAGGTGGACCTCCGTATGTTAAGTTATTTCTCAAGGGTTAGTGTGTGTGTGTGTGTGTGTGTGTGTGTGTGTGTGTGTGTTTCACTTCATATTAATATCTGGCCAGATTGAGTCGCCAGGAATTTATTTTTTTTGTCACTTACAGCGGCTAGTTTATTGTGCACCCCACACTCATCCTGTGAACTGTAGCCCAAAAGGATTACAGAGTAGAGTTCACAAAGGGTCAGTATAACTAACCCCCGTGGTCAGGATATTATGGCACTGAATGTTACACAGTATTTAAAATAAATTCTTTGTTTAGTTCTATGCATAAAGGGTAACTTATTCACAACTGCGTGAGTAGCATTTGTGTGAGAGGTATTCAAGTACATTGTGTGTTTGGTTCTATACATAAGAACTGATATAGCTACTAAGTGCAAAAAAGTAGATACAATCTTAATATGTCGGCTATCTTGCCATTAGAGATAAAGTGTTGTGCCATTTCACACACAGTGTGCTTGGACCTGTCCCTAAAAGGTTCTATCTTCACACAGTCGAGGACGTAGTGTTCAAGTGTGTGGCCATATGTCTGGCCACACTTTACATCGAGTCTTGTTTAGATCTGCTTGAGGGGCATACTGCCAGAGTGTGTGGCCATATGTCTGGCCACACGCTTTACATTTAGTCTTGCTCACATCTGCTTGAGGGACATACTGTCAGAATGTGTGGCCATATAAGAAGAACATAAGAAAATATGGAGTCTGCAATAGGCCGGTTGGCCTGTGCATGGCAGCTCCTGTCGAGAGTTACTACCACTCTCTATCATCCATGAAACTATCTAGCCTCCTTTTGAAACTTTCCAGCGTTCCAGCACTTGCTACAAAGTTGCTAAGCTTGTTCCACTCGTCTACCACCCTATTTGTGAACCAGTTCCTTCCTATCTCCCTCCTAAACCTAAACTTATCCAAATTAAATCCGTTGCTCCGAGTCCTATCCTGCTCGGATATTATAAGAACTTTATCTATATCCCCTTTATTGATTCCTTTCACCCACTTAAATACTTCTATCATATCTCCCCACACTCTTCGTCTTTCTAGGGAATGCAAGTTTAGTTTCTTTAACCTATCCTGATATGGAAGGTTTCTAAGTCCCGGAATCATTTTCGTCATTCTTCGCTGCACCGACTCGAGTGAATTGATATCCATTCTATAATAAGGGCACCAGAACTGAACGGCATAATCGAGGTGCGGCCTGACTAGCGCAAGATATAGTTGCAATAAGACCTCTGCACTCCTATTACTTACACTTCTAGATATAAAACCCACACACTTTACATTTAGTTTTGTTTACATCTGCTTGAGGAACATACTGCCAGAGGTACTTATATCCTAACCTTAGTCTAGCGGCTACAACATCTTGTAATCTAGTGATCTTGTTACTTGCTCCATATACATGTTTCACTTGATACATCTCATCATGGTAAACTATGGATCGACTAGTGTCTGTTTGCACTTGTCTACTTGCGTCAAACTCATCAATAAGTTCCTTCCTAATTACAGTTTTAAGGGTTCTTTTTGACAGACCCAAATTGTATTTAACAGCGTTTTTGCCTGACGCGAGTTTGGCTAAGAGTTGTGGCCAGGGGAGGGTGGGCAGGAGGGGCGGTCATTACAAGGCTTTACCTCGCCGTTTACTTTTACGACAACCTACAAAAACTACAGCTTAACGATGCCCTCTTCCTGTTGGTAACACTGTGTCCTCCGTGTTGTTGGTAACACTGTCCTCCCAGTCAGTAGCACTTAAAATATCATAATATAAATACAATAATTAAATACTAAACAACTGTAGTAATTCCCCGTGTACGTCCACCAACCAATCAGCTGCCTTGTTACAAACTGACCCTAGGCCTCCAGTGAACAGACTCTGCCTTATCGGTGACGCTACACAGACCATTACAGTGTATGTGTAGCCCCAAGTCTCCCTCCCTGCTGTAGCCCCAAGTCTCCCTCCTTGCTGTAGCCCCAAGTCTCCCTCCCTGCTGTAGCCCCAAGTCTCCCTCCCTGCTGTAGCCCCAAGTCTCCCTCCCTGCTGTAGCCCCAAGTCTCCCTCCCTGCTGTAGCCCCAAGTCTCCCTCCCTGTTGTAGCCCTAAGTCTCCCTCTACAGCAATATCCCAACATGTACTGTACTCAAGGCACCACGTGTAATGGTACTGTTAACACCAAGACATAACCTAACTTATTATGCATTACTGTGTGTCTAATAATAATAATAATAATAATAATAATAATAATAATAATAATAATAATAATTAACTGTTTATTGAAAGAGCATGACAGTCAGAAGGCTCAAGACATACAGTTACATAATAGGGGAATGGGTCATTTGGTTGACCAATAATATACAAGTAACATAAGTGATACAAATATGATATATAATAACTAGGTGGGGAGAAGGTCATACTGCAGGGCATTTCAACATAGTAATAGTGAAAAGTAAGATGACTGGGAGTGAACACACTGGTTGATTACGAGTTGTTGATAATTTTTACAATGGTTGGGACTGGGCTGTTCTTATAGCGATCAGTACGTGCTCGTATGGGCTGGATGCGGTTGTGGTGTCGAACAGCAATTCTCAGACGAGGGATCTCAGGTGGAAGCAGGAGCCAGTGTCGAGGATGGTGCAGAAACTTCTCCCTAGACTTGCAGATGAGGTCGTGGTGATGATCAGAGAGAGCCGAGAGGGTCAGTGTGTTGAGCGCTTCTTGATATGTGGAGTAGGAAGGGGAGAGAATAGTCTTGCATGCCCTCCTCTGCACTTTTTCGAGGTGTTTACGTTGTGTGGCATTTAAGGAGGAAGACCAGGCAGGAGAGGCATAGGTGAGCTTGGGAAGTATGAATGTTGAGTAAACACTGAGGAGCTCGGGCGCAGGAACTCCGAGGGCCTGAGTCGGCGGAGGAGGTGGAGACGGAAAGTGTGTGTGTGTGTGTGTGTGTGTGTGTTGGTACACTAGCACCGTAGTTGTACTCTGGGTCAAGATGCCTCACACCTTCACCTCTTCCCCAACACTGGGTGATGGTCAGGTATATGTGTGGGTAACAAATCTGTCTCTGTCTGTGTGTCTGTCTGTCTGTGTCTGTGTCTTTCTGTCTATCCGTCTGTCTGTGTGTCTGTCTAAGTATGGTGTTAACTTTAATTCGGTAAACAGTAATGGCGGGGCGCCTTGGTCACACCACCGCAAGTGAGCAACAGGGGACGACACCTTAAGTGTTCACGAGGGCGGGAGTATCACACGGCACTGCTGGTAATGAGTCCTTACCTGGGTGCTCCTGTGGGATGGTTTATGGTCAGGGGCCCTCACAGCTTAAGAGAGCCCTCAGCCGCCCTTAAGTGGCTGTACGCGTGGCACACAGCCCTCAAGCCTGGTGAGGGCCCCTCAGGTTGTCTAGATGCCCTCGAGGGTTTTAACAGCCCTCGCACACTGTATGTCCAAAAGCCTCGTCAGAAGCCTCGTCAGAAGCCTCGTCAGGAGCCTCAGGTGGTGTTGAGGTGTGAGCAAGAGAGGACAGGTCAACAGGGGCTCTGGTCACTACACAGGGCAGTATGTCACTCTCTCAGGTCTCTCGCTGTAGTGGACAGTGTTGACATTATTGGGTCAACTTGGTCATCAACTTGACCTAACTTACCTGAGTCTTATTAACTTACCTGGTGTGTGTGTGTGTGTGTGTGTGTGTGTGTGTGTGTGTGTGTGTGTGTGTGTATGTAAGCAGTTGACACACACACACACATAGTAACATCAAGAGGCAGGTAATATGAGTGGCGTGTGCCCTCAACATTAGCAGCAGCTTCTCATGTACACTGTGCAGTCTTTTAAAAGTTCTCCTATTATTGTCTTGGCCGAGGTAATACTTATCTGTTTTACACACTATGAGAGTTAAGTCAATCCAGTGTTATTATTAGTGAGCCTGAAGCTTTAACTTGATCTCTCTCTCTCTCTCTCTCTCTCTCTCTCTCTCTCTCTCTCTCTCTCTCTCTCTCTCGACCAGACAAGATGATACTACAATTAAGTCATACGGGATTGATAGTTTGTACGACACACACACACACACACACACACACACACACACACACACACACACACACACACACACTCACACACACACGACTGTAATAACTTACTGGAGTGAGGGGTGTGAGGCGTGTTCCCTGAGGGCCGCAGCACCATCACTGTCAACATCTCAGATCTGTAAATAGAGTATCAGGAATATTGGCCTGGTAGTCCATGAGCTGCACCCAATGGTTCCCTGTCAGGCTGGCGGTAGTGTGGGGGAGGGAGGGAGAGGGTGTGTGAGGGAAGGAGGGGGGGTGTGTGGGCGAGGTAGGGGGTGTGTGGGGGAGGTAGGGGGTGTGTGAGGGAGGGAGGGGGGTGTGAGGGAGGGAGGGGGGTGTGTGAGGGAGGGAGGGGGTGTGTGAGGGAGGGAGGGGGTGTGTGAGGGAGGGAGGGGGTGTGTGGGGGAGGGAGGGGGTGTGTGGAGGGAAGGAGGGGGTGTGTGGGGGAGGGAGGGGGTGTGTGGAGGGAGGGAGGGGGTGGCAGCAACAGCCAGGTAGGTTATCATAGGTTTGGTTATGGTAGGTGGGGTTAGGTTTGGTTAGGGTAGGTGGGGTTAGGTTAGGTTTGGTTAGGTTTGGTTAGGGTAGGTTGGTTAGGTTAGGTTTGGTTAGGGTAGGTTGGGTTGGGTTAGGGTAGGTGGGGTTAGGTTTGGTTAGGGTAGGTGGGGTTAGGTTAGGTTTGGTTTGGTTAGGGTAGGTGGGGTTAGGGTAGGTTGGGTTAGGTTAGGTTTGGTTATGGTAGGTGGGGTTAGGTTAGGTTTGGTTAGGTTTGGTTGGGTTGGGTTAGGTTTGGTTAGGGTTGGTGGGGTTGGGTTAGGTTAGGGTTGGTTTAGATCTAGGTTTACAATCAACAGTGTTTAGTGACGTTAGATGAGTGTGTGTCGGGGCGTAAGGGGACCGAGGGAGGGTATGAAGGAAGGAGGGAGGGAGCCAGCCACTTGAATATCTCCCTTGAACCTCATTGTGGGTAAAGACCAATCACAGTACACCATGCCCCCATACGCGTGGATTGTTACACAGATGACTGCTCGGAGTACCCCCTCCCCCCGGTACTTCATCCATCACCACCGACAAACTAACCTGGGCTCCATTTTCCTCCCGAGTGTTGGCCGAATTCTCACTTTATCTGGCGGTGTTGACAGATGCTGGTGGGGCGACGCGGCTGTTGACGGAATTACGTGGTATTTTGGCCTGCGTGTGTGTGATGACCCCGCGGCCTGGCTTGGGTTGGGTTAGGTTAGGTTAGGTTAGGTTAGGTTAGCTTTGGTTAGGTGAGTGGGTGTGTAGTTGTGGTGTGTAGGTGTGTAGTATTGGTGTGTGGGTGTGTGGTAGTGGGGTGTGGTAGTGGTGTGTGGGTGTAGTTGTGGTGTGGGTGTGTGGTAGTGGTGTGTGGGTGTGTGGTAGTGGTGTGTGGGTGTGTAGTAGCCCTCACGGACCACATAATAGCCCAGAACGCTACAGGGGAGGTGGATACCAGTGAAGTAAACAAGATTCTAAGGTCCATTACGACAGAATGACAGCACGGCCAAAGTGATAAGTTGCAGCAACTGTTGCTGCAATTACCAGAGAATTTGAAGAAAAAAAAGTAGCTATAGCGCAGGAGGTGGGCGCCTCGAACTGGTTAACTACGTTACCGATAAGAGCAAATGGTGTCAGTCTTAACAAACAAGAATTTACAGATGACACTGCTCTAAGGTACGCTAGGCCAGTAGAAGGTCTGCCCTCCCAATGCGTGTGTGGCTCTTCCTATGACGTCGATCACGCCATGGTGTGCAAGAAAGGGGGCTTCATATGTATGAGGTATGACGAAGTAAGGGACCTCACAGCAAATATGTTGAAGGAAATCTGTCGTGATGTCATGGTAGAACCGACCCTCCTTCCGTTGGACGGTGAGATCTTCCAACATAGGACTTCAAACACATCCAATGAAGCCCGTGTTGACGTCAGTGCTCGAGAATTCTGGACGTGGGGACAGCGAGCCTTCTTCATCAGGATATTTTATCCCATGGCCGCATGTCACCGTAACTTAGCTCTCGATGCTGCACACAGGAGGAACGAGAACGACAAGATAAGGGAATACTGGGAGAGAATTCAGAACGTTGATCAAGGCAGCTTCACTCCTCTGGTGTTCACAACCTCTGGTGGGATGGGACCAAGTGCAAGATGCTTCTACGCCAGACTCGCGGAGGTGATCTCTGAACAGAAGCAGCAGCCCAGAAGTTATGTTACAGCCTGGATGAGATGTCGACTGTCCTTCTCTCTCCTTCGGTCGGCTTTGCTCTGCCTCAGGGGAACGAGAGCTTCGGCTCCAAAGCCGACAACAGTTGCAGATATCGACTATGAGGCAACAGTCACTGAATGCCGCATAGATCTGCGGCTCAACTAATTCAACACAGATAGGATAGCTACTTATGTATTAGGATATTTAATATTAAGGTAATAAAATGGCGGCGAAGGTGTGGCTATTGGGGGAGGCTGGAGGCCATATATATATAAAAAAAAGTGTAGTAGTGGTGTGTAGTGGTGCTGAGGGTGGTAGAGTGTAGGTACACCCTCATCACACCACACCCAGAGCCCAGGGAGGTATTGTACTCATGAATCACTACACCTGGAGCACCCTGTGAACCTCCACACCAGAGGCAGCTGTGTGAGGCTGGCTGCCGGGCCGCACATACCCAGCTGTAGGTGAGGCGGGACCCGGGGAGGTGCAGGGGCGGGGAGATGCAGGGGCGGGTGTAGGTGTAGGGGTGGTGTAGGTGAGGATATAGGTATAGGTAGGGGTGGTGTAGGTGTAGATATAGGTATAGGTAGGGGTGGTGTAGGTGTAGGTGGGAGTGCAGGGGAGGTGTAGGTGTAGACAAGGGTGAAGGTGAGGGTGAGGGTGTAGGGGTGGTGTAGGTGAGGGTGTAGGGGTGGTGAGGGTGAGGGTGTAGGGGTGGTGTGGGTGAGAGTGTAGGGGTGGTGTGGGTGAGGGTGTAGGGGTGGTGAGGGTGAGGGTGTAGGGGTGGTGTAGGTGAGGGTGTAGGGGTGGTGTGGGTGAGGCAGGTTTTGGGAGAGGTGTAGGGGGCGTGTATTATTATTATTATTATTATTATTATTATTATTATTATTATTATTATTATTTTTATTATTATTATAAAGGAGAAGAAATAAAAGATATAAATAATAATACAAAACAACAAACTGTTCCCTGACACAAGGCTAGTGGCGGTGACTAGTGACCTAGTGACTAGTGGCGGTGACTAGTGGCGGTGACTAGTGACGGTGACTAGTGGCCTAGTGACTAGTGGCGGTGACTAGTGACCTAGTGACTAGTGGCGGTGACTAGTGGCTAGTGGCGGTGACTAGTGACCTAGTGACTAGTGGCGGTGACTAGTGACCTAGTGACTAGTGGCGGTGACTAGTGACCTAGTGACTAGTGGCGGTGACTAGTGACCTAGTGACTAGTGGCGGTGACTAGTGACCTAGTGACTAGTGGCGGTGACTAGTGACCTAGTGACTAGTGGCGGTGACTAGTGGCGGTGACTAGTGACCTAGTGACTAGTGGCGGTGACTAGTGACGGTGACTAGTGACCTAGTGACTAGTGGCGGTGACTAGTGACCTAGTGACTAGTGGCGGTGACTAGTGACGGTGACTAGTAACCTAGTGACTAGTGACCTAGTGACTAGTGGCGGTGACTAGTGACCTAGTGACTAGTGGCGGTGACTAGTGACCTAGTGACTAGTGGCGGTGACTAGTGACCTAGTGACTAGTGGCGGTGACTAGTGACCTAGTGACTAGTGGCGGTGACTAGTGACGGTGACTAGTGACTAGTGGCGGTGACTAGTGACCTAGTGACTAGTGGCGGTGACTAGTGACCTAGTGACTAGTGGCGGTGACTAGTGACCTAGTGACTAGTGGCGGTGACTAGTGACCTAGTGACTAGTGGCGGTGACTAGTGACCTAGTGACTAGTGGCGGTGACTAGTGACGGTGACAAGTGACCTAGTGACTAGTGGCGGTGACTAGTGACCTAGTGACTAGTGGCGGTGACTAGTGACCTAGTGACTAGTGGCGGTGACTAGTGACCTAGTGACTAGTGGCGGTGACTAGTGACCTAGTGACTAGTGGCGGTGACTAGTGACCTAGTGACTAGTGGCGGTGACTAGTGACCTAGTGACTAGTGGCGGTGACTAGTGACGGTGACTAGTGACCTAGTGACTAGTGTCGGGCGAGACAGGGATTTATATAATTTGTATTAGAGAAACATTTATATTGAAGGGCTGGTGTGTACAGTGTAAGTTTACCTGGAGAACTAATTGTTTGTTTGGCAGCCAGTGTCGTATTTCTTACCTGGTACCGTATGGGGGGGGGGGGGTTGTAATGGGCTGGAAGAAGGTGTGAGGGAGGGCAGGGTGTGAGGGTGGTGAGGGAAGGGAGGGGGGGATGGTGTGAGGGTGGTGAATGAAGGGAGGGGGGGATGGTGTGAGGGTGGTGAGGGAAGGGAGGCGATGGTGTGAGGGTGGTGAGGGAAGGGGGAGGATGGTGTGAGGGTGGTGAGGGAAGGGGGAGGATGGTGTGAGGGTGGTGAGGGAAGGGAGGGGGGGATGGTGTGAGGGTGGTGAAGGAAGGGAGGGGGGGATGGTGTGAGGGTGGTGAAGGAAGGGAGGGGGGGATGGTGTGAGGGTGGTGAGGGAAGGGAGGCGATGGTGTGAGGGTGGTGAGGGAAGGGGGAGGATGGTGTGAGGGTGGTGAGGGAAGGGGGGGGGGGAGGTCTTAAGAGCTGCTGGTCTGAGGCACACGGGGAGACGTCTTAGTCACGGTGACGTGCCAGGAGATAGGTGGGTCCAGGCTGCTCTGACCCAGTGACGAGAGGACAGGACGGGGATGGAGGGTGGACCAGTGTGGGGGTGGACCAGTGACGGGAGGAATGTGAGGGTGGACCAGTGTGGGGGTGGACCAGTGACGGGAGGAATGTGAGGGTGGACCAGTGACGGGGAGGAATGTGAGGGTGGACCAGTGACGGGAGGAAGGTGAGGGTGGGGACGTGGTGTGAGGGTGGTGACGGGACAGGGGGAGGATGTGAGTGTGGACCGTGTGGGAGGGACAGTGACGGGAGGATGGTGAGGTGGACGTGTGGGGGGACAGTGGAGGGGGCGATGGTGTGAGGGTGGTGAAGAAAGGGAGGGTGGAGTGAGGGGCAGATGGGGTGTAAGGAAGAAGGGATGTGAGGTGGAGATGGTGGGAGTGGGCGGGGAGGGGGGAGAGGTAGGTTTTTGAGGGTGACAGGGGGGGGGGGGGCGTCTTAAGAAACTCTGCCTGGTCTCAGACACACCTGGAGACGTCTTAATCACGTGACGTCACCACAAAGATCCAGGTATGATAAGTGGTCCAGCTGCTCTACCCCAGTGACGGGAGGACCAGTGACGGGAGGAATGTGAGGGTGGACCAGTGTGGGGGTGGACCAGTGACGGGAGGAATGTGAGGGTGGACCAGTGACGGGAGGAATGTGAGGGTGGACCAGTGTGGGGGTGGACCAGTGACGGGAGGAATGTGAGGGTGGACCAGTGACGGGAGGAATGTGAGGGTGGACCAGTCTGTATGGATCAGTGTGTATGGACCAGTGTGTATGGTTGAAATAGACTTGATTATATTAGAAAGTAAAGCTACATTATAAGCTGTGTGGTCTACAAGCTGTTCAGATTAAAGCGTTGAATGTGTCCAAATTTTTCTCAACAGGTTTTCTGATTAGTGTTGTTGTTTGTGTGTGATGACGGCAGGCTGTGAGTGAGTCTACTGCAGTGATGTGGTGTAGTGACAGTAACCTCTGTTGACAGTATGGCAGTGTGGGGGTTGTGAGGTACTTGACTTCTCTCTACTACTGCCGCTACTACCGCTACTACCCCCACTACTACCCCCACTACTACTACCCCATTACCAATTACCTCCACACTATAACCATTCCCCCACTCACACACCCACACTACTACCTCTCACTCACTCACCCCACACCAATACCACTCCTCTACACCACTCCCCACTCCTCCACACCACCCCTCTCACCACCAACCAAGGCAGGTTGTGGCTGTGAGTTTCAAATCACTGACAAATAGAAATGTACAGCAGTGAATGACAGCAACAGTGGCTAGAGAGCCTCACTGTCTCGCCCGGCATGTGGAGTGACAGGTGAGTGAGGTGAACTGAGGGAGTGAGAGGTGAGTGAGGTGAACTGAGGGAGTGAGAGGTGAGTGAGGTGAACTGAGGGAGTGAGAGGTGAGTGAGGTGAACTGAGGGAGTGAGAGGTGAGTGAGGTGAACTGAGGGAGTGAGAGGTGAGTGAGTTGAACTGAGGGAGTGAGAGGTGAGTGAGGTGAACTGAGGGAGTGAGAGGTGAGTGAGGTGAACTGAGGGAGTGAGAGGTGAGTGAGGTGAACTGAGGGAGTGAGAGGTGAGTGAGGTGAACTGAGGGAGTGAGAGGTGAGTGAGGTGAACTGAGGGAGTGAGAGGTGAGTGAGGTGAACTGAGGGAGTGAGAGGTGAGTGAGGTGAACTGAGGGAGTGAGAGGTGAGTGAGGTGAACTGAGGGAGTGAGAGGTGAGTGAGTTGAACTGAGGGAGTGAGAGGTGAGTGAGGTGAACTGAGGGAGTGAGAGGTGAGTGAGGTGAACTGAGGGAGTGAGAGGTGAGTGAGGTGAACTGAGGGAGTGAGAGGTGAGTGAGGTGAACTGAGGGAGTGAGATGTGAGTGAGGTGAACTGAGGGAGTGAGAGGTGAGTGAGGTGAACTGTACCTGTCACACACACACACACACACACACACACACTTGCATCTGATGACTGTGTGTGTTGTGTTGAGGTGCCACCACATTGTTCCTTCCTCGGGTCGGACCTGTGGCCACTACAGGTCCTCGACAGGTCCAGTTCACTCTGTTAGTTTCATTGCTGGTGTGATGGCTGGGAGGACCTGGTGGGTGTCGGGATGTTTGTCATGGGGAGGAGGAGGAGGAGAGGTAAGGGTCTGGGAGGTGAATACAGGAAGGGAGGAGGAGGAGGAGGAGAGGTAAGGGTCTTGGAGGTGAATACAGGAAGGGAGGAGGAGGAGGAGAGGTAAGGGTCTGGGAGGTGAATACAGGAAGGGAGGAGGAGGAGGAGAGGTAAGGGTCTGGGAGGTGAATACAGGAAGGGAGGAGGAGGAGGAGAGGTAAGGGTCTGGGAGGTGAATACAGGAAGGGAGGAGGAGGAGGAGAGGTAAGGGTCTGGGAGGTGTATACAGGAAGGGAGGAGGAGGAGGAGAGGTAAGGGTCTTGGAGGTGAATACAGGAAGGGAGGAGGAGGAGGAGGAGAGGTAAGGGTCTGGGAGGTGAATACAGGAGGAGGAGAGGAGGAGAGTAAGGTCTGGAGGTGAATACGGAAGGGAGGAGGAGGAGAGAGGTAAGGGTCTGGGAGGTGAATACAGGAAGGGAGGAGGAGGAGGAGAGGTAAGGGTCTTGGAGGTGATACAGGAAGGGGGAGGAGGAGGAGAGGTAAGGGTCTGGGAGGTGAATACAGGAAGGGAGGAGGAGGAGGAGGAGAGGTAAGGGTCTGGGAGGTGAATACAGGAAGGGAGGAGGAGGAGGAGGAGAGGTAAGGGTCTTGGAGGTGAATACAGGAAGGGAGGAGGAGGAGGAGAGGTAAGGGTCTGGGAGGTGAATACAGGAAGGGAGGAGGAGGAGGAGAGGTAAGGGTCTTGGAGGTGAATACAGGAAGGGGGGAGGAGGAGGAGAGGTAAGGGTCTTGGAGGTGAATACAGGAAGGGAGGAGGAGGAGGAGAGGTAAGGGTCTTGGAGGTGAATACAGGAAGGGGGAGGAGGAGTTGTAAGGGTCTGGGAGGTGAATTCAGGAAGGGAGGAGGAGGAGGAGAGGTAAGGGTCTTGGAGGTGAATACAGGAAGGGAGGAGGAGGAGGAGAGGTAAGGGTCTGGGAGGTGAATACAGGAAGGGAGGAGGAGGAGGAGGAGAGGTAAGGGTCTGGGAGGTGAATACAGGAAGGGGGGAGGAGGAGGAGAGGTAAGGGTCTGGGAGGTGAATACAGGAAGGGAGGAGGAGGAGGAGGAGAGGTAAGGGTCTTGGAGGTGAATACAGGAAGGGGGGAGGAGGAGGAGAGGTAAGGGTCTTGGAGGTGAATACAGGAAGGGAGGAGGAGGAGGAGAGGTAAGGGTCTGGGAGGTGAATACAGGAAGGGAGGAGGAGGAGGAGAGGTAAGGGTCTTGGAGGTGAATACAGGAAGGGAGGAGGAGGAGGAGAGGTAAGGGTCTGGGAGGTGAATACAGGAAGGGAGGAGGAGGAGGAGAGGTAAGGGTCTGGGAGGTGAATACAGGAAGGGGGAGGAGGAGGAGAAGGGGAAAAGGAGGTTGAGAGGGTAAGAGAGGGAAGGAAAGAGAGGAAGGGGGAAGAGGAGAGAGGGAAGGGGGAAGGGTAGGGGGCGGGTACCTCACAGACAAATATTAAATCATTATACCTTTCTTAACACTTCTATAATTTATCGTCAAAAACTTTCCTCTCGTCGGTCTGATACTTTCTCCCAAAGTACTAATGAAAGTTTGGTGAGTAATGTATGTTGTGGGGGCTGGGGGGGAGGGGTGAGGGAGGGGTGGGGGGGGTGGGGGGTGAGGGGTGAGGGAGGGGTGAGGGAGAGGTGGGGGGGGTTGGGGCTGGTATAATGAGGTTATGTTGTGTTGTTTTTATATATCAGGATTTATTTATGAGAGGTGTGTGTGTGTGTGTGTGTGTGTGTGTGTGTGTGTGTGTGTGTGTGTGTGTGTGTGTGTGGAGAGAGACAACATATACCTCCTCCAAGTGAGAGATAAAGGTGCGGTATTAATTAGTGTTGAGGTACACCTGAGTTGAGGCTCGTAATTATTTTTATATTGTTCATAACATTGTGATAAACTTTCTTCTTCTTTTCGTAACCTACTGAAGGATGACAAAATATGGGTCACCTAATGATTAACACCTTAGCGCTACCAGGGAGTTAGGTTAGGTTAAGTTAGGTTAGGGTAGGTTAGGTTAGGTTAGGTTAGGTTAGGTTAGGTTAGGGTTGTTAATCTTAAGGTGTAATGACTGGACACCTTCTGGGAGACTCTTGCAGTTATTGTTTTTTAACACCAGAACTTGTGGAAAGACGCCACCTTACACAGGGAACTGATGATCATACACACACACACACACACACACACACACACACACACAGCCACGGATCTACCTTGACAACCTCAACCTTGACTTCGTTTCCTCCCCCTCCCGTCCCGCCCCCCTCCCCCCCCCCCGCCCACACCCCACGAGAATGACGGCCACACAGGTACACAAAGGTGACCCCACGACGCTTGTTACCACGCTCACCACCACGCCCACCACCACGCCCACCACCACGCTCACCACCACGCCCACCACCACGCTCACCACCACGCTCACCACCACGCCCACCACCACGCTCACCACCACGCCCACCACCACGCTCACCACCACACCCACCACCACGTTCACCACCACCACGCCCACCACCACGCTCACCACAACACCCACCACCACGCTCACCACCACCACGCTCACCACTACGCTCACCACCACGCCCACCACCACGCTCACCACCACGCCCACCACCACGCTCACCACCACCCACCACCACGCCCACCATCACGCCCACCACAACGCCCACCACCACGCCCACCATCACGCTCACCACCACGCCCACCACCACGCTCACCACCACGCCCACCACCACGCCCACCACCACGCTCACCACCACGCCCACCACCACGCTCACCACCACACCCACCACCACGCTCACCACCACAACGCACCCACCACCACGCCCACCACCACGCCCACTTCCGTTGACACCTTTGACCAGCGGGAAGTTGTAGCCTTGTAATGTTAAGTGTAGTGATTGTTTCCCTCTCCCCCTCACTATGATGAGTGGTGAGAGGGAGCATACTCGAGTGGGCGAGAAGTGAAGAGTAGTGGAGGAGAGGCTGGAGGTAGTGGAGGTGGATGAGAGGCTGGAGGTAGTGGAGGTGGATGAGAGGCTGGAGGTAGTGGAGGTGGATGAGAGGCTGGAGGTAGTGGAGGTGGATGAGAGGTTGGAGGTAGTGGAGGTGGATGAGAGGCTGGAGGTAGTGGAGGTGGATGAGAGGCTGGAGGTAGTGGAGGTGGATGAGAGGCTGGAGGTAGTGGAGGTGGATGAGAGGCTGGAGGTAGTGGAGGTGGATGAGAGGCTGGAGGTAGTGGAGGTGGATGAGAGGCTGGAGGTAGTGGAGGTGGATGAGAGGTTGGAGGTAGTGGGAGTGACGAGGGAAACATAAAGGCAAACTCCGGAGAGGAAAAAAAATAAAGTGAGAGGGGGAAGGAGAGAGAGAGAGAGAGGGCGATAAAGGGAGAGAGAGAGAGAGAGAGAGTACAGGAAGGAGACACAAAGAGAGGAGGGGAGAAGAAAGGGCGGGAAGAAGGAGCAGACGACGTGTAAAATAGTGAATGAGAACTTTAACACAAGAGAGGAGGAGGAGGGTCAGTGGGAGGGGTGAAGGGGGAGTTGGAGGGGCAGGAGGAGGAGGTGGATGGAGGGGAAGAAGAAGAAGGAGGAAGAGAAAGAGTAAAAGAAGAGGTGAAGGTTGTGTGCCTGGACAAATATCAGTACAATAGTCACCGTACTCGAGGGTACACAAGAGGGTTAGTGCAGGAGGTGTAATGTTGGTCCCAAAAACTGTCTCTACTCGGGGTGATCGATGGATGAACACTGTACGGTTGTCAAAATCCTTCCTCCATTGTGTCATATTTTTCAACACAATTTTGTATATATATTTTTTTTTTGGAGTGACTTTACTTCTTCGGAAATAATAATTAGAGTATTTATATTATTTTCCTCATTGATATATAATGTATTTAAGGGACTTTTATTATTAATATACAACTGATGAGAAGTTATTAGGGTGAGGGTCGGCATCACCATGACTGAGCCCGGATGTTGAGTTTGGTTTAATCTCTCTCTCTCTCTCTCTCTCTCTCTCTCTCTCTCTCTCTCTCTCTCTCAGTGTATTCTGCGGGACTATTAAGGATGTGGTGGTGAGAGGGAGGGAGTGTGTGGTGGTGAGAGGGAGGGAGTGTGTGGTGGTGAGAGGGAGGGAGTGTGTGGTGGTGGTGAGAGGGAGGGAGTGTGTGGTGGTGAGAGGGAGGGAGTGTGTGGTGGTGGTGAGAGGGAGGGAGTGTGTGGTGGTGAGAGGGAGGGAGTGTGTGGTGGTGAGAGGGAGGGAGTGTGTGGTGGTGAGAGGGAGGGAGTGTGTGGTGGTGGTGAGAGGGAGGGAGTGTGTGGTGGTGAGAGGGAGGGAGTGTGTGGTGGTGGTGAGAGGGAGGGAGTGTGTGGTGGTGAGAGGAGGGAGTGTGTGGTGGTGAGAGGGAGGGAGTGTGTGGTGGTGAGAGGGAGGGAGTGTGGTGGTGGTGAGAGGGAGGGAGTGTGTGGTGGTGAGAGGGAGGGAGTGTGTGTGGTGGGGGAGGGAGGTGTGTGGTGGTGAGAGGGAGGGAGTGTGTGGGTGGTGGAGAGGGAGGGAGTGTGTGGGGTGGTGGAGAGGAGTGTGTGGTGGTGAGAGGGAGGGAGTGTGTGGTGGTGAGAGGGAGGGAGTGTGTGTGGTGAGGGAGGGAGTGTGGTGTGAGAAGAAGGGTGTGTGGGGGTGAGAGGGAGGGAGTGTGTGGTGGTGGTGGGGGGGAGTGTGTGGTGAGAGGGAGGGAGTGTGTGGTGGTGAGAGGGAGGGAGTGTGTGGTGGTGGTGAGAGGGAGGGAGTGTGTGGTGGTGAGAGGGAGGGAGTGTGTGGTGGTGGTGAGAGGGAGGGAGTGTGTGGTGGTGGTGAGAGGGAGGGAGTGTGTGGTGGTGAGAGGGAGGGAGTGTGTTATATGAGAGTACTGAAAGAAAAAGAGTGAGAGGAGTGTGTGAGAGTGATAGCACACACACACACACACACACACACACACACACACACACACACAACACACGCGCGCGCGCGCGAGAAAGAGAGAGTAGATATGAGGGATATGAATTCTCTTTACAATTTTACAATGTTTTGCATTAGTGTTGTGTTAATGTTGTCTGAGTGTTGTGGTATGTTGTGTAGTGTCTCTGCTCTCCTCTTCTGGCCTTCAACATAACACGTAACATTATTTTCTTGCTTGTGGTCCTCACGTCTCTGTTGTCGTGGTTGTTGTAGAAGAGGACGAGGAGGTAGTACAAGGAGGTAACACTCAAAGAAGAGGAGAGAGCCATAGTTTTTCACCTGGTCTCGTCCCCCAGGAAGTCTTTGTGGGTGTCCCTGGTCCCTAGTAGCTTGGTGGCCAGGTAGAGTCCAGTTGGTGTGAGGTGTTTTTTTTGCCTTGGGCGTCATTGTGATGGTGGTAGACGGTGATGAAAGGAAGCTAATGGCCCTCCCTCCTTCCCTTCCTTACTACACTGATCACTGGTAGGAGCTTACCCTCCCCCCCTACTGTCCTGCCTCCCGTGTCCTGCTCTGTCCTGCCTCCCGTGTCCTGCTCTGTCCTGCCTCCCGTGTCCTGCTCTGTCCTGCCTCCCGTGTCCTGCTCTGTCCTGCCTCCCGTGTCCTGATCTGTCCTGCCTCCCGTGTCCTGATCTGTCCTGCTTTCACACCAGTCATCAGTGTTTTGTTGACTCTACGTCTTGGGGTAGTGAGAGGTGAGGGAAGGTAGTGAGGGGTGAGGGAAGGTAGTGAGGGGTGAGGGAAGGTAGTGAGAGGTGAGGGAAGGTAGCGAGGGGTGAGGGAAGGTAGTGAGAGGTGAGGGAAGGTAGTGAGGGGTGAGGGAAGGTAGTGAGGGGTGAGGGAAGGTAGTGAGAAGTGAGGGAAGGTAGTGAGAGGTGAGGGAAGGTAGCGAGGGGTGAGGGAAGGTAGTGAGAGGTGAGGGAAGGTAGTGAGGGGTGAGGGAAGGTAGTGAGAGGTGAGGGAAGGTAGTGAGGGGTGAGGGAAGGTAGTGAGAGGTGAGGGAAGGTAGTGAGAGGTGAGGGAAGGTAGTGAGGGGTGAAGGAAAGCAGTGAGGGGTGAGGGAAGGTAGTGAGAGGTGAGGGAAGGTAGTGAGGGGTGAGGGAAGGTAGTGAGGGGTGAGGGAAGGTAGTGAGGGGTGAGGGAAGGTAGCGAGAGGTGAGGGAAGGTAGTGAGAGGTGAGGGAAGCGTTCAGCTGACATACTGGTATAGAATGAGGTGACTGTCTTAGATTCCACAAAAGTGCAATTACCACCTCTTCTCGCTGCCCTCCCCTCTCCCCCCTCCTCCCCCCTCCTCCCCCCCTCCAGTTTGGTCATCTTCCGGCGATTATGAATGTCCGGTCTGTCATTCAAGTGTTTTAATGTTTAAAAGAATAGTTCTATATCGTAACGTCATTTGTAGAGAGGTTCGTGGGTGTGTGTGTGTGAGAGAGAGTTCGTGCAGCACCACAGACGGGAGGTTGTGTAGTGACGGAAGCAATACCAGCGGGCAGTGAGGGCAAACTCCTAAGGGGGTATTGTGCACGCAGTTAGTCTCTATTGTGCACCCTAGGGCCCTTTGTGCACCCCCTACTGTGCTCTCTTACCTGCCCCCTCACCCCTCTCACTCGTTCCTCTCCATACTCACCTTTCATCTCTGCATACCTGGCCCCTCTCCCCTGCCCTCTCCCTGCCCGACCTACCTACTGTGCCGGCCATTTAAACCTGCGCACACACACACACACACACGCATACATACATACATACATACATGCACACACATACATACATACATACATACATACATACATACACACATACATACACACATACATACATACATACATACATACACATACATACGCACACAAGCACACACATACATATAGTACACACACACACACACACACACATACATGCATACATACATACACACATACATGCATACATACATACACACATACATACATACATACATACATACATACACATACATACGCACACACGCACACACATACATATAGTACACACACACACACACACACACACACACACACACATACATACATACATATACACACACGAACACACGCGCGCACACACACACACACACACACACACACACACACACGCTCACCATGTACGTGTTTTTCACATACACATACGTACACACAAACATACAAAGACAGAGAGAGAGAGAGAGAGAGAGAGAGAGAGAGAGAGAGAGAGAGAGAGAGAGAGATTTTGCGTGCAGGGAAACAGTCTTGCGTGCGATACATTATCTAGAGCAGCATTGCGACATATTTTGCGTGCAAGGAGACAGTTTGCGTGTGTCGTAGGCCCTGCGTGCAATAGTTGTGTGGATGATGCAAGGTAAAGTAACCTCAACCCAGCTGTCCTCGTGGTGGTACCGGTGACCGGTCGTCCTCGTGGTGGTACTGGTGACTGGTCGTCCTCGTGGTGGTACTGGTGACCGGCTGTCCTCGTGGTGGTACTGGTGACCGGTCGTCCTCGTGGTGGTACTGGTGACCGGCTGTCCTCGTGGTGGTACTGGTGACCGGTCGTCCTCGTGGTGGTACTGGTGACCGGTCGTCCTCGAGGTGGTACTGGTGACTGGTCGTCCTCGAGGTGGTACTGGTGACCGGCTGTCCTCGAGGTGGTACTGGTGACCGGTCGTCCTCGTGGTGGTACTGGTGACCGGTCGTCCTCGTGGTGGTACTGGTGACCGGTCGTCCTCGAGGTGGTACTGGTGACTGGTCGTCCTCGAGGTGGTACTGGTGACCGGCTGTCCTCGAGGTGGTACTGGTGACCGGTCGTCCTCGAGGTGGTACTGGTGACCGGCTGTCCTCGAGGTGGTACTGGTGACCGTGTGTCCTCGAGGTGGTACTGGTGACCGGTCGTCCTCGAGGTGGTACTGGTGATCGTGTGTCCTCGAGGTGGTACTGGTGACCGGCTGTTCTCGAGGTGGTACTGGTTACCGGTCGTCCTCGAGGTGGTACTGGTGACCGTGTGTCCTCGAGGTGGTAGTGCTGACCGGTCGTCCTCGAGGTGGTACTGGTGACAGGCTGTCCTCGAGGTGGTACTGGTGACAGGCTGTCCTCGAGGTGGTACTGGTGACCGGCTGTCCTCGAGGTGGTACTGGTGACCGGTCGTCCTCGAGGTGGTACTGGTGACCGGTCGTCCTCGTGGTGGTACTGGTGACCGGCTGTCCTCGAGGTGGTACTGGTGACCGGTCGTCCTCGAGGTGGTACTGGTGACCGGTCGTCCTCGAGGTGGTACTGGTGACCGGTTGTCCTCGAGGTCTTGTCTATTCTCACAAGCAAGACCGATCTCTCTCTCTCTCTCTCTCTCTCTCTCTCTCTCTCTCTCTCTCTCTCTCTCTCTCTCTCTCTCTCTCTCTCAAATGCTGTGTCCTTATTTTTTCACTTCCTTAATTGCTATTTTTTCCTTATTCTCTCTTCTTCTTTGTGTCCATATTTACGTCCTAATTATCGTGTTTTTTCCTTCTTCCCCTTCCTCATATTTCTCCTGTTCCTCCTGTTCCTCCTCCTCCTCCTTGCATCTCTTTCGTTATCAATCATTGTGTCTGGTTCTGGTTGACTTATATCCTCACCTTTGTCTGGTCTCGGTGTTGCTGTTCACTCTCTCCCTCAAGCGACATGTTGCAGTCTTCTTAATTTACGATATTCAATTTGGTTCTGTAGTTTGTTGCATATGTTGCCTATATCGTGCACGGTTGTCTACTTGTGTTGCTGTAGGGGAGGTGTCCGGTTCCCTGTTGCCCCTCTCCCCCTCCTCTGCTTGTGTGTGCCCCCTCTGTTACTGCCTTACCTTCTGCTGTCACTGGTGTCATTGTTACCAGTTTGTTGTGTGTGTGTGTGTGTGTGTGTGTGTGTGTGTGTGTAATAATAATAATAATAATAATAATTAACGGTTTATTGAAAGAGCATAGCAGCCAGAAGGCTGAAAATATACAGTTAAATATTTGGGGAATGGGTTTCGATTTACAAATAATATACAAGTAACATAAGTGACACAAATAAGATATATAATAACTAGATGGGGAAAAGCTCAAACTGCAGTTCATTTCAACATAGTGACAGTGCAAGAAGTAGTATTTACTGGGAGTGAATACACTGGTCTATTACAAGTTATTGATAATTTTTACACTGGTTGGGACTGGGCTGTTCTTATAGCGATCAGTTCGTGCACGTATGGGCTGGATGCGGTTGTGGTGTCGAACAGCAATTCTCGGGCTAGGGATCTCAGGTGGTAGTAGGAGCCGGTGTCGAGGATGAACATAAGAACATAAGAATGGAGGAAACTGCAGCGGGCCCGTTTACACCCAACCCCTATTGCTCATATAAGCATCCAACCTATGTTTGAAGCTATTCAGCGTATTCGAGTTAATGATGATATTTGGTAACTTGTTCCATTCATCCACTACTCTGTTTCCAAACCAGTGTTTACCTATTTCACGCCTAAATCTAAATTTGTCTAATTTAAAACCATTGTTATGAGTTCGCTCCTGTTTGGATAGTTTGAGTACCTTTGTAATGTCCCCTTTGTTTAGCCCTGACTTCCACTTAAACACCTCTATCAGGTCGCCCCTCGCTCTACGCCTCTCGAGGGAGTGCAAATTAAGATGCTTTAACCTGTCTCTATACTCAAGGTTCCTAATGCCCGGGATTAGTCTCGTCATTCTCCTCTGAATTCTTTCCAAGGATTCTATATCCATTCTGTAATACGGTGACCAGAACTGAACTGCGTAATCCAGGTGTGGTCTCACAAGAGCAAGATACAGTTTTAGGATGACCTCGCTAGTCTTGCAACTAACACTCCTTTGTATGAACCCAAGTACTTTACTAGCTTTGTTGCGAGCAAAAACACATTGTTAACTTGGCTTTAGGTTCCTACTTATCATTACTCCTAAATCTCTCTCGCAGTCGGATTTCTCTATGGCATTCTTGTTCATCTGGTATCTGGTTCCCTGTTTTCATCTCCTATACTGAGTACTTTACATTTGTCTTCGTTGAATTTCATCTGCCATTTTTCAGACCATTCGAAAAATTTGTTTAGATCTTCCTGTAGTTTTGTGGAGTCCTCATCAGATTTAATAACACGTCCTATTTTAGTGTCATCAGCAAATTTGCTTATGTTGCTGTCTATGCCGATATCTATGTCGTTTATGTATATAATAAATAATAATGGTCCAAGTACTGAGCCTTGGGGAACTCCACTTGTGACGTTGGTCCAATGGGACTTAGTGCTGCTAATGCTCACTCGCGGTTTCCTGTCCTGTAACCACGCCCTAATCCATTTAAGGATATTACCTTTGATGCCTTTCTAATTAGTCTTTCGTGGGGGACTCTGTCGAAGGCTTTGCTAAAGTCGAGATATACCACATCATAATTGTGCCCCTCGTCCACCGATTCGAAAACTGATGAAAAGAATGTTAATAGATTAGTTAGACATGAACGTCCGCTTGTGAAGCCATGCTGGGAATCATTGATCAATCTGTGCTTCTCCAGGTGATTTCGAATAGAGTTTGAAATGATTGCTTCCAGTAATTTGCCTACTATTGATGTTAGACTGATTGGGCGGTAGCTAGATGGTGTAGAAGCTTCTTACCAAATTTGCAGATGAGGTCGTGGTGATGGTCAGTGAGAGTCGTAAGGGTCAGTGTGTTGAGCGCTTCTTGATATGTGGAGTAGGAAGGGGAGAGAATAATCTTGCATGCCCTGTTTTGCACTTTTTCTAGGTGTGTATGTGTGCGTGCGTGCGTGCGTGCGTGCTCCACCAATCCACCTGTGTTGGGGTGTTTCAATGTGTCTAAGATGTGATACGTATGGAACAATGTTATTTCCAATATATATATATATTTATATATATATATATATATATTATATATATATATATATATATATTATATATATATATATATATATATATTATATATATATATATAAATATTGATATATGCTGATAACCACTTCTTACTGCTGCGGTGCTTGAAGGTTAGTAGGGTCATTACCTAATACCTGACCATTGTGGATCTGATCTCACCCTCCTATATATATATATATATATATATATATATATATATATATATTATATATATATATATATATATATATTATATATATATATATATATATTTACTATTATACGGGAACTTCAAGTAATGAATACATTGAAGACTCTTGATATATGAGTTGTAGGGAGCTGAGAATATCTGTAAAGTTGCACGTATATCGAGCAGTGGTCCTCCCCACCCTGCTATATGGCAGCGAGACATGGGTACATACAGGAGGCACCTCAAGGCACTTGAAAACTTTCACCAACGTAATCTACGTTCCATCCTCCGAGTTCACTGGGAAGACAAGAGAACAAATGCCAGTATTCTTGCTGACACCAACTGTCGGAGCAACGAGGCTACCATTATCCATGAACAACTACGCTGGACTTGCCATGTTACCCGCATGGACGACAGTAGACTGCCAAAGTAGCTACTTTACAGTCATCTAACGAATAGTAAACGTAACACTGGGGGGAAACTGAAAAGGTATAAGGATAGTCTTAAGAAAAACCTGAAAAGGTGCCAAATCGACCCCCTCACCTGGGAGACGATTACTCCACACCGTAATGCTTGGAGGAACACCACACGAGAAGGTGTCAATATTTCCAGGTTAGCCCGACTACAAACCGAGGCAGACAAGCGCCAACACCGGAAAGACGCTGCCGCCGCCCCTCCCGCACTAGATGTAGCCCTCCACATGTGCAACATCAGTAAACAACTCTGCCGGCCCCATATTAGCCTCTTTAGTCACCTCAGAGCTCACCAACGAAGATGACATCTTTAATAACTTGTATCATTGTATCATAGCTGGCTGATCGTCATACTTGATTCCGAGTGACAGCAAAGCAGTAGTAGAACCGTAACAGTAATCATTGTTACAGTTTATTATTGGATGCCTGGACATATTTAATAATAGTTAATGATGATGAATATTACATTATAACAACAACACCCAGACAGTATAACAACAACAACACCCAGACAGTATAACAACAACAACACCACCCAGACAGTATAACAACAACACCCAGACAGTATAACAACAACAACACCACCCAGACAGTATAACAACAACAACAACACCCAGACAGTATAACAACAACAACACCCAGACAGTATAACAACAACACCCAGACAGTATAACAACAACAACAACACCCAGTCAGTATAACAACAACAACAACACCCAGACAGCATAACAACAACAACACCCAGACAGTATAACAACAACAACACCACCCAGACAGTATAACAACAATAGCAACACCCAGACAGTATAACAACAACAACACCACCCAGACAGTATAACAACAACAACAACACCCAGACAGTATAACAACAACACCCAGACAGTATAACAACAACAACAACACCCAGACAGTATAATAACAACAACAACACCCAGACAGTATAACAACAACAACAACACCCAGACAGTATAACAACAACACCCAGACAGTATAACAACACCCAGTCAGTTTAACAACAACAACAACACCCAGACAGTATAACAACAACAACAACAACACCCAGACAGTATAACAACAACACCCAGACAGTATAACAACAACAACAACACCCAGTCAGTATAACAACAACAACAACACCCAGTCAGTATAACAACAACAACAACACCCAGACAGCATAACAACAACAACACCCAGACAGTATAACAACAACACCCAGACAGTATAACAACAACAACAACACCCAGACAGTATAATAACAACAACAACACCCAGACAGTATAACAACACCCAGTCAGTTTAACAACAACAACAACACCCAGTCAGTTTAACAACAACAACAACACCCAGACAGTATAACAACAACAACAACAACACCCAGACAGTGTAACAACA
This sequence comes from Homarus gammarus, assembly GCA_958450375.1. NCBI lineage: Eukaryota > Metazoa > Arthropoda > Malacostraca > Decapoda > Nephropidae > Homarus > Homarus gammarus. The sequence continues at coordinate 733,062 of CAUDMG010003808.1, forward strand.
ACACCCAGACAGTATAACAACAACAACAACACCCAGACAATATAACAACAACAACAACACCCAGACAGTATAACAACAACAACAACACCCAGACAGTATAACAACAACAACAACACCCAGACAGTATAACAACAACAACAACACCCAGACAGTATAACAACAACAACAACACCCAGACAGTATAACAACAACAACACCCAGACAGTATAACAACACCAACACCCAGACAGTATAACAACAACAACACCCAGACAGTATAACAACAACAACAACACCCAGACAGTATAACAACAACAACAACAACACCCAGACAGTATAACAACAACAACAACACCCAGACAGTGTAACAACAACAACAACACCCAGACAGTGTAACAACAACAACAACACCCAGACAGTATAACAACAACAACACCCAGACAGTATAACAACAACAACACCCAGACAGTATAACAACAACAACAACACCCAGACAGTATAACAACAACAACAACACCCAGACAGTATAACAACAACAACACCCAGACAGTATAACAACAACAACACCCAGACAGTATAACAACAACAACAACACCCAGACAGTATAACAACAACAACAACACCCAGACAGTATAACGACAACAACACCCAGACAATATAACAACAACAACAACACCCAGACAGTATAACAACAACAACAACACCCAGACAGTATAACAACAACAACAACACCCAGACAGTATAACAACAACAACAACACCCAGACAGTATAACAACAACAACAACACCCAGACAGTATAACAACAACAACAACACCCAGACAGTATAACAACAACAACAACACCCAGACAGTATAACAACAACAACAACACCCAGACAGTATAACAACAACAACAACACCCAGACAGTATAACAACAACAACAACACCCAGACAGTATAACAACAACAACACCCAGACAGTATAACAACAACAACAACACCCAGACAGTGTAACAACAACAACAACAACACCCAGACAGTGTAACAACAACAACAACACCCAGACAGTATAACAACAACAACAACACCCAGACAGTATAACAACAACAACAACACCCAGACAGTATAACAACAACACCCAGACAGTATAACAACAACAACAACACCCAGACAGTATAACAACAACAACAACACCCAGTCAGTATAACAACAACAACAACACCCAGACAGTATAACAACAACAACACCCAGACAGTATAACAACAACAACACCCAGACAGTATAACAACAACAACAACACCCAGACAGTATAACAACAACAACAACACCCAGTCAGTATAACAACAACAACAACACCCAGACAGTATAACAACAACAACACCCAGACAGTATAACAACAACAACACCCAGACAGTATAACAACAACAACAACACCCAGACAGTATAACAACAACAACAACACCCAGACAGTATAACAACAACAACAACACCCAGACAGTATAACAACAACAACACCCAGACAGTATAACAACAACAACACCCAGACAGTATAACAACAACACCCAGTCAGTATAACAACAACAACACCCAGACAGTATAACAACAACAACAACACCCAGACAGTGTAACAACAACAACAACAACACCCAGACAGTGTAACAACAACAACAACACCCAGACAGTATAACAACAACAACAACACCCAGACAGTATAACAACAACAACACCCAGACAGTATAACAACAACAACACCCAGACAGTATAACAACAACAACAACACCCAGACAGTGTAACAACAACAACAACAACACCCAGACAGTGTAACAACAACAACAACACCCAGACAGTATAACAACAACAACAACACCCAGACAGTATAACAACAACAACACCCAGACAGTATAACAACAACAACAACACCCAGACAGTGTAACAACAACAACAACAACACCCAGACAGTGTAACAACAACAACAACACCCAGACAGTATAACAACAACAACAACACCCAGATAGTATAACAACAACAACACCCAGACAGTATAACAACAACAACAACACCCAGACAGTGTAACAACAACAACAACAACACCCAGACAGTGTAACAACAACAACAACACCCAGACAGTATAACGACAACAACACCCAGACAATATAACAACAACAACAACACCCAGACAGTATAACAACAACAACAGCACCCAGACAGTATAATAACAACAACAACACCCAGACAGTATAATAACAACAACAACACCCAGACAGTATAACAACAACAACAACACCCAGACAGTATAATAACAACAACAACACCCAGACAGTATAACAACAACAACAACACCCAGACAGTATAACAACAACAACAACACCCAGACAGTATAACAACAACAACAGCACCCAGACAGTATAATAACAACAACAACACCCAGACAGTATAATAACAACAACAACACCCAGACAGTATAACAACAACAACAACACCCAGACAGTATAACAACAACAACAGCACCCAGACAGTATAATAACAACAACAACACCCAGACAGTATAACAACAACAACACCCAGACAGTATAACAACAACAACAACACCCAGACAGTATAACAACAACAACAACACCCAGACAGTATAACAACAACAACAACACCCAGACAATATAACAACAACAACAACAACACCCAGACAGTATAACAACAACAGCAACACCCAGACAGTATAACAACAACAACAACACCCAGACAGTATAACAACAACAACACCCAGACAGTATAACAACAACAACACCCAGACAGTATAACAACAACAACAACACCCAGACAGTATAACAACAACAACAACACCCAGACAGTATAACAACAACAACACCCAGACAGTATAACAACAACAACACCCAGACAGTATAACAACAACAACAACACCCAGACAGTATAACAACAACACCCAGTCAGTATAACAACAACAACACCCAGACAGTATAACAATAACACCCAGTCAGTATAACAACAACACCCAGACAGTATAAGAACAACACCCAGTCAGTATAACAACAACACCCAGACAGTATAAGAACAACACCCAGTCAGTATAACAACAACAACACCCAGACAGTATAACAACAACACCCAGACAGTATAACAACAACAACAGCCAGACAGTATAACAACAACACCCAGTCAGTATAACAACAACAACACCCAGACAGTATAACAATAACACCCAGTTAGTATAACAACAACAACACCCAGACAGTATAACAATAACACCCAGTCAGTATAACAACAACACCCAGACAGTATAAGAACAACACCCAGTCAGTATAACAACAACACCGGACGTTGCTCAGCGCACAGTGTCACAGAAGGAGTTAGGATGTTACGCACACAGGATATATTCCCCCACCCCGCGCTCACACCACCCGCAGCCACAGCATCCTCATCTTGCCGCAAGCCATGTGTCGGCCAGTACTGCCCTAGGGTACTGCCCCCAAGCATGCTTTTAACCCCTGGGTCACGAAGGCCGCAAGCTGGGTGTATTGGTGGGAGATACACTTCCTCTCCACCTGGGTGTAGTGGTGGGAGATACACTTCCTCTCCACCTGGGTGTAGTGGTGGGAGATACACTTCCTCTCCACCTGGGTGTAGTGGTGGGAGATACATTTCCTCTCCACCTGGGTGTAGTGGTGGGAGATACACTTCCTCTCTACCTGGGTGTAGTGGTGGGAGATACACTTCCTCTCTACCTGGGTGTAGTGGTGGGATATACACTTCCTCTCCACCTGGGTGTAGTGGTGGGAGATACACTTCCTCTCCACCTGGGTGTAGTGGTGGGAGATACACTTCCTCTCTACCTGGGTGTAGTGGTGGGAGATACACTTCCTCTCCACCTGGGTGTAGTGGGTGTAGATCTAATTGGCCCGTAGTTACACTTAAGGGCCACCTCACTACCCTGTTTTTGTCTCGTTGATAATTGCCACTGTCTACTGCCCTGCCTCCCTGCCCCTCATACTGCCCTGCCTCCCTGCCCCTCATACTGCCCTGTCACCCTGCCCTTCATACTGCCCTGTCACCCTGCCCCTCATACTGCCCTGCCTCCCTGCCCCTCATACTGCCCTGCCTCCCTGCCCCTTATACTGCCCTGCCTCCCTGCCCCTCATACTGCCCTGCCTCCCTGCCCCTCTTACTGCCCTGCCTCCCTGCCCCTCATACTGCCCTGGCTCCCTGCCCCTCATACTGCCCTGTCACCCTGCCCCTCATACTGCCCTGTCACCCTGCCCCTCATACTGCCCTGCCTCCCTGCCCCTCATACTGCCCTGCCTCCCTGCCCCTCATACTGCCCTGCCTCCCTGCCCCTCTTACTGCCCTGCCTCCCTGCCCCTCATACTGCCCTGCCTCCCTGCCCCTCATACTGCCCTGCCTCCCTGCCCCTCATACTAACCCCCGTTTATGGTGTCAGTCTTACACTATACTGTCAGTTTATGAGTAAACTAATATGTTGTATTTCTTGTTACAGGTGAGTGTGTTGGCAGCCGTGAGTGTTGTCAGTAAGTGTTGGCTGGTGTGTTGGCAGCCGTGAGTGTTGTCAGTAAGTGTTGGATGGTGTGTTGGCAGCCGTGAGTGTTGTCAGTAAGTGTTGGCTGGTGTGTTGGCAGCCGTCAGTGTTGTCAGTAAGTGTTGGCTGGTGTGTTGGCAGCCGTCAGTGTTGTCAATAATAATAATAATGATAATAATAATTATAATAATAATAATAATATTAATAATAATAATAATAATTAACGGTTTATTGAGAAGTTTTGCAGCCCGAAGGCTGAAGATATACAATAGAGAGAAATGACTAATTACATACAAAGACATGGGGTGGGTGGGTCGTTTAACAAAAGCTTTCACGACTGAAATGAGAAGGAACATGAACTGAACATACAAATTATTATAGTTTACAGTTGATGGCCTGGGCTGGTCTCTTGCCCTACTGTGTAAGGTCATTTACGCATTGTAGTGCAGTAACTCGTCCGTAGGTTGATACGAAGGACCTCACGTGGTCATGGGGACACCGGTTTGTGTAGGGTGGTGTCACAGTACCTCACTCTCTGCTAGGTGGTGTTGTGTTATCTCGTAGTAAGGTGTAAAGCCGACCCACTGTTGTTCCCAGGGATTAACACCGCCTGGTTCCCAGGGGTGCCTGTCTCACTGGTACTGTCTTAAACACTGTTCATCACTGATCCCACTTTTTTTCCGAAACGAAATTGTCACTTTTGATTATGTAGATATCCCAGTGGTGAGGATGGGTCGGGGAGAGGGACTTGGGGAATGGGCCGAACATGGCCAAGGGGGGCAGCTGCTCAGCAGCGCCTGGTAGGTCTTGAACCTCCGGTGGTCAAGGATGTAGTGTTGACAGGTGTGTTGACAGCCATCGGTGTTGTCAGTAAGTGTTGACAGGTGTGTTGGCAGCCGTCATTGTTGTTAGTAAGTGTTGACAGTTGTGTTGGCAGCCGTCAGTGTTGTCAGTAAGTGTTCACAGGTGTGTTGGCAGCCGTCAGTGTTGTTAGTAAGTGTTGACATTTGTGTTGGCAGCCGTTACTGTTGTCAGTAAGTGTTGACAGTTGTGTTGGCAGTCGTCAGTGTTGTCAGTAAGTGTTGACAGTTGTGTTGGCAGCCGTCAGTGTTGACAGTTGTGTTGGCAGCCGTCAGTGTTGTCAGTAAGTGTTGACAGTTGTGTTGGCAGCCGTCAATGTTGTCAGTATCTCTTTGTTACCGAGTTGAGGGAGATACAGTTGTGGGCAGATGAACACAGCTGCCTGTTTATAGGAACTCCTCAAACTTGTTGTAGCGTGTGTGTGTGTGTGTGTGTGTGTGTGTTAAGTCAATGAAACCTGAAGTTTGCATCAAGGAGGATCTTTGGTGAGGGGTGGTGGCTGGGCTTTCTCCCCACTCTTCCCTCCTCCCCACTCCTCCCTCCTCCACACTCCTCCCTCCTCCACACTCCTCCCTCCTCCACACTCCTCCCTCCTCCACACTCCTCCCTCCTCCCCAATCATCCCTACTCCTCCCTACTCCTTCCCACTCTCCAAGTACGGTGTGCCCCAGGCGTGGGTGAGCGGCCCAGCAGGTGTGGGTAAAGGGAGGGAGCAAAGGTTAATGTATCGTGGGGAGGCTACGTGCACCCCTGGGGAGCAGGCTACTGCTGTTACACATGTACCCCACCCCACCTAACCCCGCCCCGCCCCACCCCACCTAACCCCGCCCCGCCCCGCCCCGCCCCTACCAACACCGTAAGATAACAAGGTGTGTTAACAGCCAGCCACTCCTGCTGCTGGTGGTGGCTCCTTGTCCACTATTTTAGACCAACACCAAAAACCAATATTGTGTCCTACTGTCTTTTAGACTAGGTGTGTGTGTGTGTGTGTGTGTGTGATAATAATAATAAAATAATAATAAATAATAATAATTGACGGTTTATTGAAATAGTTCTGCAGCCCGAAGGCTGAAAATATACATTGGACATAAATGACTTATTACATACATTGGTGGTCTAACAAAAGCCTTCATTAGAGAAAGGTAAAGGAACATACAGCGAACATACAGATTAATGTAGGTGTTGAACAGCAAACTCGTAGTGTAGTAACTCCGTCCCAGATGGTGTTAGGAGGGACCTCGCGTGGTGTAGTAGTTCCCTCACAGATGGTGTTATGAGGGGTCTGACGTGGTGTAGTAATTCCCTCACATATGGTGTTATATGAGTGAGGCATGGTCTCAGGCCTTCCTATCATAGACGGATTAACACATTGCTGGTTGTTGTTGGGACTCACGGGCAGTTATCACTGGGTACCTGGGACCTCACTGTGTGAAGGTTAACTTGGGTACGACTCGGATGTTACTGTTGAGTTGTTCTCACTGACTTAAGCACTGTTCACCACTGTTCACCTCTGTTCAACACTGGTTCCATTCCTTTCCTAAATGAAATTGTAACTTCTGGCGAGCATTTGTTGATATTCCGTTGGGGAGGAGGGTTCAGGTGAGGGAGTTGGTATGGGCCAACTTAGCAGTTGACCTGGCTGCTCCCAGAGGAGCGCCAGGTACGTCTTGACCCTTCGGTGGTCAAGGATGTAGTGTGTGTGTGTGTGTGTGTCGGACTCAGACCATTGTGACACTGATCGTCGACTTATCAGAGCCAAGCTCTCACTTCACCCTCGCCCCAAAACGGCGAAGGCAACAAGCCTCCAGAAGAGGTTTTAATACTAAGCGTTTGGAGGACCCAGCAGTAGCACCTGCTTTCAGAGAGCAGCTCGAACATGGGCTGATAAACAACCTAACAGCAAACAACGCTAATCCCAGTGCCGAATGGGATACTCTCAACACTGTCATGACAAAAACCTGCAGAGACCCTCGGCCAGATCAAAAGAATACACCAGGACTGGTTTGATGAAAATGACCTGGCAATCAAAGTACTCATCGATGATAAACCTGCTGCTGTAACTGACTGGGAAAACAACCCTCAGTCTCAGACCAAAGCTGATACCTTCCGCAAGAAGAAAGCAGCAGCCCAGCGGGAACTCCGCATTCTAAAGAATGATTGGCTTAAAAATAAAGCATATGAATTTCAAAAAACATGCAGCCCCCTCTGCTCATTTGATGGTAACTTCATAATTAAAGATGATGAAGGCCTCCTTCAGATCTGGAAAGAACACTGCCATTAATGGTTCAACTGAATCGCTGATGTGCATGTCCTGACTACCCAGCAGGTCCCTCAGCATCCAGAGCTGACCCACCTCAGCTATCCTCCATCCCTGCATGAGGTAGCTACTGCCATCAAACAGATGAAAAATAACAAAGCCTCAGGGCCTGATGGAATCCCAGCCGAGGTGTGTAAAGCAGGAAGACCTCTGCTTACCAGGCATCTCCACTCTCTCCTGGAGAATATATGGGAAAAGGAGGAAATCCCCCAAGCTCCTAAAGATACTTCCATTGTCAACATTTATAAGAACAAGGAGGACCGGTCAGACTGTGGCAACTACCGTGGGATCTCACTGCTCTCATAATAATAATAATAATAATAATAATTAACAGTTTATTGAAAGAGCATGGCAGCCAGAAGGCTGAGAATATACAATTACATAATTGGGGAATGGGTCTCTTGATTTACAAATGTTGTACAAGTAACATAAGTAATACAAATATGATATATAATAATTAGGTGTTGATAATTTTTACAATGGTTGGGACTGGGCTGTTCTTATAGCAATCAGTTCGTGCTCATATGGGCTGGATGCGGTTGGGCAGGTGTGTGGCCAGGACAGTAGCTTGGGGCAAGACAGGTGTGCTCCACCCTTCAGGTTAGGTCAGGTGAAGCCGTGAGGTCAGGTCAGGTTAGGTCAGATCCAGTCACACTCAGTATTACACCGCTGTGTTTTTGTGCTTTTCCTTGGAGTGCACAATAGGAACACTGTTTGGTAGTCAATTGTTCACTGATCACTTGAATGTTCTGCTGAATAAATCCCGGTGTAGTAAGGCTGGTAGGGCGTTGGGATATAGCAGGGGGAGGGGTGAGCCTAACAAACTCGGCCAGGCTGCTCAAACTGGGAGCGCCTTCAGGGCACGTCTTGTCTCGCTGGTGGTTGACAAGTGTGTCTCCGTAGCTGGCAAGATTATCTCCCAGGTCCTCCTAAACAGACTCCTTCCAAGGGCGAAAAACTTCCTCCCAGAATCTCAATGTGGTTTTAGACCTTCACGTGACACCACGGACAGATACAGGAAAAGCGCAGAGAACAGCGTCGTGACCTGTACATGGCTTTCATCAACCTAACCAAGGCCTTTGATTCGGTCAACAGGGAAGCCCTCTGGTGGACCCTCAGACGCTTTGGCTGCCCACCAAAATTCATCGCCATTGTGAGGCAACTCCACGATGGCATGAACGGCAGTATCCAGCACAATGGCAACCAGTCTGAGTTTTTCCCCTTCCAAACAGGGGTTAAACGAGGATGTATACTGGCACCAACTCTCTTTTCCATTTTCTTGGCTGCCTTCCTTACTCGTACCAGTGACAATTTAGCAGGAGTGGTGGACATCAAGTACCAGGTGAAGGGTCTTTTCAACATAAGACGATTCCAGGCAAGAACAAAGGTGTCGGCAACTTCCATTACTGAACTTCAGTATGCAGACGACCTCATGCTTGTTGCTCACACTGAACACGACCGACAAGAGATCATGAACACCTACGCAGATGCGTATGCGCACTTCGGCCTTAAGGTGAATGTACGTACGACTCATATTCTCTTTCAACCTGCCCCAGGTTCAGACACACCTCCACCATCCATCCAGCTTAACGTTAATACCCTCTCTACCTCTCTAATGTTACCGACTCTCGGTATCTCGGCTCCCACCTGTCAACCACCGCAGACATCGATGAAGACATTCAGCACCGGATCAGGTGTGCATCTCAAGCCCTTTGGCGGAGTTCGAAATCGTATCTTCAGCTGTAGAGAGCTGAAATTATCTACAAAGCTGCATTTATATCAAGCAGTGGTCCTCCCCACCCTGCTATATGGCAGTGAGACATAGGTCACATACAGGGGGCACCTAAAGGCACTTGAAAACTTTCACCAACGTAATCTACGTTCCATCTTCCGAGTTTGCTGGGAAGACAAGAGGACAAATGCCTGTATTCTTGCTGACACCAACTGTAGGAACATCGAGGCTACCATTATCCAAGAACAGCTTCGCTGGACTGGCCATATTACCCTCATGGACGACAGTAGACTGCCAAAACAGCTACTTTACAGTCACCTAACGAATAGTAAACGTAACGCCGGCGGGCAATTGAAAAGGTATAAGGATAATCTTAAGACAAACCTGAAAAAGTGCCAAATCGACCCCCTCACCTGGGAGTCGATTACTCCGCACCATAACGTTTGGAGGAACACCACACGAGAAGGTGTCAATACTTTCGAGTTAGCCTGACTGCAAACCGAGGCAAACAAACGCCAACGACGGAAAGACACTGCCGCCGCCCCTCCCGCACTAGATGTAGCCCTCCACATGTGCAACATCAGTGGACGGTCCTGTCGGTCCCGTATCAGCCTGTTTAGTCACCTCAGAGCTCGCCAACCAAGGTGACATCCCTAATAACTCAGATCATTGTATCATAGCTGGATGATCGTCATCCTCGATTCCGAGTGACAGCAAAGTAGTAGTGGTAGTGTGTGTGTGTGTGTGTGTGTGTGTGTGTGTGTGTGTGTGTGTGCGCGCAATATTATTATTAATAATAATAATAATAATAATAATAATAATAATAATAATAATAATAATACAAATAATAATAATTAACGGTTTTTGAAAGAGCATGGCAGCCGGAACGCTGAAAATATACGGTTACATAATTGGGGAATGGGTCTCTTGATTTACAAATAATATACAAGTAACATAAGTGATACAAATGTGATATATAATAACTAGGTGGGGAGAAGCTCAAACTACAGGGCATTTCAACATAATGACGGTGCAAAAACTAAGATTGACTGGGAGTGAATACACTGGTTGATTACAAGTTATTGATAATTTTTACAATGGTTGGGACTTGGCTGTTCTTATAGCGATCAGTTCGTGCTTGTATGGGCTGGATGCGGTTGTGGTGTCGAACAGCAATTCTCTGGCGAGTGATCTCAGATGGTAGGAGGAGCCGATGTCGAGGATGGTGCAGAAGCTTCTCACCAAATTTGCAGATGAGGTCGTGGTGATGGTCAGTGAGAGCTGAAAGGGTCAGTGTGTTGAGCGCTTCTTTATGTGTAGTAGGAAGGGGAGAGAATAATCTTGCAATCCCTCTTTTGCACTTTTTCTAGGTGGTTACGTTGTGTGCCATTTAGGGAGGAAGACCAGGTAGGGGAGGCATAGGTGAGCTTGGGACGTATGAATGTTGAGTAGGGAGTGACAGTTTTGCAAAAGTTTTCAAAATCTAATTGCTTGGGTTGGATTATTTGTCTATCGGCCACGCTAATTCCGAATATGTTTGAGTTTTTTACATCATTGCATTAGAAGGTTTGTGGATACTTTTGGGTTTGGCATGAAAAACGCGAAAAAACTGTAAATAATAAAGGGACTGGCAATGTGGCACAACCTGTTAAAATCAAGTTATTGAATTGGATTATTCGACTACTGTGTACACTGCTTCATAATATGCTATTGTTTTACAACTCAATGCGCTACAAATTATGCCGATATTTTTGCTGCAAGTCACCACATACGTATATTTCGAAAACCGGGGCCCAATATTACCAACGGCGTGGATAGATTCCGTGGAATGAATTCAGGACATTCCCGCTCATGGAACATTACCAAACTCCGTATATGTGCCAATGGCAGGCCAATGGCAATATTTACAGAGTTTGTTGAGGCTCCCTGGACGGGAATGCCCTGAATTTATTCCACGGAATCTATTCACGCCGTTGGTAATATTCGTCCCAGGACTGATCAACGAATTCAGCCCAAGTAGCTTGACTTGGACAGTTAAGGACAAAATCTCAGTCCGTACTTTTGAATAAAATATTGTTCAATAGGTGGTGATATTGAAGTGCTGAAAGTTGTTTTTTCTGTGTTGTTTTGCAGTTAGTTCAAAGAACGGGAAGTTGAAGATGAGCCTCGAACCTCATCTTCAGCTTCCCGTTCTTCGTTTTCTTCCTTTTCTGTTTCTGTCCATTTCCCTTCATCATCATCGTCTCCCTCCGCATCCTCCACAGGTCGTGGACTCTCATTTTCACCCTGATTTCAGAGATAGTGGGGACAGTGGCCTTCCTATACACATCCAGTACCTTCTCAGTCACCTTGTTGGTGGCATCCATATAATCAAAAGCATTTGTTCTTCTCCTTAACCTCTCGTTTTCTGCTTCATAAGCCAGGGCACTTCCAACTTCCTTGTTCAGAGGCAACTTGTTAGATGGCAGAGGCATCCGAACCCCGAACACCTTATCGTTACCCTGGCGCAGCTGAGTGTTGCTAATCTTAGGACGACCCATCTTGGTGGCGGCCCTTTGAACTAACTGCAAAACAACACAGAAAAAACAACTTTCAGCACTTCAATATCACCACCTATTGAACAATATTTTATTCAAAAGTACGGACTGAGATTTTGTCCTTAACTGTCCAAGTCAATCTACTTGGGCTGAATTCGTTGATCAGTCCTGGGACGAATATTACCAACGGCGTGAATAGATTCCGTGGAATAAATTCAGGGCATTCCCGTCCTGGGAGCCTCAACAAACTCTGTAAATATTGCCATTGGCACTTATACGGAGTTTGGTAATGTTCCATGAGCGGGAATGTCCTGAATTCATTCCACGGAATCTATCCACGCCGTTGGTAATATTGGGCCCCGGTTTTCGAAATATACGTATGTGGTGACTTGCAGCAAAAATATCGGCATAATTTGTAGCGCATTGAGTTGTAAAACAATAGCATATTATGAACCAGTGTACACAGTAGTCGAATAATCCAATTCAATAACTTGATTTTAACAGGTTGTGCCACATTGCCAGTCCCTTTATTATTTACAGTTTTTTTCGCGTTTTTCATGCCAAACCCAAAAGTATCCACAAACCTTCTAATGCAATGATGTAAAAAACTCAAACATATTCGGAATTAGCGTGGCCGATAGACAAATAATCCAACCCAAGCAATTAGATTTTGAAAACTTTTGCAAAACTGTCACTCCCTAATGTTGAGTAAACACTGAGGAGCTCGTGTGCAGGAACTCCGAGGGACTTGAGTCGGCGGAGGAGGTGGAAACGGAAACTGGAGGATTTGACAACTTCACTGACGTGTGGTTTCCAATTTAGTTTGTTGTTTATGGTGACGCCGAGGAACTTAGTGGAATCTAGAACCTGGAGTGTGTTCGGACCTAGAGTAATGGATGGAGGTGGGACAACGTCGGAGGAGAGGTTTGATGTACATAAGCATGGTCTTGGTAAGGTTGATGGTGACGTGGTTTTTGGTGGCCCAGTTTTGGAGACTGTTCAATAAATCCTGTAGGGCGGTATAGTCAGGAGCAGAATTATTGACGCTGATCCCAATGGTGGAGTCGTCGACATATTTCCAGCTAGCAGGGCTGCACACCGCTACACTTCTAAGAGGTCTCAGTCTGTCATTACATTGGCGGGTTAGCTGCTGTATGGCAGGAAGGGTACAAGGGACGGAGACACCAAGATATTTAAAAGAAGAAACATAGTCAATAATGTTGTTACCTATCTTGAACTGGCGGGGCCGAGTTTGCGGTTACCAGCTTGTTTGTTGAACACCTTAGTTTTCTCAGTGGAGATAATAAGACCGAGGGTCTCACAGGCTGCGTATACATGGTTCAGGGTGGTTTGCATTTCACAATGAGTTTTAGTATGTATATGAATAGTATTAAATTTAAAAATAATGCATTCATAAGAACATTGAACAAAGTGGGGCTAAGTACTCTACCTTGAAAGAGTGTCAAGTTGCATATCTTTAACTTCACTTTTGTAACCCTGAAACAGTGCAGCAGCCCTTCTGTTGGTTAGGTAACCACTTATCCAGTGTAACAGCCTACCTCCTATATCCATTTTGACTAGTTCGTACAATATGTTTGTGTTGAGGGGTCTGTATAGTTTTTACTACTACTACTACTAATAATAATAATAGTATTAATATTAATAATAATAATACCTGGACCAGACTGTGTGTGTGTGTGTGTGTGCGTGGACCTCACAGCTGCCGGGTTGTGGAAAATGACACCAAGATCTGCCGTGGGGAGGGGGACAGCTGATGGCTTGAGGTAGGAGAGAGAGTGCTGATGGAGAGGGAGGGGAGGCAAGGGAGGGGAGGGGAGGCAAGGGAGGGGAGGGGAGGGGAGGGGAGGGGAGGGGAGGGGGGAGACTTAAGAGCTCTGGTTTTACGATATAGGAAGAAGAGTTGTTATGGATTAGCTGTAGAGTCCCTAGATAGCTGGAGGGGGGGGGGGGGTTGTGGTGTGGAGGGGGTGAGGTTGGGGGAGGGCTGAGGTGTGGAGGGGGTGAGGTTGGAGGAGGTTGAGGTGTGGAGGGGGTGAGGTTGGGGGAGGGGTGAGGTGTGGAGGGGGTGAGGTTGGAGGAGGTTGAGGTGTGGAGGGGGTGAGGTTGGAGGAGGTTGAGGTGTGGAGGGGGTGAGGTTGGGGGAGGGGTGAGGTGAGGTTGGGGGAGGGGTGAGGTGAGGTTGGGGGAGGGGTGAGGTGTGGAGGGGGTGAGGTTGGAGGAGGTTGAGGTGTGGAGGGGGTGAGGTTGGAGGAGGAGAGGGGTTGAGGTGTGGAGGGGGTGAGGTTGGAGGAGGTTGAGGTGTGGAGGGGGTGAGGTTGGAGGAGGAGAGGGGTTGAGGTGTGGAGGGGGTGAGGTTGGAGGAGGGGGAGAGGTTGGGGGTGTGGATAGAGAAAGATAGGGGAAGTGGCGGGGGTGAGTGGTGGAGGAAACTGCAGCTTGTTGAAGAGTTTAGTGGGTGACCCTGTATGGGGGAGTAAGTTGGGGAGGAAGTGTTGTTAGGGGGTGGGGAGTGTGGTGGTTGGGGAGGAAGTGTTGTCAGGGGGTGGGGAGTGTGGTGGTTGGGGAGGAAGTGTTGTTAGGGGGTGGGGAGTGTAGTGGTTGGGGAGGAAGTGTTGTTAGGGTGGTGGGGAGTGTGGTGGTTGGGGAGGAAGTGTTGTCAGGGTGGTGGGGAGTGTGGTGGTTGGGGAGGAAGTGTTGTTAGGGGGTGGGGAGTGTGGTGGTTGGGGAGGAAGTGTTGTTAGGGGGTGGGGAGTGTGGTGGTTGGGGAGGAAGTGTTGTCAGGGGGTGGGGAGTGTGGTGGTTGGGGAGGAAGTGTTGTCAGGGGGGTGGGGAGTGTGAAAGGGAGAAGTGTACCCAAGGGAAATGGTGAGGGAACTCCTGCAAGAGTGAGAGAGGGTCGTGGTGAGGGGAGAGTGAGAGAGGGTCGTGGGTGAGGGGAGAGTGAGAGAGGGTCGTGGGTGAGGGGAGAGGGAGAGAGAGGGTCGTGAGTGAGGGGAGAGAGAGAGAGAGGGTCGTGGGTGAGGGGAGAGTGAGAGAGGGTCGTGGGTGAGGGGAGAGGGAGAGAGGGTCGTGGGTGAGGGCAGAGAGAGAGAGGGTCGTGGGTGAGGGGAGAGGGAGAGAGGATCGTGGGTGAGGGGAGAGAGAGAGAGGGTCGTGGGTGAGGGGAGAGGGAGAGAGGGTCGTGGGTGAGGGGAGAGTGAGAGAGAGTCGTGGGTGAGGGGAGAGTGAGAGAGGGTCGTGGGTGAGGGGAGAGGGAGAGAGGGTCGTGGGTGAGGGGAGAGAGAGAGAGGGTCGTGGGTGAGGGGAGAGAGAGAGAGGGTCGTGAGTGAGGGGAGAGGGAGAGAGGGTCGTGGGTGACGGGAGAGAGAGAGAGGGTCGTGGGTGAGGGGAGAGGGAGAGAGGGTCGTGGGTGAGGGGAGAGAGAGAGAGGGTCGTGGGTGAGGGGAGAGAAGGTCGTGGGTGAGGGGAGAGAGAGAGAGGGTCGTGGGTGACGGGAGAGAGAGAGAGGGTCGTGGGTGAGGGGAGAGAAGGTCGTGGGGGAGGGGAGAGAGAGAGAGGGTCGTGGGTGACGGAAGAGAGAGAGAGGGTCGTGGGTGAGGGGAGAGGTCGTGGGTGAGGGGAGAGAGAGAGAGGGTCGTGGGTGACGGGAGAGAGAGAGAGGGTCGTGGGTGAGGGGAGAGGGAGAGAGGGTCGTGGGTGAGGGGAGAGAGAGAGAGGGTCGTGGGTGAGGGGAGAGGGAGAGAGGGTCGTGGGTGAGGGGAGAGAGAGAGAGGGTCGTGGGTGACGGGAGAGAGAGAGAGGGTCGTGGGTGAGGGGAGAGAAGGTCGTGGGTGAGGGGAGAGAGAGAGAGGGTCGTGGGTGACGGGAGAGAGAGAGAGGGTCGTGGGTGAGGGGAGAGAAGGGTCGTGGGTGAGGAGAGAGAGGGTCGTGGATGAGGGGAGAGGGAGAGAGGGTCGTGGGTGAGGGGAGAGAGAGAGAGGGTCGTGGGTGACGGGAGAGAGAGAGAGAGAAGGTCGTGGGTGAGGGGAGAGAGAGAGAGGGTCGTGGGTGACGGGAGAGAGAGAGAGGGTCGTGGGTGAGGGGAGAGAAGGTCGTGGGTGAGGGGAGAGAGGGTCGTGGATGAGGGGAGAGGGAGAGAGGGTCGTGGGTGAGGGGAGAGAGAGAGAGAGGGTCGTGAGTGAGGGGAGAGAGAGAGAGAGGGTCGTGACACTACACTTGACCTCTACTGTTACTGAAATAATTTGCTTCATGTTAGTTAATTAAAAGATGTTATGGGTTTATAACTGAAGACAATAATTCCACAATTACTTGATTATTTGTCGACGTTATTGCGGTGGTTATTGTTGTTATTTATGGTTCACGATGAGTTGTTGCTGTGGAGGCTGGTGGGTGTTATGTGCCAGGGGCCGGACGCTCAAAAGGACTCTTTGTTTATCCCGTAACTGGACTTACAGTCTCCGATCGGTATACTCAAAACAAATATTTGGCAGCGGTGTCCGTAAGTGAGCCCATAATCAGGGGCCAGATACTCAAAACACCTCATAAGTTACGTTTTTCAGCATGATACAGTACCATATATTGTGGAAGCCTTACACTACCATAAATTTAGCAAACTCAAAATTTAATTATGGTTCCGTAAGCCTTCCGTAAGTTCTCGTAACTCTAGTGTTTACCCTGTAAATTAAGTTCTCTTGTCGGACGATAGATGTCAGTGCAGATGCTAGTTGGCCAATCAACGCTCAGTTAACAAAATCATCAACCAATCACAAGAGAAGGAGAAATCAGCTGAGAGCGACGAACGTAATATTATTTTGTAAACATGGAAGGACCACCAGCCAAGAAGAGACGACCTAATTTCAGTGAGATGGGGGATATATTTCTGGGTTCGAGAGATGATGTAATGGGCAATTGCAGGAACTACCGAGAAAATTTTTCCATTACCATAAACATTCTGGGGATGAGGGATATTTTCTTGATTTGTGATAACTGTCTCGTTAACGGGAAAACACTCATTCATTCACGGTAGTGCTTTCCACCAATTGTTCTGCTGGCTAACAGAGATCTCACAGTATTTGGTGTTTTACCCCACTAGAATTTAGGCAAATAATCCCTTGCATAATGTTGGCCTGTGACAAGACACATAAGCTATACTAAGATAGCCTTATTCTGGGCAAATTCAAATAAATTGGTTATTGATAGCATAGCCTTGCCTAACCTAAATGACAAATCACTTTTCTTAAATTACTCATTTAGCCTAGACCCTGGTGTTTTCCTTTCAATGTTGGGGACATTTGGTCTGAATTGTCTTCAAGTTCATACAAAAAACAACAATTTAAAACCTGAAAATATATCGGATTAGCCGTAAATTTTCTTAAATTAATACTCTACCTATGATACTGTTCAAGGAAAGTCTGGAACTAGGCCTAAGGTAGCTGCTAGACAAAGTGTCTCACTGACGGCCTGACGCTCACCAAAAACCATGTACACATTCTCTAACCTAACATACCATAACATAACATAACCAAACCTATCTATCTAACCTATACCCTATTAGTATAATTTCTTATTTAAATAATCCTCATGTTCTAACTAAATTAAGTAGGCCCCATGTTTAAACATTTATTTGCCTAAGACTGAAAAAGCAGTTATATAGGCACCTATTAATCAAGGTAATTGCAATCCATATTTTACACCTAATATCATTTAATTTTGGCTAGCCTATGGAAATTTATAGCTTTTCATGTTATCATAAGCTACACACATAAAAAAATAGGCTAAGACTATTGGTTGAATATTAGAAAAACAAGGCGAAGTCTTGGCAGGAATGTTCACTTGACCTCATATTTGGCTTTCATTACTGAGGGATATTTACGGCTATACAACATTAATAAGTTCTATCTGCAAGTTTACTCAGTCATAAAACATATTTTTACCCTAAGTGTGAACAATACAAACCTTCTGTTTTGGTAAGAAATACTTTATAATGTGTAAGAAGACAAAAGATGCGTCTCTTCCAAACTGAGACAAACACAAACACTCAAGCCGCTTATTATACAACAAAAAAGTTACGAAAAAGACAAAGTGAAATATTATATTTCAGTATGTTGATGTACAAAACATTTTCTTCATTATTCTATGATAAAACAAGTCTAACAAGCATTATTACAACATATATTATTATTATTATTTTCTATACAGTCGGGAATTAGTCACTACTACATCCGGGTTGAGAGTGTTACACAACCTCGGGAGCTGGTGTAAGTTACTTGCGTTAACTTACGGAGTTCGATGTCAAATATTGGTTTTGAGTATAGCATCTGTGTTTTGAGTATGCCAATCTGAGACTGTGAGTCCAGTTACGGGTACGCAACGACATACAGTCCCATAAATTTTTTGGAGTATCCGGCCCCTGGGCAGGTTAATCACAGGTAGACTCCTTTCAATGTACTCAAGAGGATAAGTCATTGTACTCAAGGGCTTAAAGCTATATCATTGTACTCAAGAGGATAAGTCATTATACTCAAGGGCTTAAAGCTATATCATTGTACTCAAGAGGATAAGTCATTATACTCAAGGGCTTAAAGCTATATCATTGTACTTATGAGGGTAAGTCATTGTACTCAAGGAAAGTGAACCTGTTATAATTAAACAACAAACTACAGATTTATACACAAGTGATCCAAAAGTTCCGGTTCACCTGTACGAGTATAGGTGGTCATTATTATCCACGTCCACATTTATCTACCTATTATTATTAATATAATTTGTATATACTTGCAACATCTACTTTGAACATTTATTTTAATTACTGTAAGTAGAAGAAGGTCTATAACAAGGTAGCTATAATTAAGATTAACTAGATTGGTACTGTAATTATGGCAGGTGTACAGGGACTTTACCGACACTCTTTAGAATACTTAATAAAGCCGGATGTGTTTCCTGGGTGTGGTGTAGTGTGGTTGAGGGGTAGTGTGGCCACGTGCGGTTGAAGAATAGTGTGGCTAGGTGTGGTTGAGGGGTAGTGTGGCCACGTGCGGTTGAAGAATAGTGTGGCCAGGTTGGGTGTAATGTGGCCAGGTGTGGTGTAGTGTGGCCACGTGTGGTTGAAGAATAGTGTGGCCAGGTTGGGTGTAATGTGGCCAGGTGTGGTGTAGTGTGGCCAGGTGGGGATGGTATAGTATTACATCAATGACCACAGTGGTTCCTGTGGCGGCACAAGGCTTCACCTGGTCTGTTGGTGGTGGTTGTTGTTGTTGTTGTTTACAGGGAGTGTAGTAAGAGGAGACCGTGTGTGGTGGCAACACGGGGCAGCAACACGGGGCGGCAACACGGGGCAGCAACACCGGGCGGCAACACGGGGCAGCAACACGGGGCGGCAACGCGGGGCAGCAACACCGGGCGGCAACACGGGGCGGCAACACGGGGCAGCAACACGGGGCGGCAACACGGGGCAGCAACACCGGGCGGCAACACGGGGCAGCAACACCGGGCGGCAACACGGGGCAGCAACACCGGGCGGCAACACGGGGCAGCAACACCGGGCGGCAACACGGGGCAGCAACACGGGGCGGCAACACGGGGCAGCAACACCGGGCGGCAACACGGGGCGGCAACACGGGGCAGCAACACCGGGCGGCAACACGGGGCGGCAACACGGGGCAGCAACACGGGACAGCAACATTCTCAATATTGTTCACCTGGTAAATGTATTATTCTGGCTAAATAAACATTAACCTTAACGCTCTTCCTCCCGTCACCTTCCTCTCTCCTCCTTCCTCCCGTCACCTTCCTCTCTCCTCCTTCCTCCCGTCACCTTCCTCTCTCCTCCTTCCTCCCGTCACCTTCCTCTCTCCTCCTTCCTCCCGTCACCTTCCTCTCTCCTCCTTCCTCCCGTCACCTTCCTCTCTCCTCCTTCCTCCCGTCACCTTCCTCTCTCCTCCTTCCTCCCGTCACCTTCCTCTCTCCTCCTTCCTCCCGTCACCTTCCTTCCTCCCGTCACCTTCCTCTCTCCTCCTTCTCCTCCCTCCTCTCTCCCTCCTTTCCTCCCGTCACCTTCCTCTCTCCTCCTTCCTCCCGTCACCTTCCTCTCTCCTCCTTCCTCCCGTCACCTTCCTCTCTCCTCCTTCCTCCCGTCACCTTCCTTCCTCCCGTCACCTTCCTCTCTCCTCCTTCCTCCCGTCACCTTCCTCTCTCCTCCTTCCTCCCGTCACCTTCCTCTCTCCTCCTTCCTCCCGTCACCTTCCTCTCTCCTCCTTCCTCCCGTCACCTTCCTCTCTCCTCCTTCCTCCCGTCACCTTCCTCTCTCCTCCTTCCTCCCGTCACCTTCCTCTCTCCTCCTTCCTCCCGTCACCTTCCTCTCTCCTCCTTCCTCCCGTCACCTTCCTCTCTCCTCCTTCCTCCCGTCACCTTCCTCTCTCCTCCTTCCTCCCGTCACCTTCCTCTCTCCTCCTTCCTCCCGTCACCTTCCTCTCTCCTCCTTCCTCCCGTCACCTTCCTCTCTCCTCCTTCCTCCCGTCACCTTCCTCTCTCCTCCTTCCTCCCGTCACCTTCCTCTCTCCTCCTTCCTCCCGTCACCTTCCTCTCTCCTCCTTCCTCCCGTCACCTTCCTCTCTCCTCCTTCCTCCCGTCACCTTCCTCTCTCCTCCTTCCTCCCGTCACCTTCCTCTCTCCTCCGTCCTCCCTTTTCTTTAACGCCACACACACACACACACACACTCACAGTAAATGACCCTTGACCTGTGGGAATGAGGTCACCGTATAGATTGATTTAAGGGGCGCTGGTGGTAGAGCGGTACCGCTCTTGCCGTGCAAGCGAGATGTCACGGGTTTGATTCTCGGGCCGGTGGAAATTGTTTGGACATACTTCCTAGCCCCCATTAGTCCCTGTTCACCTAGCAGTAAAGTAGGTACCTGGTGTAAGTCGAAAGTTGCGAATTAGTATTCAGGGAGTTGTTGGAGCTTCCAATAACTTGATGACATAAACCACTGACTCTTCAGGCTTCTAGGCCCTTGACTCTTCATGCTTCTACGCCCTTGACTCACGAGACATAAAGGCAAGCATGAACTTCGCATGCTTCCCTGTTGGGCGCTGTAAACGCTTCTGTGCTTCACCTTACATAAGGATGTAGGGGGGTGCCCCCCCACCCCCCCCCAAAAAAAAACCCCGTACTATTCAATCAAATAGAGGGTCGTACGTGAGTCACTACTGCTGAAGGGTCGTACGTGAGTCACTACTGCTGAAGGGTCGTACGTGAGTCATTTCGTGAGTCACTACTGCTGAAGGGTCGTACGTGAGTCATTTCGTGAGTCACTACTGCTGAAGGGTCGTACGTGAGTCATTTCGTGAGTCACTACTGCTCAAGGGTCGTACGTGAGTCATTATTGCTAAAAAGTCGTACGTGAGTCATTGATAAAGGGTCGTCCCTGTGTCAGTTGGCGAGTCACTATTGCTGAAGGGTCGTACGTTAGTCAATATTGCTGAAGTGTCGTACGTGAATCATTTCGTGAGTCACTACTGCACGCGGGTCGTTCGTGTCGTTATAAAGTCTTTGTTTTTATGAGCTAAAGTTACGACTCTTCCTGGAACTTGACACAATAGAGGTGGTGGGCAGTGAGGGGGGTCTTGTGGGCAGTGAGGGGGTCTTGTGGGCAGTGAGGGGGTCTTGTGGGCAGTGAGGGGGTCTTGTGGGCAGCGAGGGGGTCTTGTGGGCAGCGAGGGGGTCTTGTGGGCAGCGAGGGAGTCTTGTGGGCAGTGAGGGAGTCTTGTGGGCAGTGAGGGGGTCTTGTGGGCAGCGAGGGGTCTTGTGGGCAGTGAGGGGGTCTTGTGGGCAGCGAGGGGTCTTGTGGGCAGCGAGGGGGTCTTGTGGGCAGCGAGGGGGTCTTGTGGGCAGCGAGGGGGTCTTGTGGGCAGCGAGGGGTCTTGTGGGCAGCGAGGGGGTCTTGTGGGCAGCAAGGCGTTCTTGTGTGCAGCGAGGAAGTCTTGTGGGCAGCGAGGGGGTCTTGTGGGCAGCGAGGGGGTCTTGTGGGCAGCGAGGGGGGTCTTGTGGGCAGCGAGGGGGTCTTTTCGTGTGGGGTCACCTGAATTTTACCCCATCAGCGACCCCCCCCCCCCCTCCCGTCCCTTCCCCGAGTTTATTTCCCCTTATGGTTTAAACGCCCTAACGCTACATGAGGGGTTAGGTTAGGTTAGGTTAAGTTCGGTTTAGTTAGGTTAGCTTAGCATTAAGATGGTTAGGCTTGGATTAAGGTGATTAGGTTAGGTTTTGTTACCAAATATCATCATTAACTCGAACACGCTGGATAATTTCAAACATAGGTTGGAAGGACTTATGAGCAATAGGGGTTGGATGTAAATGGGACTGCCCAGTATGGGCCAATAGGCCCGCTGCAGTTTCCTCCATTCTTATGTTCTTATGTTAGGTTAGCATTAAGATGGTTAGGTTAGGTGAAACATGGTTTTATTAAGAGTTATTTACAGTATCTTAAGTTTTGACGTAATAGTTGCCGTGGCTGTGGTTAATGAGTTGAGTTCAATATTTAACCAGAGGATAAACTTACAGTACACACACGTCACAGCTGAGTGGTGAGGACAAACCCCAACACATGATACTGCGGTGTGTGGCGAGGTGGGCACAACCAGCACCTGGCAGCCTCACAAAGGGTCGTACAGTTAATGTCTCCAGTGAAGATGTTAGACTGTAACTAAATTCAAATATAACATCTTAACTACACTGGAACTCTACCGTAACTCGATACCTTCACTTAACACCAGTTAGGGGTCAACATTACACTGGGACTCTACCTTAACTAGATACCTTCACTTAACACCAGCTAGGGGTCAACATTACACTGGGACTCTACCTTAACTAGATACCTTCACTTAACACCAGCTAGGGGTCAACATTACACTGGGACTCTCTACCTTAACTAGATACCTTCACTTAACACCAGTTAGGAGATAACATTACACTGGGACTCTACCTTAACTAGATACCTTCACTTAACACCAGCTAGGGGTCAACATTACACTGGGACTCTACCTTAACTAGATAGGCGTCTAGTTAAGGTAGAGTCTCAGTGTAACTCTGATGTTAGTTTGTGTTTGAACTCAGGTTAACCCTTAGGCACCGTCACACTATTGACCTCTGACTCAGGCTCTGGGTAGACCGTCACACGTTGACGGCCAGTGATGGATAACTGGTGAACGTTTAGCAGCAAGCTGATTAAATACCCATGACCAGCTGCCCACACCGTCTGTACGTGTTCTAACCCATCAGTGGCAACCCACACTTTTTTCTTTGGTAGTAGAGAGAGAGAGAGGGGGGGGGGGGGACATGTTAATAGTTTGATACTTGAAGAAGTTTAGGAGGCAGTAGATGGTGGGCTGACCAGTTGAGTGTGTTAATGTTGTACCTCGGGCTAGTTATTGGGGCTGTTCATTTGTTGACACTGTCACTAGACAGTTTACACTATGTCATATACAGTGGTGTTGACACTGTCACAAGACAGTCTACACTATGTCATATATGGGTGTTGTGTTGACACTGTCACTGGACAGTTTACACTATGTCATATACAGTGGTGTTGACACTGTCACAAGACAGCCTACACTATGTCATATATGGGTGTTGTGTTGACACTGTCACTGGACAGTTTACACTATGTCATATACAGTGGTGTTGACACTGTCACAAGACAGTCTACACTATGTCATATATGGGTGTTGTGTTGACACTGTCACTGGACAGTTTACACTATGTCATATACAGTGGTGTTGACACTGTCACAAGACAGTCTACACTATGTCATATATGGGTGTTGTGTTGACACTGTCACAAGACAGTCTACCCTATCCCATATATGGGTATTTAGAGGGCCTTATTTCATATTCCGCCGACCCGACTGGCGGATGCTGGTCTTGGGAGGTTGACTATTGCCTGGCCGTATAGATCGCGGGTGGTAATGGACCTTTTAAGATTTGGTAACTTTTTGGGAACCATGTATGGTTGTTGTCGTTGTCTGGCGGGAGTCTTTGAAGGAGTTCTTGCTCTGAGTGTTCTATCTTTTGCCAGACTCTTGTGGCCAGGGTGTGCAGCTGCTGGTTGATGGGTTTTATTCTCAGGTCTCTATGTATCTCGGCTGTGGTTCTGGTGAAGGGGTATCTTTCACCTGTGATGAATCTCAGGGCATCTTTCTGGACCACCCGTAGTTTTATTGTTTGGTGGTGCTGTAGAGGTGTTGCCAGGTGGTGCTATAGAGGTACTGCCGGGTGATACTGTAGAGGTACTGCTGGGTGGTGCTGTAGAGGTACTGCTGGGTGGTGCTGTAGAGGTACTGCTGGGTGGTGCTGTAGAGGTAGGTGCTGTAGAGGTACTGCTGGGTGGTGCTGCTGTAGAGGTACTGCTGGGTGGAGATAGCAGTAGCCTGTCATGGGTATGTTTAGGCCCAGAATGGTGCCGCTGGTCCTATGTGACAGTCGCTCGACACACACACGCACACACACACACACACACACACACACACACACACACGACAGCTGCATCTTCCCCTGCTCACAGATGCACAAACAGCGGCGGAGTGATAAAATACAGCTGTAGTGAGGAACACAGACAGTCCGTGACCCAGCCTTCCTCACATCGATTATTATCAAGCCTTACAAAACACCAATCTGGGTGGTCACAACCCCTTCCTCCCTCCCTCCCTCGTACCCTTCTCCTGCCCCCCCCCCCCCCAGTTTGACCCCTTTTTCCTCCTGGCCGTCTCTCTGGGCCCTCTTTATGCCTATTCTTTATCTCTCACTGGCCCATTGATTCCTTCTTTGTGAGCGATAAGTGACAGTCACGGATCACACTCACACAGATCCACCCTTTTCCCTCAAAAGCACGAACCTCCCCGGGTCACCACAACAATCCCTATGGCCCGGGTGTATAAGGGCCACAGTAGACGACCCCTCGACCTTGTTACGCACTCCTGGGGTGGGGGGGGGGGGCACAGCTGGAGGAAAGCACTACGTATAAAAAAAGAAAGAGAGAGAGGAATGGTCATTGTACTGGTGGGCCGGAAAGGTGATATCGACGCCTTGGGCAGCAGCCTCTATTGCTTATGGTTTAATATAATGGTTTAAGAGGATTATATATTCCGCTCCCCCCCCCCCCCAGTACCCGCTACCCCAGTACCCGTTGCCCCAGTACCCGCTGCCTCAGTACCCGTTGCCCCAGTACCCGCTGCCTCAGTACCCGTTGCCGCAGTACCCGCTACCCCAGTACCCGCTACCCCAGTACCCGTTGCCCCAATACCCGCTACCCCAATACCTGCTACCCCAAACCTCCCATCAAGTGCTACCTACCCTACCCTACCCTACCCCCCAGGTAGTATCAGGAGGTTTAATCATTAGGTTGTAATAAGCTGGAGATTAATCAGGTGAGCCAAATATAACGAGTACTCATAACAGTTATAGGAGTCGCTAGTGATATTTTACCTATATGAAGTGCCCCTGTTGTGGGTCAGGGTTATTAAGTTATATTAGGTTGGTTGTGATCTTGGTTGGGTTATACTTGGAGATCTTGGTTGGGTTATACTTGAATACTTGTGTTGATATTGTGTCAACCAATCAGTTCCTGGCTTGCTTCCCTGTATACTTTTACGTCACGTTAACCACACCCAATCATCATTTGCCTTACGTATATTTACCCCTAAGTCATGTATCTGGCAGCCAGTCATCATCTTCCTTACATATACCAAGTTTTATGGCATGTTAACCGCAGCGAATCGTCGTTTTCCTTACATATACCAACTTCTACGTCACGTTAACCACAGCCAATCATCATCTTACTTACATATACCAAATCTTACGTCACGTTAACCACAGCCAATCATTATCTCCTTTACATATACCAACTTCTACGTCACGTTAACCATAACCAATCGTCATCTCCCTTACATATACCAACTCTTACGTCACGTTAACCACAGCCAATCATAATCTCCCTTACATATACCAATTCTTACGTCACGTTAACCACAGCCAATCAGTGCTAGCGTAACATCCAAAGCTCACCTGAGTATTTACGTCTCACATCCTCGTTAATTTATAAGCTTGCAATTAGTGTGGCAGCTTAATGTACCAGGCAGGGCGAGGCTTCAAGCTTGACAGATCAGTTTTCTATGTGTATTGAAGAGAATAAATTAAAATTAATGAATATACGAGATGGGTAGTGTGTGTGTGTGTGTGTGTTTCATTCCTCACAAATCACAGACACGTATACTGTTACTCCTCAAAACACACACACACACACACTATACTATATGCCAGACGCTCCCACGGCTTGACACAACCACTCTCCCTCCTTACCTACCAGCCCCCCTTCCCACTAACTTAGTAGAAGAATTTGACGAAGCAAAACGCCTGGACAAACTAAAATTAAAACGCTCTACCACCCCCATTGACTTACCAATGAAACTCTTCAAGGAGTTCTCCCCGGAGCTTGCTAAACCCCTCTGCTCCATCATCAATGCTTCTCTCAGTCAAGCCAGATGCCCAGCTGACTGGAAGACCTCTTATGTATCACCAGTGCCCAAGTCAACCAGCCCACAATCCTTAAATCAGCTACGACCTATTGCAATCACCCCAATACCCAGCCTAATCTGTGAAAGTTTTGTGTTCGACTGGGCTTATGCTGATATTGCAGGAGTCGTAGACCCTCAGCAATTTGGCAACATGAAAACTTCCTCCACCACTCACTGTCTTGTCAGCTTTCTCGATTACATATACCGCCATCTCGAGAAACGAAAAACGTCTGTAGCTGTCGCCTTCATTGATTTCACTAAAGCGTTCGACCTAGTCGACCACAATATAATCATCAACAAAGCTATTGACCTCGGGCTTCGAAGAAGCCTCATACCATGGCTTACAGACTTCCTCAGTGACCGACGCCAAGCTGTACGCTTCCGAGGGGCTGTCTCCACCTTTCAGTCACTCACCTGTGGCGTCCCCCAAGGCACCAAGATGGGACCACTCTGCTTCCTTATGCTCATCAATGATGCCCTAAGAGAAACCCCTGCTCGCTGGAAATATGTCGACGACTCCACCATTGGGATCAGCGTCAACAATTCTGCTCCCAACTATACCGCCCTTCAGGATTTATTGAACAGTCTCCAAAACTGGGCTACCAACAACCATGTCACCATCAACCATACCAAGACCATGGTTATGCACATCAACCTCTCCTCCGACATTGTCCCACCTCCTTCCATTACTCTAGGTCCGAACACACTCCAGGTCGTAGATTCCACGAAGCTCCTCGGCGTCACCATAGACAACAAACTAAATTGGAAACCACACGTCAATGAAGTTGTCAAATCCTCCAGTTTCCGTCTCCACCTCCTCCGCCGACTCAAGTCCCTCGGAGTTCCTGCACACGAGCTCCTCAGTGTTTACACAACATTCATACTTCCCAAGCTCACCTATGCCTCCCCCACCTGGTCTTCCTCCCTAAATGCCACACAACGTAAACACCTAGAAAAAGTGCAAAAGAGGGCATGCAAGATTATTCTCTCCTCCTCCTACTCCACATATCAAGAAGCGCTCAACACACTGACCCTTTCGACTCTCACTGACCATCACCACGACCTCATCTGCAAATTTGGTAAGAAGCTTCTACACCATCCCCGACACCGGCTCCTACTACCACCCGAGGTCCCTTGTCCGAGAATTGCTGTTCGACACCACAACCGCATCCAGCCCATACGTGCACGAACTGATCGCTATAAGAACAGCCCAGTCCCAACCATTGTAAAAATTATCAATAACTTGTAATACTGTAACACTGTCACTATGTTGAATTGAACTGTAGTTTGAGCTTTTCCCCATCTAAGTTATTATATGTCTTATTTGTGTCACTTATGTTACTTGTATATTATTTGTAATTCGTAACCCACTCCCCAAATATGTAACTGTATATTTTCAGCCTTCTGGCTGCCAAGCTCTTTCAATAAACCGTTAATTATTATTATTATTATTATTACACACACACACCTCATTTTGCTGTTATTCCCAAACGCTGTTGTGTCGAGGAAGCTTTCTCTCAGTCATTCCAAGACAATGTTTTTGGAGAAACTGATCCCAGAATTTTTATTTTTTTTTTTGAGGTAAACTGATTCAAGTTTGGGGTCAGTTTGGAATTCTTGGAGTTTTTGGAGGATTTCAAGAAGCTTTGGAACGACATTTGGAGGGTTGGGAGGTACTGATAACACCTGTGACGGGTTTTGGAGGGTTGGGGACAAATCTAGACTCCCTGTAGGTGATTTGGAGGCGTTTTAGAAATCCCTACAAGCATCAGGAAGGATTAAATTGATCTTCCATGATGTTTGTGTTGCGGCGTGACAGCACCTGAAGAAGATGATAGGTGAGGTGTTAGTGCAGGGGTGACCAGTACTTGAGCTGCCAAAGTACCCTGGTCAAGTCAGTTCAGAGCGACGCGTCAACAATGAAAGAGAATGTTATTAAGTTGTAAATTTTCTCTTATTATTAACGCTACTTCCTCTATTGTTAAGTTAATATATATATATGTTTATTTATTTATTTATTTATTTATTTATTTATTATTTTTTTCATTAGCCCATAAAGTGCTCGGATTTGGTAAAACGTTAATCTGATCACCTACAGGGCACGGGTAGTCCCCTTTTGGAGGTTCACGGCGCCATAAGCGGTTTAGAGGTAACGTTCCCCGGTCACACATATAAGATCGTGGGTTCGAGTCCTGGTGGGGTAGTTGACATTCATCCAGGGATATGCAACAAATTAAAAGCAAAGCAAACTAGCCATTTGCTCTATTTTACCTGGCCAGTTTACCAGCTCGATCAGAGTTAATTATGTTGATATCAGTTAGTTCACGGGTGTAATTACCACACGTTCACCTTCATTTACGTAACTATGGGTGTAGTGGTACACACCTGTCTACGCAGTGGTATGTCAGATGGAAGAAATTGGGACCCTGTGTTAGTGTGAGGGCAGCCACCACCTCACACCTCATACGGTACCTTCTTTATCCCTCCTTTTATCTTCAATCACCTCTTCTTTCTCTGCAATAAATAAATAAATAAATAAGATAGCCTAGTAGTACATATGGATGCCTGCCCTGGGGTACTCTTGCTGTTTACTAACCTGACCATCAGAACTCTGGTCCATTAAGGAACTCAGAACGTGCGTAGTCCCTTTAGAGAACTCAGAACGTAGGTCCATCTAATAATAATAATAATAATAATAATAATAATAATAATAATAAATACTGTATCGGTTTATTGAAAAAGTTAAGGTAACCAAAATACTGAGAATACAGAATGGTAGTGACTTATTACATAGTGGGGTGGGGGGGGGGTGTCGGTTAACAAAAGCTTTCATTACTAAAAGGAAAAATTACATAAAGTGAACATATACATTGTTGTTTACAGGGGATGGCAGGTCACGTGCACTGAGGTGTTGAACAGCAATCACGTGATGCAGTAACACGTTCACAGGTACACACGTGGTGGGTTGTTTTGAGGTTGTTGACTTGAAAGGAGAGTGAATTATGGTCAATAGTTGGTAGTGTCTATTATGGTGGGTGTGACCTCTGAGAACTACATAGTTATTGTTTTTTAGTGTGTGTGTGTGTGTGTGTGTGTTAGTAGGTGACTTGTACACCCCCTCTCAATACCCTAGTTGAAAAAAATCGCTCAAGGGAACACTAATATTTACCAAGCTCCCAGCAACTAGTCTCCCGGCACAACAGAGGACCGCTACTAGTAATACTATTTAGTGCGGTGATAAATGCTGGCTAGTCACACGTGGTACTGCAGGAAACACACACACACACACCCCCTCTATTGTACCGTACGGGGGGGGGGG
Organism: Homarus gammarus; assembly: GCA_958450375.1. Taxonomy (NCBI): domain Eukaryota; kingdom Metazoa; phylum Arthropoda; class Malacostraca; order Decapoda; family Nephropidae; genus Homarus; species Homarus gammarus. The sequence continues at coordinate 762,919 of CAUDMG010003808.1, forward strand.
GGGGCAGGTGAGGGTGGACGAGTGTCTGGTTGTTCCTCCACAATCATAATATCGATAATAGTCAATGAGGCAGCAGTGAACTCCTCCATGAAGCTTCACTTTATGATTGGTAAGTATTGATACGCGTTTTATCGTGGTGATTTATACTGTACAGGTTGTCAATGGGTGGTGGTAGTGGTGGTCCTTCACTCTACCTGGCCTGGTCTTATGCACCAGGTGAGCTCTGGAAGGTGTTGTTACCACCTGTCTGGCCTGTGGTGTAATGACCATGATAGTCTTCCTTGTGTACATAAGATAACAACCAACATACCCACACACCCACCCCACCTACCCCCAGCACCCACCTACCCCCAGCACCCACCCAGCCCTCACTACACACCCACCCTCGTCCATCCCTGCTAGTGACGATGACTTACTACCTAGCAACATGCAACAATGATGTGTGTTGATACAAGCGGTGTTGTTGACCCAGCTGTGGGGAGGCTTACCTCATGATGGTGGTGATGTTGGTGATGATGATGTTGATGGTGATGGTGATGATGGTGATGATGATGGTGATGATGGTGATGATGTTGGTGATGATGATGATGGTGATGATGATGATGGTGATGTTGGTGCTGATGATGGTGATGATGGTGATGATGATGATGGTGGTGGTGATGATGGTGATGATGATGATGGTGATGGTGATGATGATGATGATGATGATGTTCGTGCTGATGATGGTGATGATGATGATGATGAATTTGGTGCTGGTGATGATGATGGTGATGTTGGTGCTGGTGATGATGATGGTGATGGTGATGATGATGGTGCTGATGATAATAATGATGAATATGATGACGGTGATGATGGTGATGATGATAAACACATTACGGTGTGCTCTACAGAACACCATCATGGACTCACTTAACCTGAGCCTCCAGTCACTCCCCAACCTACCTGTGTGTGTGTGTGTGTGTGTGTGTGTGTGTGTGATACTAATAAATAATAATAAACGGTTTATTAATAGAGTTGCACCCGGTGGCTGAAAATTATACAGACTTACATTTGATTTAGACATAATGATATAATATGCGTTGAATACATTTACAGGGCTGTACAGTACATAAATCAGGAGTTGTTTATTATTTTAACAATAGATGGGATGGTGCTATTCTTATATCTATCGGTGCGGGCTCTTATGGGCTGAATTTTGTTGTAGTGGCGGACTGCGCGAGATGGGTGGGGGGCTGCCGGTGGCAGGAGGTGGCGATGACGCCTGCAATCGCACGCAAGAAAGCACAGATTTACATTGTGTGCGTATGTGTATAATGTGTGCAACTACACACACACACACACACACACACTGAGGCGAGTGAGAGCTGTAGTAGTGGCGAGTTAGAGCTGCAGTAGTGGCGAGTGAGAGCTGCAGTAGTGGCAAGTGAGAGCTTCAGTAGTGGCGAGTGAGAGCTGCAGTAGTGGCAAGTGAGAGCTTCAGTAGTGGCGAGTGAGAGCTGCAGTAGTGGTGAGTGAGAACTGCAGAAGCGGCGAGTGAGCTGCAGGAGAGGCGAGTGAGAGCTGCAATAGTGGCGAATGAGAGCTGCAGTAGTGGCGATTGAGAGCTTCAGTAGTGGCGAATGAGAGCTGCAATAGTGGCGAGTGAGCTGCAGGAGAAGCGAGTGATCGATAACAGATAGATAATATGCCGTCATTACCGGGCCGGGCGACAACTGTGTGTGGCGAGGTAATGTGGCGAGTGTATTGTGAGATAAATATTTTGTCGGTTAGCGTGTACAAAGGCGATCGATGGTGGCTCAAGGCCTGATAGGGTGGGTGGGGAAAAATGTGACTTGTCTGTCTGTCAGTAGGGGAGGGAGGGGAGCTCTTCTTTAGTTAAGTGTAGAGGTTGTCCCACTAATGGTGTCAGAGAGAGAGAGAGAGAGAGAGAGAGAGAGAGAGAGAGAGAGAGAGAGAGAGAGAGAGTCATGTTTTTATATATCGAATCACAGCGGACGACTCATTAGACAAATTTTCGTGTGTGTGTGTGTGTGTGTGTGTGTGTGTATAGTCATGTTCATGTGTGTCTGTGCAAGTTGTCGTTTTTCACAATGTCCGGTGGATGCGGGCGTGGAGGCGTGGGCACGGGCGTGGTCATATATGTGTGTGAGTGCGGGCGTGGTGGCACGTGTCACTGTCGATGTGCGTGTTGCATGTCTCCATAATTCTGGTGTGTGTGTGTGTGTGTGTGTGTGTGTGTGGTAGTTATCGTGTTTACATGTACAGTATATAAGTGTGAGAAAGCAAGAAGGGGGGTGAGGGTGAACGAGGGTGATGGTGTCTCAGGGTGAGGGTGTCCCAGGGTGAGGGTGTCCCAGAGTGAGGGGTGGGGGTGATGGTTTCCCAGGGTGAGGGGTGGGGGTGTCCCAGGGTGAGGGGTGGGGGTGTCCCAGGGTGAGGGGTGGGGGTGTCCCAGGGTGAGGGGTGGGGGTGTCCCAGGGTGAGGGGTGGGGGTCTCACAGGGTGTTGGTTTCCCAGGGTGAGGGTGTCCCAGGGTGAGGGTGTCCCAGAGTGAGGGGTGAGGGGTGATGGTTTCCCAGGGTGAGGGGTGAGGGTGTCCCAGGGTGAGGGGTGGGGGTTGTGAGGGGTGGGGGTCTCACAGGGTGTTGGTTTCCCAGGGTGAGGGTGTCCCAGAGTGAGGGGTGAGGGTGTCCCAGGGTGAGGGGTGGGGGTCTCACAGGGTGTTGGTGTCCCAGGGTGAGGGTGTCCCAGAGTGAGGGGTGAGGGGTGAGGGTGTCCCAGGGTGAAGGGTGAGGGTGTCCCAGGGTAAGGGGTGAGGCCGCTGGGTGATGGTAGGGTCAACACTGGTACAGTTGGCTCCACTCCCGTATTTACCACCTAGCGTTGTCACTCCTCTCTCTCCCTGAGGTGTGAACCCTGAACTCTGATGTGTGATTCGAAGCATTCACTAGTGAGGGGGGGGGGGGGTGTCGAGGTAGATTACACTGTGAATGACCCTTTGACAACACCCACGGGGCTGCCTCAGTTGAGTGTGATCGTGTAGCACTAACTAGATGAATGTACTAAAGTTACAGTAGGATGACGGGAGATGAATTCATGTTCTAAGTAAGGTGTTACTTTACAAAAGGAGGCATTTATGAGCTGAATAAAATCGTCTGGCAGTAGTTAGAATAAAATAATAAGACGATGCCGCGCTGAAGGGATTATATAGAACTCAAAACAACCAGGAAGAGGCTGTCACATATTTATTGTAATACAAACCTGATGTGAACAACAATAGTTCAGTTGTGTCAAACTTATAAGCAAACAGATCCTACATGTGAATCTATCCTCTCTGTGTAATGAGTCTTGATCATTATTTGTGAATCACCACACACACACACACACACATACACATGTAAGTGACAAAAGAAGAAAAACAGTTTACATTATTTCCCCATAATCCGTCACCGTCACTCAGCGTGTAACAATTACCTATCATCAAGAGATAATTGAACCCACATTGCCTCTATAATAATTCACACTGGCGTATAATCGATCGAACCCCAGTGACGCCTTACAGCTCGTTGGCCAGGTTCTGAAACCATCTAATTGAACCTTTAAATCCCTAAAGTGAACCCCAGCAACCATTGAACTGAACCCCTTAACCGTATCCCTGAACTCTTGAACCCCCGAACCCTCGAATGGTTATGATGATGGTGGTGATGAGGGTGATGATGATGGTGGTGGTGATGATGGTGGTGGTGGTGAGGATGATGGTGGTGGTGGTGGTGAGGGTGATGGTGGTGGTGGTGGTGAGGGTGATGGTGGTGGTGGTGATTGATTTTTTGATTTTGCCGCTTACAGCGGCTACTTTATTGTGCACCCCACACTCATCCTGTGAGCGGTAGCGCAAAAGGATTACAGAGTAGAGTTCACAAAGGGTCATAATAATTAACGCCCGTTGTCAGGATATTATGGCACTGAATGTTACACAGTATTTAATTTACATTATTTGTTTAGTTCTATATATAAAGGGTAACTTATTCACAAATGCGTGAATACAGGCGTGTGAGGCAGTATGTCTGGCCTCACACTTTGTTATTCACATTTACGTGGGAGGTATTCAAGCACATTGCGTATTTGGTTCTGTACATGAGAATTGATATAGTTACTAAGTGCAAAAAAGTGGATACAATCTTAATATGTCGGCTATCTTGCCATTAGAGACAAAGTGTTGTGCCATTTCACACACAGTGTGCTTGGACCTGTCCCTAAAAGGTTCTATCTTCACACAGTCGAGGACGTAGTGTTCAAGTGTGTGGCCATATGTCTGGCCACACACTTTACATTTAGTTTTGTTTACATCTGCTTGAGGAACATACTGCCAAAGGTACTTATATCCTAACCTTAGTCTAGCGGTTACAACATCTTGTAATCTAGTGATCTTGTTACTTGCTCCATATACATGTTTCACTTGATACATCTCATCATGGTAACCTATGGATCGACTAGTGCCTGTTTGTACTTGTCTACTTGCGTCAAACTCATCAATAAGTTCTTTCCTAATTACAGTTTTAAGGGTTCTTTTTGACAGACCCAAATTGTATTCAACGGTGTCTTTGTTAGACGCGAGTTTGGCGAAGGCATCAACTCTGTCATGTTTTATGAGGCCTATGTGAGAGGGGATCCACAACAGTTTGACCCTGACACCCCGGTCAACAAGGCACGCATATTTGTGTCTGGCTTCAGAGACAAGAGCGTGACAACCTGAGTCGAGGGTACCAAGGGCAAGTAGTGAGGATAGAGAGTCAGTGATGATGAGACTGTCAGTAACAGTGGTTTCAATGAATTTAATAGCTGTGAGTATGGCAGCTAATTCAGTTTGTAGAGTGGATGCCCAGTAGTTAATTCTAACTATATTACCGTCAGGTTGAGTCACAACAACAGCACTTCCAGCCCTCCCATAGGCGGTGTTTAGAGATCCATCAGTGTAGATGGTCTGTGTGATATTATTATCAGTCTGTAGAGTGTGTATGTGTTCAAGAGCTCTCAATTTGGCAGTGTGTTGGAGATAAATGCTTTGTATAATTAATTTTTTAGGCGGATACGTCGGTATTGTGATATCGAAGGGAACTGGGTGCCAGGGTGGCAGGAAGCGCTGTTGTGTCTCAACTTTGTACAGGTGGTCTAGTCTAAACATCTTCATATGTGTAGCTGTAGTTTGGATCCATTTAGACTCAGTAGTCCCATGGTTCATACATTCTAGCAATTTTAAGGAAACAATGTTATCAGGATCACCACGCAGAAGCCTCAGGGCTATCATGAGGTTGACTTCAATTATTCTATCTTTGACACTGGGTATACCTAGTTCTTTCCTCATATTAAGTACTTTTGTGCTCATGGGACATCCTAGGATAATTCTGAGGGCTTTATTTTGCATTTTCTCGAGCTTGTCAACGCCTTTCCCGTCACGAATGACCAGGGCTGGTGCGTGGTAATCTATCAGAGATCTTATTTAGCCTAGGTACATTGTTTTAACAATTCTAATATTAGCACCATAGTGCGGGCTGTACCCCGCTACACTTCTAAGAGGTCTCAGTCTGTCAGTTCATTGGCGGGTTAGCTGTTGTATGGCAGGTAGGGTACAAGGGACGGAAACACCAAGATATTTAAAAGAAGAAACATAGTCAATAGTGTTGTTACCTATCTTGAACTTGGCGGGGCCGCGTTTGCTGTTACCAAGCTGGTGGTGGTGATGGTAATGGTGGTGGTGAGGATGATGATGGTGGTGGTGATGATGGTGGTGGTGGTGAGGGTGATGATGATGGTGGTGATGGTGATGGTGATGTTAATGGTGATGGCGAGGGTGATGATGGTGGTGATGATAGGAAGTTGTTTATTGTGTGGCCGAACCATCCCGACCAGGCCCGACCTGCCGACACCCGACAGCTGCTGGCCATTCTTGGGCTCCTCTGTTGACAGATAAAGAAGTATTGTGAGGCCTGGTGTGTGTGTGTGTGTGTGTGTGTGTGTGTGTGTGTGTGTGTGTGTGTGTGTATTAGACGGGTAGTATGTAGGAGGAAACAGCAGGAGATATGTATCACCCCTTAAACCAAGGTTAGGCCAAGTACGTGTATCATGGGAAGCACATCCTTCCTGATCTCAACACATCCTCGTTGACACATCCTTGTCAACACATCCTTGTCAACAAATCCTTATTAACACATCCTTATTAACACATCCTTGCTAGGCCTGACACATCCTCATTAACACATCCTTGTTGAGCCTGACACATCCTCATTAACACATCCTTGTTGAGCCTGACACATCCCCGTTGTTAATGACTCCAGATGCTCATTACTGCTTCCTTCATAAACTCAAGTCTTCACATTTTTATCTCTTAAGAATTCCTGACAAAAATATAATCAGAGTTACTAATGAAGCGCTGATATTAAATTACTGTGGTTGTAGTGTGACAGGTTGTGAGGTTGTAACCGGGTGTTGTAGCTCTCCTGTCTGTGTAATAATAATAATAATAATAATAATTAACGGTTTATTGAAAGAGCTTGGCAGCCAGAAGGCTGAAAATATACAGTTACATATTTGGGGAATGGGTTACGAATTACAAATAATATACAAGTAACATAAGTGACACAAATAAGACATATAATAACTTAGATGGGGAAAAGCTCAAACTACAGTTCAATTCAACATAGTGACAGTGTTACAGTATTACAAGTTATTGATAATTTTTACAATGGTTGGGACTGGGCTGTTCTTATAGCGATCAGTTCGTGCACGTATGGGCTGGATGCGGTTGTGGTGTCGAACAGCAATTCTCGGACAAGGGACCTCGGGTGGTAGTAGGAGCCGGTGTCGGGGATGGTGTAGAAGCTTCTTACCAAATTTGCAGATGAGGTCGTGGTGATGGTCAGTGAGAGTCGAAAGGGTCAGTGTGTTGAGCGCTTCTTGATATGTGGAGTAGGAGGAGGAGAGAATAATCTTGCATGCCCTCTTTTGCACTTTTTCTAGGTGTTTACGTTGTGTGGCATTTAGGGAGGAAGACCAGGTGGGGGAGGCATAGGTGAGCTTGGGAAGTATGAATGTTGTGTAAACACTGAGGAGCTCGTGTGCAGGAACTCCGAGGGACTTGAGTCGGCGGAGGAGGTGGAGACGGAAACTGGAGGATTTGACAACTTCATTGACGTGTGGTTTCCAATTTAGTTTGTTGTCTATGGTGACGCCGAGGAGCTTCGTGGAATCTACGACCTGGAGTGTGTTCGGACCTAGAGTAATGGAAGGAGGTGGGACAATGTCGGAGGAGAGGTTGATGTGCATAACCATGGTCTTGGTATGGTTGATGGTGACATGGTTGTTGGTAGCCCAGTTTTGGAGACTGTTCAATAAATCCTGAAGGGCGGTATAGTTGGGAGCAGAATTGTTGACGCTGATCCCAATGGTGGAGTCGTCGACATATTTCCAGCGAGCAGGGGTTTCTCTTAGGGCATCATTGATGAGCATAAGGAAGCAGAGTGGTCCCATCTTGGTGCCTTGGGGGACGCCACAGGTGAGTGACTGAAAGGTGGAGACAGCCCCTCGGAAGCGTACAGCTTGGCGTCGGTCACTGAGGAAGTCTGTAAGCCATGGTATGAGGCTTCTTCGAAGCCCGAGGTCAATAGCTTTGTTGATGATTATATTGTGGTCGACTAGGTCGAACGCTTTAGTGAAATCAATGAAGGCGACAGCTACAGACGTTTTTCGTTTCTCGAGATGGCGGTATATGTAATCGAGAAAGCTGACAAGACAGTGAGTGGTGGAGGAAGTTTTCATGTTGCCAAATTGCTGAGGGTGTGTGTGTGTGTGTGTGTGTGTGTGTGTATGTGTAGATGATTGTCTGTGAGTGTATGGGGGTAGGTTAGCTTAAGTTTAGTTAGGTTAGATCAAGTAGGTTAGGTTAGGTTAGGTTAGGTTAGGTTAAGTTAGGTTACGTTTGGTTAGGTTAGATCAAGTAGGTTAGGTTAGGTTAGGTTATGTTAAGTTAGGTTAGTTTGGTTAGGTTAGGGGATAATCTTCAGGTGATGTTAATTACCTTGTCACAATGTGTAAGTATTTAGTTAAGTGTGAGCAGGTGGTCCGGGTAGGTGAGGCAACGGACTGTTTACACCTTGTCATCTGTCCAACTCCCGTGTTTGGCTAAGCATTAGTTCCCACCACACTTAATGACGGTGACACTCAAGCCTTCCCTGCCCTGCCATACCCCCCTGCCCTGCCATACCCCCCCTGCCCTGCCATACACCCCCTACCCTGCCCTGCCATACCCCCTACCCTGCCATACCCTCCCCCCTGCCCTGCCATACACCCCCTACCCTGCCCTGCCATACCCCCCTACCCTGCCATACCCTCCCCCCTGCCCTGCCATACACCCCCTACCCTACCATACCCCCCTCCTGCCCTGCCATACCCCCCTACCCTGCCATACCCCCCTGCCCTGCCATACCCCCCTGCCCTGCCATACCTCCCTGCCCTGCCATACCCCGCCTACCCTGCCATACCCCCCTCCTGCCCTGCCATACCCCCCTACCCTGCCATACCCCCCTACCCTGTCATACCCCCCTGCCCTGCCATACACCCCCTACCCTGCCCTGCCATACCCCCTCCTACCCTTACATACCCCCCTCCTGCCATACCCCCCTACCCTGCCATACCCCCCTCCTGCCCTACCATACCCCCCCTACCCTGCCATACCCTCCCCCTGCCATACTCGCCCGTCACCCTTGCCAATTCTTCCTCTACCCACTTTCCTCACCCCCCCCCCTCCCCCCTCCCCCCCTCCCCCCTCCCCCTACATTTATACTGTACGCCCCCTAACCTCCCTCCTACCTAACCTACAGTACCCTGCCCTCCACATACCCAACCTACAGTACCCTGCCCTCCACATACCCAACCTACAGTACCCTGCCCTCCACATACCCAACCTACAGTACCCTGCCCTCCACATACCCAACCTACAGTACCCTGCCCTCCACATACCCAACCTACAGTACCCTGCCCTCAACATACCCAACCTACAGTACCCTGCCCTCAACATACCCAACCTACAGTACCCTGCCCTCCTCATACCCAACCTACAGTACCCTGCCCTCCACATACCCAACCTACAGTACCCTGCCCTCCACATACCCAACCTACAGTACCCTGCCCTCCACATACCCAACCTACAGTACCCTGCCCTCCACATACCCAACCTACAGTACCCTGCCCTCAACATACCCAACCTACAGTACCCTGCCCTCAACATACCCAACCTACAGTACCCTGCCCTCCACATACCCAACCTACAGTACCCTGCCCTCCACATACCAGGACGACCCATGTGTGGCTAAACGTTATGAATCGTCTCAGATGGTCAGGACTGTACACCACACACAAGGTACTCCCGTCAGCCCGGATCACTCTTTGACTACACCAAGACCAAGATCCCACGGTACTTGGTCTAAAGGTCATACTGATGCTACTGATATGTTATCGATCGAAGTAATGTTGAATGGGAGGAAGATGTGTGTGTGTGTGTGTGTGTGTGTGTGTGTGTGTGTGTGTGTGTCTTGTGTTTGTTTATGTTGTGGGAGGGACTTGTGGTGTATGTTATTTAAGAGGTTGGTTTAAGGTGGTTATTTAGGAGTTCAAAGTCAATCTGTTAATGATTTGTGGGTTTATATTATATACGCCTCTCTCTCTCTCTCTCTCTCTCTCTCTCTCTCTCTCTCTCTCTCTCTCTCTCATATAACACTGCTGGTATTTATAATAAGCTAGCGTGTTCTTCTCACAGTAGAGGAAGGTACACACGTGTCTTGGGTTCACCTCCTGCCTCTGACCCCCCCAGTGTTGTTTACCCTCTATCCATTATCCCACATCTGCGACCTATTGTGTGTTTGTCCATCACTACCATCTCCTCTCTACGTACCATTCATGAGAGGAATGGTATTTACCTTGGTAGGGTGGTGATGGGGGGGTTGGGGGTGTTGGTGGTGGGGGTATACCTTTGTGGTAGCGCCTGGAAGCTGGGAGACACCACCACAGCTATCATTGTAAGGCCTCCCACCAGCTCTCAATGTCTGTTTTGTGGCAATACGTAGTTTGTTTACCTGCCTGCATACAGTCATTACCTGGCATCCGCACGGGTTATGTCTGCCATCTGCCGACGCCTTCCGCCTTTTCCTCTTCTCTTCCCTTTCTTCTTTCTCTCCTCTTCCTCTTCCTCTTCCTCCTCCTCCTTTTCCTCCCTCCCCCCTCTCATCTATCTCCTCTTCTTCCTTCATTTTCTGCTCCTCTTCCTACTCCCCCTCCTCCTCCTCTCCTCCTAGCTTACCATAGCACGGTGTTGACTACTGCAGGACGCCTTAGTGTCAGTCTTACGGGTAACTGTGTACTGAGGGAGAGAGGGTAAGGTAGTGTCCTGCGTGCGTGTGTTGTACTCTCGGGTGTGTGTCAGCCGGATTTCACTGGCCTGTCTTGTGCTGCTCCCCCCCCCCTCCCCCCCCACACACACTAGCTGGAAGTTCCTGCCGCATGTATGTATGTATGTATGAATACCACCAAACACTATACCTTACCACATAATTATCAGTTAATGGAGTAGATTTTTCACCCTAGAGTGAGGCCTAGACGGTGAGGCCTAGACGGTCTACTGGGTTAACTAATGGGAATTGTTTGTGTTACTTGTATAAAGGTGTTACTGTTACGTCACACACCATTTCACCACCACACTACTACCAAACACCACACCACCTCTCCATCACACACTATCAGACCACCACCACCACCATACTATTACCAACAACACAAGCTCTCGAACAAGCTGCTAACAAGGCCAACTACATGATAATTTCACCCCATTACGGATTATATCGTTAAGCCGTCATCATTTATCACCAATACCTATTACTGCGTCTTCAGGTCACGATTAGTGCTGGAGGTGTATTGCTTACCGCCCCTCCTCCCACTCAGGTCCTGCCTCTCCTCCCACTCCTTCCTCTTCCTCCTCCTCTTCATCCCACTCCTTCCTCTTCTTTCTACTCCTGTGTAGTGTGGGTTAGTGTGTAGTGTGGGTCAGTGTGTAGTGTGGGTCAGTGTGTAGTGTGGGTCAGTGTGTGGTGTGGGTCAGTGTGTGGTGTGGGTCAGTGTGTAGTGTGGGTCAGTGTGTAGTGTGGGTCAGTGTGTAGTGTGGGTCAGTGTGTGGTGTGGGTCAGTGTGTAGTGTGGGTGAGTGCCATTATCAAAGATTAGTCCGAGAAGACCGGACAACTCGCCAACTGCACTGGCTAACCATTACGCCGAAACACTATCCGCAAATCGATTAACATCCAGGTTCCCAATTACTGCTGGGTAGACAGAGGCAAATGACGCAAAAAACACCTTAAACACACACCCCTCCCCACACACACACACACACACACACACCCCACACACACACACACCCCACACACACACACCCCACAGACACCCTCCCCCCACACACACCCCCACACCCATACACTAGACAATGAAGTTAATGGATTGGAAAGTGTTGAGTGATTGTTTGTAATGAATCACACCCTCGAGCCACCTTACACGGCTTGCAATACCCTCTACTAAAATCATTGCATGTTGTGGGTGTTGCAGGGAGCGATGTTCCCGTCTTGTGTCTTGGTTATCTTATTTCTACTTATTATTATTATTATATATCTTATTTATCAACGTTATCCTTCTCTTACTCCACTCATTATTTATCACACTTGTTCTTGGTGACGTAATTCGTGTTTTTGTTTCTATTTATTTTCTGGTTATTAACTGAAGTTTAATTTTTCGTGTTTGTTTGTGAGGAGGAAGGAGGGGTGAGGGGGTGGGGGAGGAGGAAGGAGGGGGAGGTTGAGGGTGGTAGGAGTAGGCGGAGGAGGAGAGTAAGGGTGGGAAGAGAAAGAAGGAGGAGGAGGAAGGTGAAGGAGGAGGGGGAGGTTGGGGTGGAAGGAGTAGGAGGAGGAGGAGGAGGACGGAAAGGGTGGGAAGAGGGAGGAGAAGTAGGAGGAGAAATAGGAGGGATGGGGGAAGAGGAAGAGGCAGGATGAGGGCGAACAGGATGAGGGCGGCGGGATGAGGGTAACAGGATGAGGGCGGCAATATGAGGGTAACAGGATGAGGGCGGCATGAGGGTAACAGGATGAGGGTGGCAGGATGAGGGTAACAGGATGAGGGCGGCGGGATGAGGGTGACAGGATGAGGGCGGCAGGATGAGGGCGGCAGGATGAGGGTAACAGGATGAGGGCGGCAGGATGAGGGTGGCGGGATGAGGGTAACAGGATGAGGGCGGCAGGATGAGGGCGGCAAGATGAGGAACGGCAGGATGAGGGTAACAGGATGAGGGCGGCGGGATGAGGGTGACAGGATGAGGGCGGCAGGATGAGGGCGGCAGGATGAGGGTAACAGGATGAGGGCGGCAGGATGAGGGTGGCGGGATGAGGGTAACAGGATGAGGGCGGCAGGATGAGGGCGGCAAGATGAGGAACGGCAGGATGAGGGTAACAGGATGAGGGCGGCGGGATGAGGGTAACAGGATGAGGGTAACAGGATGAGGGCGGCAGGATGAGGGTGACAGGGTGAGGGTGGCAGGATGAGGGTAACAGGATGAGGGCGGCGGGATGAGGGTAACAGGATGAGGGCGGCAGGATGAGGGTAACAGGATGAGGGCGGCAGGATGAGGGTAACAGGATGAGGGTAACAGGATGAGGGCGGCAGGATGAGGGTGACAGGGTGAGGGTGGCAGGATGAGGGTAACAGGATGAGGGCGGCGGGATGAGGGTGACAGGGTGAGGGCGGCGGGATGAGGGTGACAGGATGAGGACGGCAGGATGAGGGCGGCGGGATAAGGGCGACAGGGTGAGGGCGGCAGGATGAGGGTGGCAGGGTGAGGGTGACTGGGTGAGGGTGGCAGGGTGTGGGCGGCAGGATGAGGGCGGCAGGATGAGGGCGGCAGGATGAGGGCGGCAGGATGAGGGCGGCAGGATGAGGGTGGCAGGGTGAGGGTGACAGGGTGAGGGTGGCAGGGTGAGGGTGACAGGGTGAGGTCGGCAGGATGAGGGCGACAGGGTGAGGGTGACAGGGTGAGGGTGGCAGGGTGACGGTGGCAGGGTGAGGGCGGCAGGATGAGGGCGGCAGGATGAGGGTGGCAGGGTGAGGGTGGCAGGGAGAGGGTAACAGGATGAGGGCGGCAGGATGACGGTGGCAGGGTGAGGGCGGCAGGGTGAGGGCGGCAGGATGAGGGCGGCAGGATGACGGTGGCAGGGTGAGGGCGGCAGGGTGATGGCGGCAGGATGAGGGTGACAGGGTGAGGGCGGCAGATGAGGGTGACGGGGTGAGGGCGGCAGGGTGAGGGTGGTAGGTTGAGGGTGACAGGGTGATGGCGGCAGGATGAGGGTGGAAGGATGAGGGCGGCAGGATGAGGGTGGCAGGGTGAGGGCGGCAGGATGAGGGTGGCAGGGTGAGGGCGGCAGGATGAGGGCGGCAGGGTGAGGGCGACAGGGTGAGGGCGGCAGGGTGAGGGTGACAGGGTGAGGGTGACAGGGTGAGGGTGACAGGGTGAGGGCGGCAGGATGAGGGCGGCAGGGTGAGGGCGGCAGGATGAGGGCGGCAGGGTGAGGGCGACAGGGTGAGGGTGACAGGGTGAGGGTGGCAGGATGAGGGCGGCAGGGTGAGGGCGGCAGGGTGAGGGTGGTAGGTTGAGGGTGACAGGGTGAGGGCGGCAGGATGAGGGCGGCAGGATGAGGGTGGCAGGGTGAGGGTGGCAGGATGAGGGTGGAAGGATGAGGGTGGCAGGGTGAGGGTGGCAGGCTGAGGGTGACAGGGTTGAGGGCGGCAGGATGAGGGTGGAAGGATGAGGGTGGCAGGGTGAGGGTGGCAGGCTGAGGGTGACAGGGTGAGGGCGGCAGGATGAGGATGACAGGGTGAGGGCGGCAGGATGAGGGCGGCAGGATGAGGGTGGCAGGGTGAGGGCGGCAGGATGAGGGTGGCAGGATGAGGGCGGCAGGATGAGGGTGGCAGGGTGAGGGTGGCAGGCTGAGGGTGACAGGGTGAGGGCGGCAGGATGAGGATGACAGGGTGAGGGCGGCAGGATGAGGGTGGCAGGATGAGGGTGGCAGGGTGAGGGTGGCAGGCTGAGGGTGACAGGGTGAGGGCGGCAGGATGAGGGTGACAGGATGAGGGTGGCAGGATAAGGGTGACAGGGTGAAGGCGGCAGGATGAGGGCGGCAGGATGAGGGCGGCAGGATGAGGGCGGTAAGGCGAGGGAGGCAGGATGAGGGTGTTGATCCCTTTGGCCAGCATCACACGCCTCGGGAAAGGATTAGATTCCATTAATGGGATTAACTCCCAAGGTGGTGCTCCAGGTGATGGATCATGGTGGTGGTGCTCCAGGTGATGGATCATGGTGGTGGTGTTCCAGGTGGTGGATGATGGTGGTGGTGGTGTTCCAGGTATTGGATCATGGTGGTGGTACTCCAGGTGATGGATCATGGTGGTGGTGCCCCAGGTGATGGATCATGGTGGTGGTGCTCCAGGTGATGGATCATGGTGGTGGTGCTCCAGGTGATGGATCATGGTGGTGGTGGTGCCCCAGGTGATGGATCATGGTGGTGGTGCTCCAGGTGATGGATCATGGTGGTGGTGGTGCCCCAGGTGGTGGATCAAGGTGGTGGTGGTGCCCCAGGTGATGGATGATGGTGGTGGTGGTGCTCCAGGTGATGGATCATGGTGGTGGTGCCCCAGGTGATGGATCATGGTGGTGGTGGTGCTCCAGGTGATGGATCATGGTGGTGGTGGTGCTCCAGGTGATGGATCATGGTGGTGGTGGTGCCCCAGGTGGTGGATCAAGGTGGTGGTGGTGCTCCAGGTGATGGATCATGGTGGTGGTGGTGCCCCAGGTGATGGATCATGGTGGTGGTGCCCCAGGTGATGGATCATGGTGGTGGTGGTGCCCCAGGAGGTGGATCATGGTGGTGGTGCCCCAGGTGATGGATCATGGTGGTAGTGGTGCTCCAGGTGGTGGATCATGGTGGTGGTGGTGCCCCAGGTGATGGATCATGGTGGTGGTGCTCCAGGTGATGGATCATGGTGGTGGTGGTGCTCCAGGTGATGGATCATGGTGGTGGTGGTGCTCCAGGTGGTGGATCATGGTGGTGGTGCCCCAGGTGGTGGATCATGGTGGTGGTGGTGCCCCAGGTGATGGATCATGGTGGTGGTGGTGCTCCAGGTGATGGATCATGATGGTGGTGCTCCAGGTGATGGATCATGGTGGTGGTGCTCCAGGTGATGGATCATGGTGGTGGTGGTGCCCCAGGTGATGGATCATGGTGGTGGTGCTCCAGGTGATGGATCATGGTGGTGGTGGTGCCCCAGGTGATGGATCATGGTGGTGGTGCTCCAGGTAATGGATCATGGTGGTGGTGGTGCTCCAGGTGATGGATCATGGTGGTGGTGGTGCTCCAGGTGATGAATCATGGTGGTGGTGGTGCTCCAGGTGATGGATCATGGTGGTGGTGCTCCAGGTGATGGATCATGGTGGTGGTGGTGCCCCAGGTGATGGATCATGGTGGTGGTGCTCCAGGTGATGGATCATGGTGGTTGTGGTGCTCCAGGTGATGGATCATGGTGGTGGTGGTGCCGCAGGTGATGGATCATGGTGGTGGTGGTGCTCCAGGTGATGGATCATGGTGGTGGTGCTCCAGGTGATGGATCATGGTGGTGGTGGTGCTCCAGGTGATGGATCATGATGGTGGTGGTGCTCCAGGTGATGGATCATGTGGTGGTGGTGCTCCAGGTGATGGATCATGGTGATGGTGCTCCAGGTGATGGATCATGGTGGTGGTGCTCCAGGTGGTGGATCATGGTGGTGGTGGTGCTCCAGGTGATGGATCATGGTGGTGGTGCTCCAGGTGATGGATCCTGGTGGTGGTGTTGCCCCAGGTGGTGGATCATGGTGGTGCCCCAGGTGATGGATCATGGTGGTGGTGGTGCCCCAGGTGATGGATCATGGTGGTGCCCCAGGTGATGGATCATGATGGTGGTGCTCCAGGTGATGGATCATGGTGGTGGTGCTCCAGGTGATGGATCATGGTGGTGGTGGTGCTCCAGGTGATGGATCATGGTGGTGGTGCTCCAGGTGATGGATCATGGTGGTGGTGCCCCAGGTGATGGATCATGGTGGTGGTGCTCCAGGTGATGGATCATGGTGGTGGTGCTCCAGGTGATGGATCATGGTGGTGGTGCTCCAGGTGATGGATCATGGTGGTGGTGCTCCAGGTAATTGATCATGGTGGTGGTGGTGCCCAGGTGAAGGATCATGGTGGTGGTGGTGCTCCAGGTGATGGATCATGGTGGTGGTGCCCCAGGTGATGGATCATGGTGGTGGTGCTCCAGGTGATGGATCATGGTGGTGGTGGTGGTGCCCCAGGTGAAGGATCATGGTGGTGGTGCTCCAGGTGATGGATCATGGTGGTGGTGCTCCAGGTGATGGATCATGGTGGTGGTGCTCCAGGTGATGGATCATGGTGGTGGTGCTCCAGGTGATGGATCATGGTGGTGGTGCTCCAGGTGATGGATCATGGTGGTGGTGCTCCAGGTAATTGATCATGGTGGTGGTGGTGCCCCAGGTGAAGGATCATGGTGGTGGTGGTGCTCCAGGTGATGGATCATGGTGGTGCCCCAGGTGATGGATCATGGTGGTGGTGGTGCTCCAGGTGATGGATCATGGTGGTGCCCCAGGTGATGGATCATGATGGTGGTGCTCCAGGTGATGGATCATGATGGTGGTGGTGCTCCAGGTGATGGATCATGGTGGTGGTGGTGCCCCAGGTGATGGATCATGGTGGTGGTGCTCCAGGTGATGGATCATGGTGGTGGTGCTCCAGGTGATGGATCATGGTGGTGGTGCTCCAGGTAATTGATCATGGTGGTGGTGGTGCCCCAGGTGAAGGATCATGGTGGTGGTGGTGCTCCAGGTGATGGATCATGGTGGTGGTGCCCCAGGTGATGGATCATGGTGGTGGTGCTCCAGGTGATGGATCATGGTGGTGGTGGTGGTGCCCCAGGTGAAGGATCATGGTGGTGGTGCTCCAGGTGATGGATCATGGTGGTGGTGCTCCAGGTGATGGATCATGGTGGTGGTGCTCCAGGTGATGGATCATGGTGGTGGTGCTCCAGGTGATGGATCATGGTGGTGGTGCTCCAGGTGATGGATCATGGTGGTGGTGCTCCAGGTAATTGATCATGGTGGTGGTGGTGCCCCAGGTGAAGGATCATGGTGGTGGTGGTGCTCCAGGTGATGGATCATGGTGGTGCCCCAGGTGATGGATCATGGTGGTGGTGGTGCCCCAGGTGATGGATCATGGTGGTGCCCCAGGTGATGGATCATGATGGTGGTGCTCCAGGTGATGGATCATGATGGTGGTGGTGCTCTAGGTGATGGATCATGGTGGTGGTGGTGCCCCAGGTGATGGATCATGGTGGTGGTGCTCCTGGTGATGGATCATGGTGGTGGTGGTGCTCCAGGTAATGGATCATGGTGGTGGTGGTGCCCCAGGTGAAGGATCATGGTGGTGGTGGTGCTCCAGGTGATGGATCATGGTGGTGGTGGTGCTCCAGGTGATGGATCATGGTGGTGGTGCTCCAGGTGATGGATCATGGTGGTGGTGGTGCTCCAGGTAATGGATCATGGTGGTGGTGGTGCTCCAGGTGATGGATCATGGTGGTGGTGGAAAGAAGTATAGTGTGAACTGGTCTTGGGTGACTGATAGTTACTAATGGAGACTGATAGTGATTGATGATGACTGATAGTGACTGATGGTGACTGGTGGTGACTGATAGTGATTGATGATGACTGATAGTGTCTGATGGTGACAGGTGGTGACTAATGTGACGTATTGTGACTGATAGTGACAGGTGGTGACTAATGTGACGTATTGTGACTGATAGTGACTGATGGTGACATTGTGACTGATTGATGATGACTGATGGTGACTGATGGTGATTGATGGTGATTGATAGTGACTGAAGGTAACTGATGGTTTCTGATAGTCTTGGATGACTTATATTGACTGATGGTGATTGGTGGTTACTGATACTGACTGATTGTAAATGGTGGTGACTGATAGTGACTGGTAATGAGAGGCAGGCGAAGACTAGATAACATGTGACTGAACATTACTTGAAGTGACTGGTGACAAGACAAAGGATGGAAAAAGACTAACTGGGGGAGATGAGAGACTGACAGTTGACAGAAGGAGGAGGATGACAGAATGACAGACAGCCGACACAGTCACATAAATTTTGCATGAAGGCCGAGTGAGAGGAGAGGGGGGGGGTGAGGAGTGGGGGCTGAGTAAGTGAGGAGGTGGAAGGGGAAGGAAGAGGAGTCAAAGAAGAGAGGGAAATAAGGAAGAGGAGTCAAAGAAGAGAGGGAAATATGGAAGAGAAGTCAAAGAAGAGAGGGAAATAAGGAAGAGGATAAGGATAGAATAAAATAGGGAGAGGAAGGGGTAGTGAAAATAGAGATAAAAGTAAGGGAGGAGAGAGAGAGAGGGGGGGAGAAGTATGGGAGGTGGGAGAGAGAGAGAGGGAGAGGGTTAAGGGAGAGAAGTAGGGGGAGGAAGGGGGATAAGGGAAGGAGGTAAGTGAGGGAGGGAGGTAAGGGAGGGTAGGGGGTAAGGGAGAACAAGGGCAGGGAGACAGGGAGGTGCAACATGTATGAGTGTCTCGTGTCGGGTGTGGGCAGGCGTCTGTAAAGGTGAGGTGTCCAGTGTTTAGCTGTACCACCCACCCACCCATCCCAGCCACCCAACACTTCTATTTCTACGTGTATCACCCACCCACCCACCCTAGCCACCCACCCTAGCCACCCAACACCTCTATCTCTACATGTACCGCCCACCCACCCACCCTAGCCACCCAACACCTCTATCTCTACGTGTACCGCCCAGCCGCCCACCCGAGCTACCTAACACCCCTGTCTCTACGTGTACCACCCACCCACCCACCCACCCAAGCCACCCACCCTAGCCACCCAACACCTCTATCTCTACATGTACCGCCCACCCACCCACCCACCCTAGCCACCCACCCTAGCCACCCAACACCTCTATTTCTACGTGTACCGCCCACCCACCCACCCACCCTAGCCACCCACCCTAGCCACCCAACACCTCTATCTCTACGTGTACCGCCCAGCCGACCAACACCTCACACACACACACACAACCAATAATGCCAGGGTGTACAGTGTTCATGGGAAGCTCAGTGACCCTGTGACATCAGAATGCGTCAGACACCACATAATGAAGCATGCATACATGTGTGTGTGTGTGTGTGTGTGTGTGTGTGTGTGTGATTTATGTTGCTTCCTTATCAACACCAACAAAACAATAACATATTTATCATCAACAACAATAACAAGACCAGCTGTAAGAACTATTATTATCATCATTATCAACAACAACACACACACACACACACACACACACACACACACACACACACACACACACACACACACAGTGCCACCAAAAATCTCAGCCATCAGTACCCTTGGAAACCACACAACAGAGGTTGACCTCCATATGTGTCCTGTGACCTCCATATGTGTCCCGTGACCTCCATATGTGTTCCGGGACCTCCATATTTGTCCTGTGGCCTCCATATGTGTCCTGTGACCTCCAAATGTGTTCCGTGACCTCCATATGTGTCCTGTGACCTCCATATGTGTCCTGTGACCCTCATATGTGTCACGTGGCCTCCATATGTGTCCTGTGACCTCCATATGTGTCCTGTGTTTTTCATATGTGTTGCGTGACCTCCATATGTGTCCCGTGACCTCCAAATGTGTTCCGTGACTGAATGTGTTCCGTGACCTTTAAATGTGTTCAAATTACCTTCAAATGTGTTCCGTGACCTTTAAATGTGTTCAAATTACCTTCAAATGTGTTCCGTGACCTTCAAATGTGTTCCATGACCTCCAAATGTGTTGCATGATCTTCAAATATGTTCTGTGACCTCCAAGTGTTTTCTGTGACCTCCATATGTGTCCCGTGACCTCCAAATGTGTTACGTGACTTCTAAATGTGTTCCGTTACCTTCAAATGTGTTCAAATTTCCTTCAAATGTGTTCCGTGACCTTCATATATGTTCCGTAACCTCCAAATGTGTTCCGTGAACTTCAAATGTGTTCCATGACCTCCAAATGTGTTCCGTGACCTTCAAATGTGTTCCGTGACCTTCAAATGTGTTCCATGACCTCCAAATGTGTTCCGTGACCTTCAAATGTGTTCCATGACCTCCAAATGTGTTGCGTGACCTTCAAATGTGTCCCGTGACCTTGACCTCTCTCCAGCGTTCAATAAACTGGCGCGGCGACTATTCTCAGCCGTGGCCGACCACCTGTGAAATTTTGATCAAACCCAGATTAAAATTTTGGTTTCAAGCGTGCGAACAGATAGATAGATAGATAGATAGACAGATAGACAGATTGACGGACACACATACATATTGATGGACAGAAGAACAAATACAGGTACATACAGAGAGACAGATAGACAGAATGGTAGACAGATCGAAGTGTGCTTTATTTTGCCAGAACACACACACACACACACACACACACACACACACACACACACACACATACCTGTTACAGTGATATAAGGTCACCACACACACCTGGTAACACTACACCTGCATTACTTATCATGGTTCACCTTAACATTAGATACTCTTGTTTATGTCTCCTCAAGAACAACCAACCACCTTAGCGCTACCTCCAGGCACTTGGTTAGGTTAGGTTAGGTTAAGAGTGGTTAGAGTAAGTTAGGCAGGGATTAGTTTGGTTAGGTTAGGTTAAGGGTGGTTAATCTTCAGGTGATCTACTTTCATGTGTATTTCAGTGGTTGTGTGTGGTGGGTGTGGTATAATGTGGTGGCGTGGATGTGTGTGTGTGTGTGTGTGTGTCCTGTACATACGAAACAAGAGACGTGGAATTATTTTGTCATGTCAGCTCGACCCGCGTAGTGGCCAATTAGTATATCTGAACTGCCTGGCTCACTCTGGATGCATACTAGATACAGTTAGCCTGACCTGCATAACCGACTACCTTGATGTTGATGACCATAATAATAATAGTAATAAAAATAATAATAATAATAATAATAATAATAATAATAATAAAAATAACAATAATAATAATAATAATAATAATAATAATAATAATAAAAATAATAATAATAATAATAATAATAAAAATAATAATAATAATAATAATAATAAAAATAACAAAAATAATAATAATAATAATAATAATAATAATAATAATAATAATAACGTACAGTGTGTGTGTGGACCATCAGCACAATGAATCGGTATGAAGCATTACGAACCAGTACTGAAGCTTAGGATTCACTTTGTTTTAATTTTGTATGTGAGGTGAGGCGACAGTAGAGTATGTGGGGGTATGTGAGGTGAGGCTACAGTTGAGTATGTGGGGGTATGTGAGGTGAGGTACAGTTGAGTATGTGGGGGTATGTGAGGTGAGGCTACAGTAGAGTATGTGGGGATATGTGAGGTGAGGGTACAGTAGAGTATGTGGGGGTATGTGAGGTGACGCTACAGAAGAGTATGTGGGGGTATGTGAGGTGAGGCTACAGTAGAGTATGTGGGGGTATGTGAGGTGAGGCTACAGTAGAGTATGTGGGGGTATGTGAGGTGAGGCTACAGTAGAGTATGTGGGGGTATGTGAGGTGAGGCTACAGTAGAGTATGTGGGGGTATGTGAGGTGAGGCTACAGTAGAGTATGTGGGGGTATGTGAGGTGAGGCTACAGTAGAGTATGTGGGGGTATGTAAGGTGAGGCTACAGTAGAGTATGTGGGGGTATGTGAGGTGAGGCTACAGTAGAGTATGTGGGGGTATGTGAGGTGAGGCGACAGTAGAGTATGTGGGGGTATGTGAGGTGAGGCTACAGTAGAGTATGTGGGGGTATGTGAGGTGAGGCTACAGTAGAGTATGTGGGGGTATGTGAGGTGAGGCTACAGTAGAGTATGTGGGGGTATGTGAGGTGAGGCTACAGAAGAGTATGTGGGGGTATGTGAGGTGAGGCTACAGTAGAGTATGTGGGGGTATGTGAGGTGAGGCTACAGTAGAGTATGTGGGGGTATGTGAGGTGAGGCTACAGTAGAGTATGTGGGGGTATGTGAGGTGAGGCTACAGTAGAGTATGTGGGGGTATGTGAGGTGAGGCTACAGTAGAGTATGTGGGAGTATGTGGGGAGGCTACAGTAGAGTATGTGGGGGTATGTGAGGTGAGGCTACAGTAGAGTATGTGGGGGGGGCTACAGCACAGTATGGGGGTATGTGAGGGTAGGCTACAGTAGAGTATGTGGGGTATGTGAGGTGAGGCTACAGAAGAGTATGTGGGGGTATGTGAGGTGAGGCTACAGTAGAGTATGTGGGGGTATGTGAGGTGAGGCTACAGTAGAGTATGTGGGGGTATGTGAGGTGAGGCTACAGTAGAGTATGTGGGGGTATGTAAGGTGAGGCTACAGTAGAGTATGTGGGGGTATGTGAGGGGGGGACTACAGTAGAGTATGTGGGGGTATGTGAGGTGAGGCTACAGAAGAGTATGTGGGGGTATGTGAGGTGAGGCTACAGTAGAGTATGTGGGAGTATGTAAGGTGAGGCTACAGTTGAGTATGTGGGGGTATGTGAGGTGAGGCTACAGTAGAGTATGTGGGGGAGGGCTACAGCACAGTATGTGGGGGTATGTGAGGTGAGGCTACAGTAGAGTATGTGGGGGTATGTGAGGTGAGGCTACAGTAGAGTACGTGGGGGTATGTGAGGTGAGGCTACAGTAGAGTATGTGGGAGTATGTAAGGTGAGGCTACAGTTGAGTATGTGGGGGTATGTGAGGTGAGGCTACAGTAGAGTATGTGGGGGGGGCTACAGCACAGTATGTGGGGGTATGTGAGGTGAGGCTACAGTAGAGTATGTGGGGGTATGTGAGGTGAGGCGACAGTTGAGTATGTGGGGGTATGTGAGGTGAGGCTACAGTAGAGTATGTGGGGGGCTACAGCACAGTATGTGGGGGTATGTGAGGTGAGGCTACAGTAGAGTATGTTACCAGAACCAGTAGAGGGAGAGTTGTTTTGAGTGTGGGGTGATAGTTGTTGTGGGGTGATAGTTGTTGTGGGGTGATAGTTGTTGTGGGGTGATAGTTGTTGTGGGAGTGATCGTTGTTGTGGGGTGATAGTTGTTGTGGGAGTGATAGTTGTTGTGGGGTGATAGTTGTTGTGGGGGTGATAGTTGTTGTGGGGTGATAGTTGTTGTGGGGTGATAGTTGTTGTGGGGTGATAGTTGTTGTGGGGTGATAGTTGTTGTGGGAGTGATCGTTGTTGTGGGGTGATAGTTGTTGTGGGAGTGATCGTTGTTGTGGGGTGATAGTTGTTGTGAGGTGAGAGTTGTTGTGAGGTGAGAGTTGTTGTGGGGTGATAGTTGTTGTGAGGTGATAGTTGTTGTGGGGTGATAGTTGTTGTGGGAGTGATCGTTGTTGTGGGGTGATAGTTGTTGTGGGAGTGATCGTTGTTGTGGGGTGATAGTTGTTGTGGGAGTGATCGTTGTTGTGGGGTGATAGTTGTTGTGGGAGTGATCGTTGTTGTGGGGTGATAGTTGTTGTGGGGTGATAGTTGTTGTGGGAGTGATCGTTGTTGTGGGGTGATAGTTGTTGTGGGAGTGATCGTTGTTGTGGGGTGATAGTTGTTGTGGGGTGATAGTTGTTGTGGGGTGATAGTTGTTGTGGGGTGATAGTTGTTGTGGGAGTGATCGTTGTTGTGGGGTGATAGTTGTTGTGGGAGTGATCGTTGTTGTGGGGTGATAGTTGTTGTGGGGTGATAGTTGTTGTGGGGTGACAGGTCGTGTTTGTGGTCCACGACCTGTTCGTGTGTGTAATATACTACTACTACTAATTGGGAATTGGATCACATGGTTGACAAATATATAAATATATATGAGGACCTAAAAGCTTTCCTGCCACAACTTAACAACTTAGCCCCCTCGATCAAATTCACTGTGGAATTAGAGCAAGACTGTAAATTGCCATTCCTAGACTGTCTGATACACAGAATAGGTAGCACTTTTAAGTTCAGTATTTATAGAAAACCAACTAATGTGTGTTCATACATTCATTATTATTCTGCCCACCATAATAAAGTCAAACAGTCAGTAGTTTCAACAATGTTTTTACGTGCCTTGAGAATTTGCAGTCCGGAATTCATCGATGAGGAATACAAATATATATATAATATTGGCTCAAACCTTAAATACCCTAGATCTTTCATAGACAAATGCCTAAACATTACTAAGAAAACTTTTTATAGAATTGATCCCAAGCCCACCCATTACCATAAGAATATCTTAATATTACCATTTCACAAAAATTTCTCACACATTCCTTCACAACTAAAAACCTGGAACGTCAATGTGGCATTTAAAAACTCATGCACTGTAAAACAAATGTTAATCAAGAACTCCCCCAACAACACAATTGGTTGCATTTATAAAGTTCCTTGCAAGGAATGTAATATGTTTTACTTAGGCCAGACAGGTAAAGATCTTGCAACTAGAATTAAACAACGCAAATACAGTGTGAGGACAGGCCAGGAATCCAATGCTCTGTTTGTTCATTTGAGGGATAACAAGCATTGCATTGACTGGGATAATGCCTCCTCAATATTACCATGTAATTCAATTGATAGTAGGAACATCATAGAATCTAGTCTTATTAAACATACCGAAGCATTCAACATGAATTTGAGTAACGGCATGTACAAGCTGGACAATTTTGTAATTAAGAAGATTTGTGACCAGGTGAGAAGACCGGAGTCACCTGACCATCTGACCTGACCACCAACCGTTGTGTGCTATTTAAAGATTAGTAGGGTCATTACCTAATACCTGACCATTGTGGACCTGGTCTCACCCTCCTCTGTATATATACACCTTCATTTGTATTTCTTTCTCTAGTCTGTACTCACCCCTGAAGATGTGAATTACACGAAAGCACGGGCAGTTTCCCAATGAGGTTCACGGCGCCATCAGCTCGATGAACAGGCTTTGTGTGAAATATAACAGAGTCTAGAACTGCTTTTAGTGTCCTTGTGGCCTAGCCGGTAAACGTTCCCTAGTCACACCCAGTAGGTCGAGGGTTCGATTCCTTAGCCCAATAAAGCACGCGGACTTCTACATACAATCAACACCTCAACCCGCCAGGATTCGAACCCACGGCCCACAAGCCTATGACTGTGACCGGGGAACGCTAACCCGGTCACAGTCATAGGCTTGTGGGCCGTGGGTTCGAATCCTGGCGGGTTGAGGTGTTGATTGTATATATATATATATATATATATATATATATATATATATATATATATATATATATATATATATATATGAAGATGGCTGGGAGTTAACCCACTGGTTGAATACAAATTGCTGATAATTTTTACAATGGTTGGGACTGGGCTGTTCTCTTAGTGATCAGTACGTGCTCGTATGGGCTGGATGCGGTTGTGGTGTCTAACAGCAATTCGCTGACGAAGGTTCTCGGTTGGTAGTAGGAGCCGGTGTCGAGGATGGTGGAGAAGCTTCTCTAGAAATTTGCAGATGAGGTCCTGGCGAAGGTCAGGGTGTGCAGAGAGTGTCAGTGTGTTTGAACGCTTCTTTTTATGTGGAGTAGGAAGAGGAGAGAATAATCTTGTATGCCCTCTTTTGCACTTTTCTAGGTGTTTGCGTTTGTCGTGATCCCAATATCCTTTATACCTGGAAACCTCCCCCAATTTATCATCAAATAAAGGAACAAACGGGGAACACGGCAATAATTATCCCCACAAAAACCGATTCAACTGAATGTAACCTGAATAAATAAGAATAAGTTGGAGTAAGTGAGTCACAAACGGGAAGATAATTAAATAATTCAATTTTTGTTCTTAAAGGAGCACTGTCTAGCAACCATGGAAATTAAGGGAATAAGTGATTGTACATTAAAATAAGAGTGATGCCGGAAGGGTGAAAAAATGACGTTAAGGAGTTAAATCAAATGAATTCTACTTAACATTAACTATATTAAACACAGACATTACAATATATACACAGCAATCACAACCAACTGGTTATTTCCTACCAAACAGGAGATTCCTTAACACCAGGATCCCTTCCTAGGCCTAAGTTAACGTGCCACTAATTACCAGATACCACTAGGGTATTGTAGAAGACTGAACAAGGCACGTCTGTACTGGGTCGGTGTGGACACGTCCTGCCTATAGCCTATACCAATGATTACTAGAGAGTGAGTCTCTGACCAGCATATGAGTGAGGAGCGTCTTAGATCATGTGACTCAGGACAGTTGCCAAATAGTCTTATAACTAATAAACACTACTCTTGGTTTGACTTAACAGAGTAACACAAATGATGCATATTAATGACATACATAGCTATACAATTAACCTAAGTAACTACGAACAACAATAAGATAATAGTAAAAATAATAAGTTATTAATAGCTTGTGTGGAGTGGAGACGTAAACAGATACCACACGACATGCTTGTTGCTATGGGGTTATGGGCACATGACAACGTTGTGAGGCATTTAGGGAAGAAGACCAGGCAGGAGAGGCATAGGTGAGCTTGGGAAGTAGGAATTTTGAGTAAACACTGAGGAGCTCGGGCGCAGGAACCCCGAGGACCTGAGTCCGCGGAGGAGGTGGAGACAGTAACTGGAGAATTTGATAATTGTATTGACGTGTGTTTTCCAATTTTGTTTGTTATCTATAGTGATGCCGACGAGCTTGGTTCATTCCACAACCTAGAGTGTGTTGGGGCCCAAAGTAATGGAAAGAGGTGGGGCAAGGTCAGAGGAGAGGTTGATGTGCATAACCATGGTCTTGGTATGGTTGATGGTGACGTGGTTGTTGGTGGCCCAATTTTGGAGACTTCAGTATATCCTGGAGGGCGGTGTAGTCGGGAGCCGAGTTGTTAACACTGATCCCAATGGTGGAGTCGTCGACATATTTCCAGCTAACAGAGGTTTCTCTTAGGGCATCATTGATAAGCAGGAGGAAGCAGAGCGGTCTCATCTTGGTGCCCCGGGGGACGCCACAGGTGAGTGAATGAAAGGTGGAGACAGCCCCTCGGAAGCGTACAGCTTGGCGTCGGTCACTGAGGAAGTCTGTAAGCCATGATATAAGACTTCTCCGAAGCATGAGGTCGATAGCCTTGTTGATGATTAAATTGTCGTCGGCTAGGTCAAATGCTTTGGAGAAGTCAATAAAGGCGGCAGCCACAGACGTCTTTCGTTTTTCCAGATGGCAATGTATGTAGTCGAGAAAGCTGACAAGACAGTTAGTGGTGGAGGAAGTTTTCATATTTCCGGATTGCTGAGGGTCTATGGCGCCTGCAATATCAGCATAGGCCCAGTCAAACACGAAACATTCACAGATTAAGCTGGGGATTGGGGTGATGACAATGGGTCGTAGCTAATTAATTTAAGGATTGTGGGCTGGTTGACCGGGGCACTGGTGACACATATGAGGCCCTCCAGTCAGCTGGGCATCTTTCTTTGCTGAAGGAGGCATTGATGATGGAGCAGAGGGGTTTAACTTGGTCCGGGGGAGAACTCCTTGTAGAGTTCATTAGTAAGTCACTGGGATGGTGGAGCACTGAACTTCAGTTTGTCCAGACGTTTTGCTACTTCAAATTCTTCTTCTAAGTTAATGGGAAAGGAGGCTGGTAGGGAAGCAGGGAGACTGGTTATGTCAAGCTGGGGGAGCGTCTGGCATATAGTTAGGAAATGGCTGTTTGATTGCTCAGCTCTGTCGCCATTAGTGAGATGGCTAAGGAAGGGGAGGGGGTGTGTCTTATTGTTTAGTCCACAGAGTTCTTTAAGCTTACCATACCACTGACGTATGTTGGTCTGCTTCAGGTGTTGCAGGTTCGTTGAGTAGTGAGACTTCTTTGCAGCGCGTATTCCACAGATGATTTGGCTGCAAAGGGACCTGCAGTGTTGTGGTCATTGAGATTAAAGGCGCTGTCTCTCTGTTGCATAAGTCTTTTGATCCGAGGTGTAATCTTGGGCAAGTCAGCTGGGTGTAATCTGACTGACTCTTCGGGGAGGAAGTGGTGGTGAGGTTCCGTGGTGGTGTTGGTGTAATTTGTTCATTTGGTGTCCACGTCATCCACTGCAGAGACAGTAATCGGCATGTAGGTCCTGATGGGGTGTCTGTACTTGGCTGGTAGTGGCAGCTGGGGACCAGAGCACTGATAGGCACTACACCCGATAGGAGGCATTGGTTGAGGTGGTTGGTACTGGTCCGCTAATTCGGTTAAGATAAGGTCAAGTGTATTTTGTCCGTGTGTGGGGAAGTTCACAACTTGTGATAGTGACAGCTGGTCCTGGATATCAGTGGTGTCATATTCGTTGTAATCCCCGCATAATACTAGCATGACACATGGGTACCTAACTCTGAGGTGGTAATGAGGTGATTGGTAAGAGTGTCTCTGGTTGGTGAGCGAGGTGGATTGTATGCCACACAGTATATGATAGAGGCATTGTGGCGAGGGTGGGCACGTGGCACAACACGTACCCATAATGCCTTCACATCACCTGCTACTAAAACATCCAGGCGTGACGGACGTAGTTCATCTTGACAGAAGAGATCAACGCCCCCCTCTACACTCATGTGTACGAAGGAGATGAACATAAGAACATAAGAAAGTGGGATACTGCAGGAGGCCGACTGGCCCATACAGGGCAGATCCCTTTCACACCCATCCCAGCACTTCCATGTGCCTATCCAACTTCGTCTTGAAGGTCCCTCGCGTCCCCGATCCTACTATAGCACTCGGTAGCCTATTCCACATATCCACAACTCTATTACCAAACCAGTGCTTGCCTATATCCTTTCTGAATCGGAATTTATCTAACTTAAAGCCATTTGTTCTAGTTATTTCGTTATTACTGAGCTTCAGAACATCTTCCATTTTACCCTTGTTAATCCCACTCACCCACTTGTACACCTCTATCATATCTCCCCTAACTCTACGCCTCTCTAATGAATGCAAGCCTAAGCTTTTCAGTCTTTCTTCATATGGAAGGTTTCTAATATTATGGATCATTTTTGTCATTCTTCTTTGTACTCTCTCCAAAGAATCTATGTCCATTCTATAATAAGGACACCAGAACTGAACCGCATAATCCATGTGTGGCCTCACTAATGCTAGGTAAAGTTTCAAGATAACGTCAGCAGTTCTGTTACTCACAGACCTAGATATGAACCCTAGAATCCTGTTTGCCTTGTTGCGAACGCTAATACATTGTTTTCTAGGTTTCATGTCGTTGCTAACAAATACACCTAGATCTTTTTCACAAACTGAGTTTTCTATTTCCGTGTTACCTAGTTTATACTTAACGTTTGTATTCGTCTTCCCTATCTGTAGTACCTTGCATTTATCAGTATTAAAATTCATTTGCCAGTCTACTGACCACTCATGTAAGGTATCTAGATCTCTTTGAAGGTGTTCAAAGTCACTGTCTGAATTTATCACTCCCCATTTTGGTATGAAAGAGTTGATATCCCTCAATGCGGCACGTTTGAGGAACAGTTTGCCAGCGTCACAGATGACAGCGACGTTGGCAGCATCTGACCAGACTGTGGTAGCACGCTCGTCAAATTTATTAGCGGCGGAAGTGATGTTGGAGATCAATAAGGAGGGGAGACCGTACCATATTCGGGGGACTTCAGTGTAATGGTGCGGTGTCAGGTGTAGGTTTCTCTGGTTTTCTACTGGAGGTGATAGTCTTGATGGGCTTCTGCGTATAACATCCCTGTCTGTGGCTATGAGCATGGAATATGTTCCTCGCGCTTTAAACTGTACAGGGTGCGCCTGGAGTACTTCACTGGTGGACATCTGTTGAGATCTGTTGTTTTAGATGTTTGGAAGTGTTTGTCAGCTGTGGTGGCACTTTGAGAGCCTTCAATAAAGCATTAGTAGATCCAGGGACCTTCATACTGCCAGAGATATCCATATTATGTATATAGAGTAATAAGGTTGTCATAAACATTATATTATTAAGGAACAAGAGGCCGTGTGAAGGTGTGTGTGTGTGTGTTAGAGGCGGTAGTACAGGTAACACTCACCGCAACCTGTGGGGGAGGAGAGGCTGTGTGGGTGTGGGGGGGAGGAGAGACTGTGTGGGGGAGGAGAGGCTGTGTGGGGGAGGAGAGGCTGTGTGGGGTGTGTGAGGGAGGAGAGGCTGTGTGGGTGTGTGGGGGAGGAGAGGCTGTGTGGGTGTGGGGGGGAGGAGAGGCTGTGTGGGTGTGTGGGGGAGGAGAGGCTGTGTGGGTGTGTGGGGGAGGAGAGGCTGTGTGGGTGTGTGGGGGAGGAGAGTCTGTGTGAGTGTGTGGTGGAGGAGAGGCTGTGTGGGTGTGTGGGGGAGGAGAGGCTGTGTGGGTGTGTGGGGAAGGAGAGGCTGCACCTGCACGGTGTAGAGTGGTCCTCACCTGCACGGTGTAGAGTGGTCCTCACCTGCACGGTGTAGAGTGGTCCTCACGGTGTAGAGTGGTCCTCACCCTGTGGCGCCCCACAACTCTTGCATCATCCTTGTGTCTCGCTGTGTGGTCGGTCTAGCAGGTCAGAGGTCATGGTCAGGAGGGAGAGATTACTGTTATGTTACGGAGCCTTGGTGACCAGGTGACCCCACAGTCAATGTGATCACAAACCGTTGTTGTTATTGCACCTTCACACACACACACACAACACACACACACACACACACACACACACAATACACCACACACACACACACGGTAATGTTGGAAGAGTGTTACAAGAAATGTGGTAAATTACATGTCACCACGGCCAGAGTTCTCCAGTGAAACAATTATTAAGTGGATGTACCTCTTCTCAACACTGCTTTATAAAGGCTCTAATAAGTTACAGGTGTAGATTTCTTAACATGTCAAAGCTTATTGTTCTGTCTGCCGGAGTCTTATTGTGCCATGAGCGTAGAGTCTTAATGGGAGCGAGTGGTGCTTACTGGACTAGTTGTACTTCCATCTTTGGTGGTGCAATAAGGCAGACACCTTGCTGCCACCCACACCCCCAAGTTGTGCACAACCTCTTTTGGTCACACCGCTGACTTCGTTATGTGTTACATGGCATGTTCCAGAGGTGCCACAGGGGAGGGCTTGGTGTGTGTGCTGACATACTTGTACTGTGTATAGCCAGTGGTGCCAAGGTGAAGGGCTGGCCACCAGGTCTAGGTGAGGAGGTCTCCTTTACTACACCAGAGATGGTCTGGTGCTGCCACCCACCAACACACACACACATATATATATATATATATATATATATATATATATATATATATATATATATATATATATATATATATATATATATATATATATCTTGTCTTGATAAAATCACACGGGAAAATGGAAACAACGGAGCACCTTAGCTTTCGTCTTTATTCAAGACATCATCAGAGGCAACTGATGATGTCTTGAATAAAGACGAAAGCTAAGGTGCTCCGTTGTTTCCATTTTCCCGTGTGATTTTATCAAGATTTAACTTATCCACGTTTTCATTGTGGATTTACATGAAATATATATATATATATATATATATATATATATATATATATATAATATATATATATATATATATATATATAATGGTTTTCCTGAAGTATTTATAGTGTAATGATAGTGTTCATTAGGTGATGACTTGCTCACCATTTTATGATGAGAAGTGTTTGGTTAGTGTGTTCACACCTGCCTCTCTCCCTCACCATATATGTAGTGAGACTTAAGACCAGGTTGTGGCCACCATCTTGTATGTGGCCATTAATGAACGAGAACGGGTTCAGCGAGCCAAGCCCTCACCCACCAGTGTTAAGCTGGAGAAATAGAAAATGTGGCGTTGTGTTAATGATGGTTTACTTGTACTGTACTGCACCAGGTACCGTGTGTAGTGTACTCTGTTGAGTGAGGTAATGGGTGCGTTGGGTGTGTGGAGGCGGTGAGTCAGCAAGAACTGTTAAAAGCATGGAGGGGGAGGGGAAACTTGCTAGGTCCGAGGAAGCGGCAGTTTTTGTAGGTGACCAAGTTTTTCCTCGGCTGCCTGTGCCCAGCCCACCGCGCCGCGCCGTGGGAACCTCGCCTGCTTCATCACAAACTCTTCTATTGATTATTTATTACCCGTATTTAGCCAACCTCACCCCCAATTGTTCTATCACCCGGGAATTGCTTGCGTCTTGTAGCCGCCCGCCGCTTTCTCTTATATATATATATGTGTGTATGTGTGTGTGTGTGTGTGTGTGTGTGTGTGTGTGTGTGTGTGTGAGGTTTTCTTTTGTTATAATAAATAACGTTGTGCTGACGTATATCTGGTCAGATAAAGAAAAACTCCTTTAGATTGTCGAGACGTTTAGAGGCACAAGACTTAGCGCGTTATATGGTGGAGGAACAGCTGGAGATTTAGTTGACTGGAGTATGAGGTGTGTTTGTCCCTCAGTATACATTGCAGTGTTAGCAGTGTTCCGGCTCAGGGAGATGAACTCTTCACTCTGGAGACGTTTTTGTTGTGGCCACATGTTAGGTTACCAGGGTTCACTGCGCGCCATCTTACTGTGCCTAAAAATAACATTGTGGCAGAAGCTTGAGTCTGGTGATAATGCAAGGTCGCGCGCTGTAGTGACGGGCGGCTTCCTACACAGCCTTGCTCGCGTACAGTAACGTTAAATAAGTCAGCCTCCAGGAAGGAAACTCTTAATCTACACAAAACTGGTGAGTGTTTGCTTCATTAATATATAACTTTTGTGTTGTTATACAATACTACACTATGGGAGGGTATCGAGGAGTTACTGTGAGGTTGTGTCACCCTGACTTGTGTTCCAGGTGCCTGCTCACACCTCCACACAGACACACTATAATAACCCATCGTTTACTACATTAATATGGGAAATTTAGTGAATGTTCTCCAGGTGGTGAGACAGCCAGGGGTGACGTGGCACTAGTAGTAAACTGCACAAAAACCAGCAGCAGTAGTTGGGGGCCCCGGGCGTGGCTCGTGGCGCTCAGGAAGCTTAACTTAGCCTTTTTTTTAGTCTTTTTATCGTCACGTTTCTGCCGCGTATTATTATATGTTACTGGACAGTTATTGTATTACTTGGTTGTGAGGAAATTATAAATAAGGAGTGAATAGATATGCACGTGTTTTGTTTCATATCATTAGTATCTACAGTATTTATGTGATGCATTGTGGTGCTGGACATAGTGTGTCTGTCTGTCTGTCCCGCCTATACCAACAACTCCTGACGGACTCTTGCTGACGGTCAAACACACAGTGGACACAAGTGTACGGTGTATTTTGTTTATACACCGCCACTACCAGGTCATGAGGGTACTAGGTCATGAAGGTACCAGGTCATGAAGGTCCCAGATCATGAACGTACCAGGTCATGAAGTTATCAGGTCCTGAAGGTCACTGGTCAAGAAGGTCCCAGGTCATGAAGGTCACAGGTCATGAAGGTCCCATGTCTTGAAGGTCCCAGGTCATGAAGGTCACAGGTCATGAAGGTCCCATGTCTTGAAGGTCCCAGGTCATGAAGGTCACAGGTCATGAAGGTCCCATGTCTTGAAGGTCCCAGGTCATGAAGGTCACAGGTCATGAAGGTCCCATGTCTTGAAGGTCCCAGGTCATGAAGGTCACAGGTCATGAAGGTCCCATGTCTTGAAGGTCCCAGGTCATGAAGGTCACAGGTCATGAAGGTCCCATGTCTTGAAGGTCCCAGGTCATGAAAGTCCCATGTCTTGAAGGTCCCAGGTCATGAAGGTCACGGGTCATGAAGGTCCCATGTCTTGAAGGTCCCAGGTCATGAAAGTCCCATGTCTTGAAGGTCTCAGGTTATGAAGGTCACCACCACCTTCCTCACTTACAACACCCTCAAGTAGGTGTTATAATCACAACCTCCCTCACCCACAACACCCTCAAGTAAGTAAGGTTAGATATTGATGAAAATGTTCAGGAAATATTGACCATAACTGCACATGACATTACCTAAATTATTATTATTATTATTATTATTATTATTATTATTATTATTTTTATTTTTATTTTTATTATTATTATTATTATTATTATTATTATTATTATTATTATTATTGTTATTATTATTATTATTATTATTATTATTATTATTATTATTATTATTATTATTATTATTATTATTTCCCCCCCACGTGTCCTCCCTATGTATCACTGACCTAGGTGTCTTCCATATGTATCACTGACCCACGTGTCCTCCCCATGTATCACTGACCCACGTGTCCTTCCCATGTAAGAACATAAGAACATTAGAAAATAAGGAGTCTGCAATAGGCCGGTTGGCCTGTGCATGGCAGCTCCTGTCGAGAGTTACTACCACTCTCTATCATCCATGAATCTATCTAGCCTCCTTTTGAAACTTTCCAGCGTTCCAGCACTTACTACAAAGTTGGTAAGCTTGTTCCACTCGTCCACCACCCTATTTGTGAACCAGTTTCTTCCTATCTCCCTCCTAAGCCTAAACTTATCCAACTTAAATCCGTTGCTCCGAGTCCTATCCTGCTCGGATATTATAAGAACTTTATCTATATCCCCTTTATTGATTCCTTTCACCCACTTAAATACTTCTATCATATCTCCCCGCACTCTTCGTCTTTCTAGGGAATGCAAGTTAAGTTTCTTTAACCTATCCTGATATGGAAGGTTTCTAAGTCCCTGAATCATTTTCGTCATTCTTCGCTGCACCGACTCCACTGAATTGATATCCGTTCTATAATAAGGGCACCAGAACTGAACCGCATAATCGAGGTGCGGCCTGACTAGCGCAAGATATAGTTGCAATAAGACCTCTGCACTCTTATTACTTACACTTCTAGATATAAAACCCAATAATCTGTTTGGTTTATTTCTAACATTAACGCACTGTTTCCTGGGCCGTAGGACCGGGCTTACAAGTACCCTTAAGTCTCTTTCACAAGTCGACTTCTCTAGGTTGATGTTGTTAAGGCTGTATACATTGACAGTATTTGTTCTTCCAATATTAAGTACGCTGCACTTGCTGATGTTGAATTTCATTTGCCATTTTTCAGACCACCCCTGCAGTTTATTTAAATCCTCCTGTAGTGCATTTGCATCCTGCCCTGAATTAATGTGCCGCCCTATTTTGGTGTCATTCGCAAACTTGCTTATGTCACTGCTGATCCCAGTATCTAGATCGTTTATGTAGATTATGAACAAGAGTGGGCCTAGTACTGACCCCTGGGAAACCCCACTGGGTACACAGCTTACAAGTACCCCTATGTCTGTTTTACAAGTCGACTTCTCAAGGTTGATGTTGTTACGGCTGTATACATTGACAGTATTTGTTCTTCCAATATTAAGTACGCTGCACTTGCGTGGGTCAGTGATACATGGGGAGGACACGTGGGTCAGTGTGACCCACGTGTCCTCCCTATGTATCACTGACCCACGTGTCCTCCCCATGTATCACTGACCCACGTGTCCTCCCCATGTATCACTGACCCATGTATCCTCCCCATGTATCACTGACCCACGTGTCCTCCCCATGTATCACTGACCCATGTATCCTCCCCTTGTATCACTGACCCACGTGTCCTCCCTATGTATCACTGACCCACGTGTCCTCATGTATCACTGACCCACGTGTCCTCCCCATGTATCACTGACCCACGTGTCCTCCCCATGTATCACTGACCCATGTATCCTCCCCATGTATCACTGACCCACGTGTCCTCCCCATGTATCACTGACCCATGTATCCTCCCCTTGTATCACTGACCCACGTGTCCTCCCTATGTATCACTGACCCACGTGTCCTCCTCATGTATCACTGACCCACGTGTCCTCCTCATGTATCACTGACCCATGTATCCTCCCTATGTATGACTGACCCACGTGTCCTCCCCATGTATCACTGACCCACGTGTCCTCCCTATGTATCACTGACCCACGTGTCCTCCCCATGTATCACTGACCCACGTGTCCTCCCTATGTATCACTGACCCACGTGTCCTCCCTATGTATCACTGACCCACGTGTCCTCCCTATGTATCACTGACCCACCTTGTCCTCCACAGATCCAGCGGATGGTCATCAGTGGAGGAAACTTTAAACCAGACACCCTCAAGCCCAAGGAGGTGGTGTCTTTACTGCTGGACGATGATATTGAGAGACAGTGTGAGTACCCGTGTCCATCTTAACCCCCGTGTCCACCTCCTGACCCCCCATGTCCACCTCCTGACCCCACATGTCCACCTCCTGACCCCCGTGTCCATCTCCTGACCCCCATATCCACCTCCTGACCCCATATCCACCTTCGGTCCCCTATGTCCTCCTTGTTACCCCCATGTCCACCTCCTGACCCCATGTCCACCTCCTGACCCCCTATGTCCACCTCACCATGTGATTGTTCTTTGATTTGGTAGTCTTCTCCGATCACAATTAAAATGACTGTGTGTGAGATTATTAAACTGTGTGTAAGATTAATAACTGTGTGTAAGATTATTAACTGTGTGTAAGGTTATTAACTGTGTGTGAGATAATATAGAATTGATGTAGTCTTAATGACTTTTTGTAAGGGCAACATTATGCATGAAGTCAGACAGCATCTGTACGTGTGAGTGTAGAGTTGAAGGACCCGGACCTGTGAGGTGAGGTCGACGTTACACTTCCACCAGCCTCAAGCCTTCTTCAGTGAGGGTTAATACAGTACACCACCCACCGCCCTACACCAGGTACACCACCCACCTTCACCAGGTACACCCCCTACCGCCCTACACCAGGTACACCACCCACCGCCCTACACCAAGTACACCACCCACCGCTTACACCAGGTACACCCCTACCGCCCTACACCAGGTACACCACCCACCGCCCTACACCAGGTACACCACCCACCGCCCTACACCAGGTACACCCCCTACCGTCCTACACCAGGTACACCACCCCTACACCAGGGACACCCCTTACAGCCCTACACCAGGCATACCACCCACCGCCCTACACCAGGTACACCACCCACCGCCCTACACCAGGTACACCACCCCACCGCCCTACACCAGGTACACCACCCACCGCCCTACACCAGGTACACTACCCACCGCCCTACACCAGGTACACACCCACCGCCCTACACCAGGTACACACCCACCGCCCTACACCAGGTACACCACCCACCGCCCTACACCAGGTACACCACCCACCGCCCTACACCAGGTACACCACCCACCTCCCCACACCAGGTACACCACCCACCGCCTTACACCAGGTACACCCCTACCGCCCTACACCAGGTACACCACCCACCGCCCTACACCGCGAACACCACCCACCGCCCTACACCAGGTACACCACCCACCTCCCCACACCAGGTACACCCCCCACCGCCCTACACCAGGTACACCCCCTACCGCCCTACACCAGGTACACCACCCACCGCCCTACACCAGGTACACCCCCTACCGCCCTACACCAGGTACACCACCCACCGCCCTACACCAGGTACACCACCCACCTTCACCAGGTACACCACCCACCTTCACCAGGTACACCACCACCGCCCTACACCAGGTACACACCCACCGCCCTACACCAGGTACACCACCCACCGCCCTACACCAGGTACACCACCCACCTTCACCAGGTACACCACCCACCCACCTTCACCAGGTACACCACCCACCTTCACCAGGTACACCACCCACCCACCTTCACCAGGTACACCACCCACCTTCACCAGGTACACCACCTACCTTCACTAGGTGCACCACCCACCCACCTTCACCAGGTACACCACCCACCTTCACCAGGTACACCACCCACCTTTACCTGGTACACCACCCACCCACCTTCACCATGTACACCACCCACCTTCACCAGGTACACCACCCACCCACCTTCACCAGGTACACCACCCACCCACCTTCACCAGGTACACCACCCACCCACCTTCACCAGGTACACCACCCACCTTCACCAGGTACACCACCCCCACCTTCACCAGGTACACCACCCACCCACCTTCACCAGGTACAACACCACCTTCACCAGGTACACCACGCATTTCACCGGTAACCACCCACCTTCACCGGGTACACCACCCACCTTCACCGGGTACACCACCCACCTTCACCAGGTACACCACCCACCTTCACCAGGTACACCACCCACCCACCTTCACCAGGTACACCACCCACCCATCTTCACCAGGTACACCACCCACCTTCACCAGGTACACCACCCACCTTCACCAGGCACACCACCCACCTTCACCAGGTACACCACCCACCTTCACCAGGTACACCACCCACCACCTTCACCAGGTACACCACCCACCCATCTTCACCAGGTACACCACCCACCCACCTTCACCAGGTACACCACCCACCCCCTTCACCAGGTACACCACCCACCTTCACCAGGTACACTACCCACCTTCACCAGGTACACCACCCACCCACCTTCACCACGTACACCACCCACCTTCACCAGGCACACCACCCACCTTCACCAGGCACACCACCCACCTTCACCGGGTACACCACCCACCCACCTTCACCAGGTACACCACCCACCCACCTTCACCAGGTACACCACCCACCCACCTTCACCAGGTACACCACCCACCCACCTTCACCAGGTACACCACCCACCACTTTCACCAGGTACACCACCCACCTTCACCAGGTACACCACCCACCCCCCTTCACCAGGTACACCACCCACCCACCTTCACCAGGTACACCACCCACCTTCACCAGGTACACCACCCACCTTCACCAGGCACACCACCCACCCACCTTCACCAGGCACACCACCCACCTTCACCGGTACACCACCCACCTTCACAAGGTACACCACCCACCCACCTTCACCAGGCACACCACCCACCTTCACCAGGTACACCACCCACCCACCTTCACCAGGTACACCACCCACCTTCACCAGGCACCCCACCCACCTTCACATGGTACACCACCCACCTTCACCAGGTACACCACCCACCCACCTTCACCAGGCACACCACCCACCTTCACCAGGTACACCACCCACCCACCTTCACCAGGTACACCACCCACCTTCACCAGGCACACCACCCACCCACCTTCACCAGGTACACCACCCACCCACCTTCACCAGGTACACCACCCACCTTCACCAGGCACACCACCCACCTTCACCAGGCACACCACCCACCTTCACCAGGCACACCACCCACCTTCACCGGGTACACCACCCACCTTCACTAGGTACACCACCCACCCACCTTCACCAGGCACACCACCCACCTTCACCAGGTACACCACCCACCCACCTTCACCAGGTACACCACCCACCTTCACCAGGCACACCACCCACCTTCACATGGTACACCACCCACCTTCACCAGGCACACCACCCACCTTCACCAGGTACACCACCCACCTTCACCAGGTACACCACCCACCTTCACCAGGTACACCACCCACCTTCACCAGGTACACCACCCACCTTCACCAGGCACACCACCCACCTTCACCAGGTACACCACCCACCCACCTTCACCAGGTACACCACCCACCTTCACCAGGCACACCACCCACCTTCACCGGGTATACCACCCACCCACCTTCACCAGGTACACCACCCACCTTCACCAGGTACACCACCCACCTTCACCAGGTACATCACCCACCTTCACCAGGTACACCCCCTACCGCCCTACACCAGGTACACCACCCACCGCCCTACACCAGGTACACCCCCTACCGCCCTACACCAGGTACACCACCCACCGCCCTACACCAGGTACACCACCCACCGCCCCACACCAGGTACACCACCCACCGCCCTACACCAGGTACACCCCCTACCGTCCTACACCAGGTACACCACCCACCGCCCTACACCAGGTACACCACCCACCGCCCTACACCAGGTACACCACCCACCGCCCTACACCAGGTACACCACCCACCGCCCTACACCAGGTACACCACCCACCTTCACCAGGTACACCCCCTACCGCCCTACACCAGGTACACCACCCACCGCCCTACACCAGGTACACCACCCACCGCCCTACACCAGGTACACCACCCACCCCCTACACCAGGTACACCACCCACCGCCCTTCACCAGGTACACCACCCACCGCACCTACACCAGGTACACCACCCACCTTCACCAGGTACACCACCTACCTTCACCAGGTACACCCCCACCCACCTTCACCAGGTACACCACCCACCGCCCTACACCAGGTACACCACCCACCTTCACCAGGTACACCACCCACCCACCTTCACCATGTACACCACCCACCTTCACCAGGTACACCACCCACCCACCTTCACCAGGTACACCACCCACCCACCTTCACCAGATACACCACCCACCCACCTTCACCAGGTACACCACCCACCTTCACCAGGTACACCACCCACCCACCTTCACCAGGTACACCACCCACCCACCTTCACCAGGTACACCACCCACCCACCTTCACCAGGTACACCACCCACCTTCACCAGGTACACACCACCCACCTTCACCAGGTACACCACCCACCTTCACCAGGTACACCACCCACCCACCTTCACCAGGTACACCACCCACCCACCAACACCAGGTACACCACCCACCTTCACCAGGTACACCACCCACCCCCTTCACCAGGTACACCACCCACCTTCACCAGGTACACCACCCACCTTCACCAGGTACAC
The DNA here is from genome assembly GCA_958450375.1 of Homarus gammarus. NCBI lineage: Eukaryota > Metazoa > Arthropoda > Malacostraca > Decapoda > Nephropidae > Homarus > Homarus gammarus. Next base: position 803,786 of record CAUDMG010003808.1, read on the forward strand.
CACCCACCCACCTTCACCAGGTACACCACCCACCTTCACCAGGTACACCACCCACCTTCACCAGGCACACCACCCACCCACCTTCACCAGGTACACCACCCACCTTCACCAGGTACACCACCCACCCACCTTCACCAGGTACACCACCCACCCACCTTCACCAGGTACACCACCCACCATCACCAGGGACACCACCCACCTTCACCAGGTACACCACCACCCACCTTCACCAGGTACACCACCCACCCACCTTCACCAGGTACACCACCCACCTTCACCAGGTACACCACCCACCCACACCACCCACCCACCTTCACCAGGTACACCACCCACCTTCACCAGGCACACCACCCACCCACCTTCACCAGGCACACCACCCACCTTCACCGGGTACACCACCCACCTTCACCAGGTACACCACCCACCCACCTTCACCAGGCACACCACCCACCTTCACCAGGTACACCACCCACCCACCTTCACCAGGTACACCACCCACCCTCACCAGGCACACCACCCACCTTCACCAGGTACACCACCCACCTTCACCAGGCACACCACCCACCTTCACCAGGTACACCACCCACCTTCACCAGGTACACCACCCACCCACCTTCACCAGGTACACCACCCACCTTCACCAGGTACACCACCCACCTTCACCAGGTACACCACCCACCTTCACCAGGTACACCACCCACCCACCTTCACCAGGTACACCACCCACCCACCTTCACCAGGTACACCACCCACCCACCTTCACCAGGTACACCACCCACCTTCACCAGGTACACCACCCACCTTCACCAGGCACACCACCCACCTTCACCAGGTACACCACCCACCCACCTTCACCAGGTACACCACCCACCCACCTTCACCAGGTACACCACCCACCCACCTTCACCAGGTACACCACCCACCCACCTTCACCAGGTACACCACCCACCTTCACCAGGTACACCACCCACCTTCACCAGGTACACCACCACCCACCTTCACCACGTACACCACCCACCTTCACCAGGCACACCACCCACCTTCACCAGGCACACCACCCACCTTCACCAGGTACACCACCCACCCACCTTCACCAGGCACACCACCCACCTTCACCAGGTACACCACCCACCTTCACCAGGTACACCACCCACCCACCTTCACCAGGTACACCACCCACCCACCTTCACCAGGCACACCACCTACCTTCACCAGGCACACCACCCACCTTCACCAGGTACACCACCCACCCACCTTCACCAGGCACACCACCCACCTTCACCAGGTACACCACCCACCTTCACCAGGTACACCACCCACCTTCACCAGGTACACCACCCACCCACCTTCACCAGGTACACCACCCACCTTCACCAGGCACACCACCCACCTTCACCAGGCACACCACCCACCTTCACCAGGCACACCACCCACCCACCTTCACCAGGCACACCACCCACCTTCACCAGGCACACCACCCACCCACCTTCACCAGGCACACCACCCACCTTCACCAGGTACACCACCCACCCACCTTCACCAGGCACACCACCCACCCACCTTCACCAGGCACACCACCCACCTTCACCAGGTACACCACCCACCTTCACCAGGTACACCACCCACCTTCACCAGGTACACCACCCACCCACCTTCACCAGGCACACCACCCACCTTCACCAGGTACACCACCCACCCACCTTCACCAGGTACACCACCCACCCACCTTCACCAGGTACACCACCCACCTTCACCAGGCACACCACCCACCCACCTTCACCAGGCACACCACCCACCTTCACCAGGCACACCACCCACCTTCACCAGGCACACCACCCACCTTCACCAGGCACACCACCCACCTTCACCAGGTCACACCACCCACCTTCACCAGGCACACCACCCACCTTCACCAGGCACACCACCCACCTTCACCAGGCACACCACCCACCTTCACCAGGTACACCACCCACCTTCACCAGGCACACCACCCACCTTCACCAGGCACACCACCCACCTTCACCAGGCACACCACCCACCTTCACCAGGTACACCACCCACCTTCACCAGGCACACCACCCACCTTCACCAGGCACACCACCCACCTTCACCAGGTACACCACCCACCTTCACCAGGCACACCACCCACCTTCACCAGGCACACCACCCACCTTCACCAGGTACACCACCCACCTTCACCAGGCACACCACCCACCTTCACCAGGCACACCACCCACCTTCACCAGGCACACCACCCACCTTCACCAGGCACACCACCCACCTTCACCAGGCACACCACCCACCTTCACCAGGTACACCACCCACCTTCACCAGGCACACCACCCACCTTCACCAGGCACACCACCCACCTTCACCAGGCACACCACCCACCTTCACCAGGCACACCACCCACCTTCACCAGGCACACCACCCACCTTCACCAGGAACACCACCCACCCACCTTCACCAGGCACACCACCCACCTTCACCAGGCACACCACCCACCTTCACCAGGCACACCACCCACCTTCACCAGGCACACCACCCACCTTCACCAGGCACACCACCCACCTTCACCAGGCACCACCCACCTTCACCAGGCACACCACCCACCTTCACCAGGCACACCACCCACCTTCACCAGGTACACCACCCACCTTCACCAGGCACACCACCCACCTTCACCAGGCACACCACCCACCTTCACCAGGCACACCACCCACCTTCACCAGGTACACCACCCACCTTCACCAGGCACACCACCCACCTTCACCAGGCACACCACCCACCCACCTTCACCAGGCACACCACCCACCCACCTTCACCAGGCACTCCACCCACCTTCACCAGGTACACCACCCACCCACCTTCACCAGGCACACCACCCACACCTCAGTAATAAACTTTTCATATAAAGACGAGTCAATATTGTGTCACTTTTCTGTGTGTGTGTGTGTGTGTGTGTGTGTGTACAGAGCTATAGTCAAACTACATGTTACTTTGTGGTACCTGTTAATTAGTCGTGTTACCTGTGTGCCAACAGACCGCGCGAGGCAGGAGGAGAGGAGAATCCTGGAGGAACACAAGATTGAGCTGAACAGAGAGAAGATGAGAGAGAGGATGAGGAAACGTTACGCCGAGAAGGTGAGTTAGTTTTAGTCTCACTTATTCTCCATGTTATTCACCTTCTTCCTTTTTGTGTTATTCATTCTTCCTATAACTCATTTTTCTTGGATAATCACTGTAATTTGTCTTATGTGTCATTTGTCAGGCATGTCATGACTTATGTGTCATTTGTTAGGGGTGTCAGTCATCTTTGAGCTCTTAGCCTGGTGAGTGATGCCAATGTTACCGAGAGAGAGAGAGAGAGAGAGAGAGAGAGAGAGAGAGAGAGAGAGAGAGAGAGAGAGAGAGAGAGAGAGAGAGAGAGAGTGTGTGTGTGTGTGTGTGTGTTGGTATTGGTGGTAATGAGAGAGGCACACTGGCACCCTAGTTGTACTCTGGGTCAAGATGCCTCACACCCTAGTGGAGTCTACAACCTGGAGTGTGTTGGGGCCTGAAGTAATGGAGGGAGGTAGGACAACATCGGAGACGAGGTTGATGTGCATAATCATGGACTTGGTATGGTTGAAGGTGACGTGGTTGTTGGTGGCCGAATTTTGGAGACTGTTCGATAAACCCTGGAGGGCGGTATAGTCGGAAGCCGAGTTGTTGACAATGATCCCATTGGTAGAGTCATCGACATATTTCCAGCGAGCAGAGGTTTCTTTAAGGGCTTCATCGATATAATCATAAGGAAGCAGAGTGGTCCCATCTTGGTGCCTTGGGGGACGCCACAGATGAGTGACTGAAAAGTGGAGTCATCCCCTCTGAAGCGTACGGCTTGGCGTCAGTCACTAAGGAAGTCTGTAAGCCATGGTATAAGACTTCTTCGAAACATGAGGTCGATAGCCTTGTTGATGATTACATTGTGGTCGACTAGGTCAAATGCTTTGGTGAAGTCAATAAAGGCGGCAGCCACAGACGTCTTTCGTTTTTCCAGATAGCACTATATGTAGTCGAGAAAGCTGACAAGACAGTTAGTGGTGGAGGAAGTTTTCATATTTCCAGATTGCTGAGGGTCTCTGGCGCCTGTAATATCAGCATAGGCCCAGTCAAACACGAAACATTCACAGATTACGCTGGGGATTGGGATGATGACAATGGGTCGTAGCTAATTAATTTAAGGATTGTGGGCTGGTTGACCGGGGCACTGGTGACACATATGAGGCCTTCCAGTCAGCTGGGCATCTTTCTTTGCTGAAGGAGGCATTGATGATGGAGCAGAGGGGTTTAACTTGGTCCGGGGGAGAACTCCTTGTAGAGTTCATTAGTAAGTCAATGGGATGGTGGAGCACTGAACTTCAGTTTGTCCAGACGTTTTGCTACTTCAAATTCTTCTGCTAAGTTAATGGGAAAGGAGGCTGGTAGGGAAGCAGGGAGACTGGTTATGTCAAGCTGGGGGAGCGTCTGGCATATAGTTAGGAAATGGCTGTTTGATTGCTCAGCTCTGTCGCCATTAGTGAGATGGCTAAGGAAGGGTGTGTCTTATTGTTTAGTCCACAGAGTTCTTTAAGCTTACCATACCACTGACGTATGTTGGTCTGCTTCAGGTGTTGCAGGTTGGTTGAGTAGTGAGACTTCCTTGCAGCGCGTATTCCACAGATGGCTTGGCTGCAAAGGAGCCTGCAGTGTTGTGGTCATTGAGATTAAAGGCGCTGTCTCTCTGTTGCATAAGTCTTTTGATCCGAGGTGTAATCTTGGGCAAGTCAGCTGGGTGTAATCTGACTGACTCTTCGGGGAGGAAGTGGTGGTGAGGTTCCGTGGTGGTGTTGGTGTAATTTGTTCATTTGGTGTCCACGTCATCCACTGCAGAGTCAGTAATCAGCCTGTAGGTCTTGATGGGGTCTCTGTACTTGGCTGGTAGTGGCAGCTGGGGACCAGAGCACTGATAGGCACTACACCCGATAGGAGGCATTGGTTGAGGTGGTTGGTACTGGTCCGCTAAGTCGGTTAAGATAAGGTCAAGGGTATTTTGACCGTGTGTGGGGAAGTTCACAACTTGTGATAGTGATAGCTGGTCCTGGATATCAGTGGTGTCATATTCGTTGTAATCCCCGCATAATACTAACATGACACATGGGTACCTAACTCTGAGGTGGTAATGAGGTGATTGGTAAGAGTGTCTCTGGTGGGTGAGCGAGGTGTATGGTGTGGGGGGGGGGGTGCCATCCTTCGTGTACCACACCTTCTGAGCATGACACGTGTTTGGCATCACTCTTCCCACAGCATCTTGACACACTTAAGTGTGTGTCACAACATGTTGTCACACGTAAGTGTCTGTCACAACATCATGTCACACGTAAGAACCTGTCACAGTCATGTCACACGTAAGAGTCTGTCACAGTCATGTCACACGTATGAGTCTGTCACGGTCATGTCACACGTAAGAGTCTGTCACAGGAGGGAGGATGTGTATTATCAGGCGTGTATGAGTGGGTGTATGAAGGAGGATGTGTATAGTATGAGGCTTGTATGAGTGGGTGTATGAGGGAGGATGTGTATAGTGTTATGAGGCGTGTATGAGTGGGTGTATGAGGGAGGATGTGTATAGTGTTATGAGGCGTGAATGTGTTGGTGTATGAGGTAGGATGTTTATAGTATGAGGCGTGTATGAGTGGGTGTATGAGGGAGGATGTGTATAGTGTTATGAGGCGTGTATGTGTTGGTGTATGAGGTAGGATGTTTATAGTATGAGGCGTGTATGAGTGGGTGTATGAGGGAGGATGTGTATAGTGTTATGAGGCGTGAATGTGTTGGTGTATGAGGTAGGATGTTTATAGTATGAGGCGTGTATGAGTGGGTGTATGAGGGAGGATGTGTATAGTGTTATGAGGCGTGTATGAGTGGGTGTATGAGGTAGGATGTTTATAGTATGAGGCGTGTATGAGTGGGTGTATGAGGGAGGATGTGTATAGTGTTATGAGGCGTGAATGTGTTGGTGTATGAGGTAGGATGTTTATAGTATGAGACGTGTATGAGTGGGTGTATGAGAGAGGATGTTTATAGTATGAGGCGTGTATGAGTGGGTGTATGAGGGAGGATGTGTATAGTGTTATGAGGCGTGTATGAGTGGGTGTATGAGGGAGGATGCAAGTAATTGGTGTCATGGGAGTTCACGAGCAAGATGTATGTGTGTAAACGAGCGGGAACAGGTGTTACTCCCGGGCAGGTAATATTACGTGTGAGTCACCTGAGCACCATAGTTACCTCTCTAACATGACCCCCAGCCTCATTAAGGCCACTTCAATTTTCGTAAGGGTCTTATTCGTGAGGGGAAGATTTACATTATTCCCAACGTGAACCCCATGGCAGGGAAAAAATATGAGCTCTTGCTGATGTGATTTCGTTTCACCCTGAGTGTTTTGGACGAGGTGTAATATGTAGGAGGGTTGCGTGTGATGACGGGGTCGGGCTCTGTTCACCTGCATTGTGTGTGAGAGAGCGTCATTGTTTATTGTGGTAGGTGAACACGACACACACATTCCTGGCTGGTAGTGGCAGGGTACAGCTAGTTCTGCCTTATTCTGGCCTACCTTACCTGTCCTACCTGCTTCTTACCTACCTAACCTGTCCTCCGTAGTGTACCTTCCCACCCACCCAACTCCAAGGATAATTTCTGTTTATAATCCTTGACTCAACCCTACCTGTCACCCAACGTTGTGCCCCTCCCTCCTACACAACGCTACAACACACGACTACTGTAGAAGATATGTTGTAATTTTAATAGTTTCTAAGATAATATTTGGTTCAGTATAATGAACGTCTCAAGTACTGCCTCCAGATTTTCTTGTTGGTTATGGGACACGTGGTCACACATTACACCAGGTGTGTACTTGGTTATGGGACACGTGGTCACACATTACACCAGGTGTGTACTTGGTTATGGGACACGTGAGGTAAGGTCGGTCATACTGAGACACGAGGCATAGTGGGGTCGGCAGCACTATGCTTTGTTACAACTTTTGTGAAAGGCGATTTTTTCATCTTGGTCATATTGATTTTGACTCAAGGAACACGAATCAGAAGCTACCGAAAAACCTGACCCCAAATAAGGTCACCAACTTGACCTTTAGAAGTAATATTATGTCATAACCTGAAACAACAATGGAAGGTGCCACAAGTATTTTTATTTCGAAGTATTAAGTGTTTGGGTCAACCATGTGACCTTCAGAATTCATTTAATGTTAACCAAGGTTTAAAAAATACAACATATGGAATAGTGTATAAAATATATCTGTAGACCTGTTATTGAAGTTATATTTTCGCCCTAGGGTATTTTCTCCTCTTGCTGCCAGTTTGTTTTTCCATCCGTCTGTTGGTGCACCCGAACAAAATACCAAACTAGTGAAGAGTGTTGGAGGGACCGCCGGTCTAAAAGGGGATCCTGCATCCCCTGCAAAATGGGTACTCATCAGCTCAAGTCTTGCCCATCTAGTACAAGAATTCGAGTGCACTTCTGATGTCCCTGATGAACAAGAATATCTTCCTCACCACGAGGAAGGCAAATCATATCAAATGCGATTCCTGATGAATGTCCAAAATATGGTGGACGCAGTCCTGCTCAGTGGAAATCCATTTCAAGAAGGAGAAACAGATTTGATGTCCCTTGGTGGACGAGTATACCTATCAGCATCGTCAGTTAAGCAGTGAAAGCAATTGACAAACTTGGTCAGGCACAATGTGAAGACTATAAAGTGTCTCTTTTGGGAGACTGAACACGTAGCCCGATGGATCCTATTAAGAAAAACAAACTAACCTTCAAAAAGGTCATTAAAAAAAATCACTAACCACGAAGAAACTGTCTCACTTCAAGGATCATACCTCACTCTATGGCCAACTTTTGTCTCTCTGCACACGCGCCAAGGAAATTTGCCTAATTTTTTCAAGTATGAGTCTGCAAACCTTCCTCCTGCAATAAGAAATGACAGCGGACAAGACTGCACTGTTTCACTGCATCATTAAAGAAAGACCTGACAAAGAAGTGGGTTCAATGGAGGAAATAAGTGAGGTCCTCCCATCTGTAAGCTATGATGTTGTAGTCATCGTTGGTGGGGTCCTTTTCCATACGATGCAGTTTGTTCTGTATTTTGTTCTCGCCTACGTGCCGAACTGAAGATTTGCCATCGTCTTGACTTGGTAAGGGATCGATACTTCCGAAAAGCATCAAAGGCAACACACGAAGCAGTAGAGTCTATGGAGCTGGTGAAGGAACTCGACAACGACTCGGTGGATCGGCGAAGCTCAAGGTCAGAAAAAAATTTGAAAAGTTTCTGGTAGAGACTCAACTGACAAAGTGGAGCTGCTCACATTTCTAACAAACGAAGCAGTTACAAATCAATACATTCCCTGCAACAAGTTTTTTTTTGTTCGACTTCAGATGACTGTTGTGCATTTGGGGCGTGGAAATATGACAGAGACTTGTAATCACGAAGAAATTGACTCGAGAATTGTTGTGCATCTTGCCCATGCCCTTCAGGAGATACAGCCTTTCTAGTCATACGCTTGGGGCAGTTCCAACGTTTACAGTCAGTAAATCTTAGCACTGAACTGTGGATTGCTTTTAGTAGTGGGATACATCAGGTGTTCATGTTAACTGCCTCAACACCTTGGTCCATAACACTACTTTGGACTACCAATGTTTAACACCTCACCAGGGTGTGATACTTCACGTGGATTCAAGAACAAAGGTAAACGTATTTGGAGTAACCCCTGGCTAAGGTACCCAGAAGTTACAGAAACACTTGTGAAAGTTTTCCACTCACCTTTTCAGCTTTTGAATGATGATGAATTGGTTACTATTAAGTCATTTATATGTAAGCTTTATAACCCGAGCTGTTGCTGAGGTTGATATTCTCAGGAATAACATGTTCTCTCAGAAGAGCCAGGATGTCCAGCGTATTCCACTAACCTAAAACACCCCTAGCCTGCATCTTAGAGGGGCCCTGTACCAGGCTATGAGTCATCATGCGACTCTCCCGGATGACGATCCATGTTCCTTCAGCTGGCAAGAAGATAACAATAGCCACGTGCCTCTGTGAACATCTCAACCCACTCCAACTTAAGTATTTCACCTCACTATACAATGTGGCTGCTGCAAGGAGTGTAGTGTTCGTTGCTTCACCTCACTATACAATGTGGCTGCTGCAAGGAGTGTAGTGTTCGTTGCTTCACCTCACTATACAATGTGGCTGCTGCAAGGAGTGTAGTGTTCGTTGCTTCACCTCACTATACAATGTGGCTGCTGCAAGGAGTGTAGTGTTCGTTGCTCATGTAAGAGGGAAAATCTTGCTTGTACACAGTTGTGCAAATGTTCGTGTTTGAAGTGATTTGTGCAAAGTGCATAAAGGACGATAATATGTTTGAACTTTACTATATGCCTGGCACTTTGAACTGATTACGTTCATTCACAAATGTAATAAGTAAGTTTTGTTAATCAATTTAATGGGATTACTACAGGTGAAAGTCTTGGTTGACAATCCCATTTCAATTTCCGAAACTGACCTGAAACATTAAAATACTTTTTTTAATTTTAATAATGACGTACATATAGCCGTCAGTTATAGGCTTAAATAAATTGTATATGTTGTTATTGCCAGCCAAAGTATTGCTACTCTGTAATAAATCGGTTCATTATATTAATTTTTAGGTGATTTTGTTTTTAAAATTCCATTTAATTTACAGATCTTATGGTTGACTTCACCGCTAATACCCTTATATAAAAATGTTTTGTCTTGATAAGAGCTTTCATTTGACACCAATATGGCCTTTGTTGCACCTTCAGTTGCTGTTTCAGGATATGACATTATGATCATGAATGACCTCTAAAGGTCAAGTTGTTGACCTTATTTGGGGTCAGGTTTTTCGGTACCTTCGGATTCGTGTTCCTTGAATCAAAATCAATATGACCAAGATGAAAAATGGCTTTTCACACACTGTGGTAAAGCACTACCATTCAGCCCACTACTGTACACTGTGACTCGGTGAGCCCCGGGGTGTTCCATGAAGCGACCCTTAGGACAGGAGACGAACGTTGTATCCACTCGGCCACCGTACCTTCATGTGTGGGTACGAGTGGTACAGTGTGGGTACTTGAGGTACAGTGTTGTCGGCGACCACCAGTAGTGTGGCTACTTGAGGTACAGTGTTGTCAGCGACCACCAGTAGGGAAACTCTACGTAGTGTCACCCCAGTCTTCACTAACTCACAGATTCTCTCACACTACCCAGGCAACTGTAGAGGAGAAACAGGTTGACAGCATCGTCAAGGTCACCACAACATCAGCGAGTAATATACTATGGTTATTGAACATACGGCCGGTTGACGTCATGAGCAGCGAGTAATATACTATGGTTATTGAACATACGGCAGGTTGACGTCATGAGCGTGTAGGTGGCGGCCCAGCCCAGGGTGGCGGCCCAGCCCAGGGTGGCGGCCCAACCCAGAGTGGCGCCCCAGCCCAGGGTGACGGCCCAGCCAGGGTGGTGGCCCAGCCCGTGGTAGTGCCCCAGCCTAGGGTGACAGTCCAGCCTAGGGTGCCAGTCCAGCCCAGGGTGGTGGCCCAGCCCAGGGTGGCGCCCCAGCCCAGGGTGACGGCCCAGCCAGGGTGGTGGCCCAGCCCGTGGTAGTGCCCCAGCCTAGGGTGACAGCCCAGCCTAGGGTGCCAGTCCAGCCCAGGGTGGCGGCCCAGCCCGTGGTGGTGCCCCAGCCTAGGGTGCCAGTCTAGCCTAGAGTGTCAGTCCAGCCCGGGGTGCCGGCACAGCCTAAAGTGCCGGCCTAGCCTGGGGTGCCGACCCAACCCGGGGTGCCAGCCCAGCCTAAAGTGCCGGCCTAGCCCGGGGTACCGACACAACCCGGGGTGCCAGCCCAGCCCGGGGTGCCAGCCTAGCCCAGAGTGGCGGCCTAGCCCAGAGTGGCGGCCTAGCCCAGAGTGGCGGCCCAGCTCAGGGTGGCGGTCCTGCCCAGGGTGGTGGCATACACGAGCCACACGACAATTCACTATTTTCTTATGTATAATGATGTTTAACGATAAGCAGGGTTGTCATGTGTAGCGAGGCACAGGTGGTGTCATGTGTAGCGAGGCACAGGTGGTGTCATGTGTAGCGAGGCACAGGTGGTGTCATGTGTAGCGAGGCACAGGTGGTGTCATGTGTAGCGAGGCACAGGTGGTGTCATGTGTAGCGAGGCACAGGTGGTGTCATGTGTAGCGAGGCACAGGTGGTGTCATATATGGGGAGGCACAGGTGGTGTCATGTGTAGCGAGGCACAGGTGGTGTCATGTATAGCGAGGCACAGGTGGTGTCATGTATAGCGAGGCACAGGTGGTGTCATGTATAGCGAGGCACAGGTGGTGTCATGTATAGCGAGGCACAGGTGGTGTCATGTGTAGCGAGGCACAGGTGGTGTCATGTATAGCGAGGCACAGGTGGTGTCATGTGTAGCGAGGCACAGGTGGTGTCATGTATAGCGAGGCACAGGTGGTGTCATGTATGGGGAGGCACAGGTGGTGTCATGGAGAGGGAGGCACAGGTGGTGTCATGTGTAGCGAGGCACAGGTGGTGTCATGTATGGGGAGGCACAGGTGGTGTCATGTATGGGGAGGCACAGGTGGTGTCATGTATAGGGAGGCACAGGTGGTGTCATACATGGGGAGGCACAGGTGGTGTCATGTATAGCGAGGCACAGGTGGTGTCATGTATAGCGAGGCACAGGTGGTGTCATGTATGGGGAGGCACAGGTTGTGTCATGTATAGGGAGGCACAGGTGGTGTCATGTATAGGGAGGTACAGGTGGTGTCATGTATGGGGAGGCACAGGTGGTGTCATGTATGGGGAGGCACAGGTGGTGTCATGTATGGGGAGGCACAGGTGGTGTCATGTATGGGGAGGCACAGGTGGTGTCATGTATGGGGAGGCACAGGTGGTGTCATGTATAGGGAGGCACAGGTGGTGTCATGTATAGGGAGGTACAGGTGGTGTCATGTATGGGGAGGCACAGGTGGTGTCATGTATGGGGAGGCACAGGTGGTGTCATGTATGGGGAGGCACAGGTGGTGTCATGTATGGGGAGGCACAGGTGGTGTCATGTATGGGGAGGCACAGGTGGTGTCATGTATGGGGAGGCACAGGTGGTGTCATGTATAGCGAGGCGCAGGTGGTGTCATGTATAGGGAGGCACAGGTGGTGTCATGTATAGGGAGGTACAGGTGGTGTCGTGTATGGGGAGTCACAGGTGGTGTCATGTATGGGGAGGCACAGGTGGTGTCATGTATAGGGAGGCACAGGTGGTGTCATGTATGGGGAGGCACAGGTGGTGTCATGTATGGGGAGGCACAGGTGGTGTCATGTATAGGGAGGCACAGGTGGTGTCATGTATAGGGAGGCACAGGTGGTGTCATGTATAGGGAGGCACAGGTGGTGTCATGTATAGGGAGGCACAGAAGTGTGTTTGTGTGTGTGTAAGTAAGAACACCTACGCATGTGCATATACACACTTCGGCTTTGAGGTGAATGTGCGTAAGACTCGGATTCTCATTCAGCCTGCCCCTGGTTCAGCCACACCTCCACCATCCATCCCACTTGAAGGTACTACCCTCTCTAATGTTACTCAACTCTCAGTACCTAGGCTCCCACTTGCCCACCACTGTGTGACGTCGATGAAGAGATTGAGCATTGGATCAGATGTGCATCTCAAGCCTTTGGCAGACTCCGAAATCGTGTCTTCAGCTTCAGGGAGCTGAAATTATGTACAAAGCTACACGTATATAGAGCAGTGGTCCTCCCCACCCTGCTATATGGCAGTGAGACATGGGTCACATACAGGGGGCACCTGAAGGCACTTAAAAACTTTCACCAACGTAGTCTACGTTCCGTCCTTCGAGTTCGCTGGGAAGATAAGAGAACAAATGCCAGTATTCTTGCTGACACCAACTGTAGGAGCATCGGGGCTACCATTATCCATGAATAACTATGTTGGACTGGCCATGTTACCCGCATGGACGACAGTAAACTGCCAAAGCAGCTACTTAACAGTCACTTAATAAATGGTAAACGTAACGCTGGTGAACAACGGAAAAGTTATAGGGATAGTCTTAAGACAAACCTGAAAAAGTGTCAAATCGACCCCCTCACCTGGGAGACGATTACTCCACATCGTTGGGATTACACTTGCCTAGTCCATTTCTTCCTATGCTTCCCTGCCATAAGTCAGCATCTCTGCCATCTTTGGCTTTGAAATAATTTCCTAGAAGCACAACTTTATCTTCTCTGGGGATAAAAGTTAGTACTCTTTCAAGGTCAGCATTAAAGGCCTCCTTGATGTGGTCATCTGCATCCAGTGTTGGGGCGGATGCACTAACGAAGAAGGTATGACATCAGTGATTCAGCAGGACTCGGGGCATCATGAGGCGCTCATTGATCCCAACAGGCATTTCACTTGGTCTATGTTGGATGGATTGGCGAATGACAAAGCCAACTCCATAAATGCAGTTTCTCTCTGCAGCAGGCTTACCCATTCCTGAAAAAGGTATAGCTAGACCCCCGTTCTATGAGTCGACCCTCGTCTGGGAGCCGGGACTCACTAATGGCTGCTATGTCGATGTTATACCTAAGCAGCTCTTTTGCCACAAGGCCAATTCTTCTTTCAGGATTCTCATTTGTACCAGTATCCAGAAGGATCCAAACATTCTATGCAGCAACCATAAGAGGTTGTATAGTTTGTTTTTGTTTTGATGATTATGATTAAGTTTTTGACCACATTAGGATGACTTTACTGGGTACAGTTGCCTAGTCAGGTTATTTTTTAGGCAGGCCATGTTTAGGGCACCCTTTCTTGTCCCTTCCCCATGTGGGGTGAGCAGAGTGGTTCCTCGAAAGGGCCGCTCAGTCGCACAGACAGGACCAGATTGCACTGCTCCCTGATCCCATTGCATAAACGAACATCTTATCTGTGCCGCTCATGTGCAGAGTTGTGACTAGAGACTCCCGGCAGTCATCTCTGCCTGTCCCCGTCTCCACTCGTCTGTCGTCAGAGGAGTTTTGGGGGTATAGGGGCTCTGATGATGGTGGGAAGTATGATGAGCTGAATGATGGGTGTAGGTGAGTTGAATTATGTAGTGAGGCAAGAGTGTAGGCTGCAACCACACATCTTGCCTCTCCCTTTTTCTGATCCAGTGGTGCAAGTGTTGCAATGACTGGGGAGAGGGAGAGTTGCAATAGACTGGTGATAGCCCAGTTTGTTGGGTTTTGCCTTAGTAACCTCTCCATCATGCATTGCTTTCATTCACTGGTGTAGTCGTTGGGCTTCCATGATGGTGACATCACCTCTTCTACCTATACCGCCGTTGGGGTCTTGTTGGAGATCTTTAAGCATGTCTGCCTGATGCGGGGCTCCACCGCAGATTTTTCGTTTGGGGTTTACTCACGTAGCCTTATACCTACCAAGGTTAATCTGCAAGGCCTATGTGCCTTTCCACTGGGGCCCATAACACACACACACACACACACTCTACTACTACTACTATTTCTTTGCTGTCACTCGAAATTGAGTATGACGATCATCCAGCTATGATACAATGATATGAGTTTTTAGGGATTGTCACCTTCATTTGTGAGTTTTGAAGTGACTAAAGAGGCTGATAAGGGACCGGCAGAGTTGTTCACAGATACTGCACATGTGGAGGGCTACATCTAGTGCGGGAGGGGTGGTGGCAGCGTCTTTCCGGCGTTGGCGCTTGTCTGCCTCAGTTTACATTTGGGCGAACTCGAAAGTATTGACACCTTCTCGTGTGGTGCTCCTGCAAGCGTTACGGTGTTGAGTAATCATCTCCCAGGTGAGGGGTTCGAGTTGGCAGTTTTTTAGGTTTGTCTTAAGACTATCCTTATAACTTTTCATTTGCCCGCTGGCGTTACGTTTACTATTCGTTAGGTGACTGTAAAGTAGCTGCTTTTGGAGTTCTGTCGTCCATGCGGGTAACATGGCCAGTCTAACGTAGTTGTTCATGGATAATGGTAGCGTTGATGCTTCTACAGTTGGTGTCAGCAAGAATATTGGCATTTGTTCTCTTGTCTTCCCAGCGAACTCAGAGGTGCCTCCTGTATGTGACCCATGTCTTGCTGCCATATAGCAGGGTGACGAGGACCACTGCTCGATATACGTGAAGCTTTGTAGATAATTTCAGGTCCCCACAGCTGAAGACACGGTTTTGGAGTCTGCCAAAAGCTTGAGATTCACATTTGATTCAATGCTGAATCTCTTCATCGAGTTACCCGGTCGTGGACAGGTGGAAGTCGAGGTACCGAAAGTGGGTAACATTAGGGAGGGTAGTACCGTTAAGCTGGATGGATGGTGGAGGTATGGCTGAACCAGGGGAAGGCTGAAAGAGATTCTGAGTTTTACGTGCATTCACCTCAAAGCCGAAGTGTACATACGCATCTATTTTGGTGTTCAGGATCTCCTGTAGGTTGCGTTCAGTGTGAGCAACAAGGGTGAGGTCGTCTGCATACTGAACCTCAATAATGGAAGCTACCGACATCTTTCATTCTGCATGAAGTCGTCTTAGGATGAAAAGACCCTTCATCTGGTAGCTGATGTCTACCCCGCCGGCTAAATTGGCGCTGGCACGAGTAAGGAAGGCAGATAAGATAATTGAAAAGAGAGTTGGTGCCAGTGCACACCCTTGTTTAACCCCCATTTGGATGGGTAAGAACTCAGACTGGGTGCCATTGTGCAGGACACTACCATTCATCCATCGCACAGTTGCCTCACAATGGCAATAAAGTTTGGTGGGCAGCCAAAACGGCTGAGGGTCCAAATGAGGGCTTCCTTGTTGACCGAGTGAAGGGCCTTGGTTGGGTCGATGAAGGCCATGTACAGGTCACGACGCTGTTCTCTGCACTTTTCCTGTATCTGGCGGGCAGCAAAGATCATGTCTGTGGTGCCACATAATGGTCTAAAGCCACATTCTGGGAGGAAATTTCCCTTCAAAGAAAGAAGTCTGTTTAGGAGGATTCAGATAGTTGCCACAGTCTGACTTTTTCTCCCTTGTTTTTATAAATTTTGACGTTGGAGGCGTCTTTAAGAGCTTAGGGGATTTCATCTGTTTCCCATATATTCTTCATGAAAGAGTGGAAACAGCTGGTAAGCAGAGGTTTTCCTGCTTTATACACCTCAGCTGAGATTCCATCAGGCCCTGAGGCTTTGTTATTTTTCATTTGTTTGGTGGCAGTAGCTACCTCATCCAGGGATGGAGTATAGCTGAGGTGGGTCAGCTCTGGATGCTGAGGTACCTGCAGGGTAGTCAGGACATCCTCATCGGTGTTCCGGTTGCACAGTGAATGGTAGTGCGCTTTCTAATGCTGAAGGAGGCCTTCATCGTCTTCAATTATGGAGTTACCGTTGGATGAGCGGAGGGGGGCTGTGCCACGAGTAATTGGCCCATAAAATGTTTTAATGGAATTGAAAAATTTGTGCATCTTGTGCTGATCTGCAATTATTTTGTGTTTCACATACTTAATTTTTAAACCAGTCGTTCTTTAGATTGCGAAGTTCCTGCTGTGCCGCCACGCTCTTCTTGCAGAAGGTATTAGCTTTGGTCTGAGACTGACGGTTTTTCTGCCAGTCGGTTAGAGCGGTGCGTTTATAATCGATGAGTACATTTATTGCTGGGTCATTTTCATCGAACCAGTCCTGGTGTATTCTTTCGATCTGGCCGAGGGTCTCTCTGCAAGATTTTGTCATGACAGTGTCGAGAATATCCCACACACACACACACACACACACACACACACACACACACACACACACACACACACACACACACACACACACACACACACACACACACACACACACACACCTCTGTTCGCTGGAAATATTTTGACGACTGCACCATTTGGATCAGTGTCAACAACTCGGCTCCCGACTATACCGTCCTCCAGAATATATTGAACTGTCTTCAAAACTGGGCCACCTACAACCACATCACCATCAACCATACCAAGACCTTGTCCCACCTCCCTCCATTACTTTGGGCCCCAACACACTGCAGGTTCTGGACTACACTAAGCTCCTCGGCGTCACTATAGATAAACTAAATTTGAAAACACACTTAAAAAAAATGTTGTCAAATCCTCCAGTTTTAGTCTTCGCCTCCTCCGCCGACTCAAGTCCTTCGGAGTTCCTGCGCCCGAGCTCCTCAGTGTTTACTCAACATTCACACTTCCCAAGCTCACCTATGCATCCCCTGCCTGGTGTTCCTCCCTAAATGCCACACAACGTAAACACCTAGAAAAAGTGCAGAAGAGGGCATGCAAGATTATTCTGTCCCCTTCCTACTCCACATATCAAGAAGCACTCAACACACTGACTCCCTCGGCTCTCTCTCATCATCACCACGACCTCATCCACAAATTAGGTGAGAAGTATCTGCACCATCCTCGACACCGGCTCCGACTTCCACTCGAGATCCCTCGTCTGCAAGTTGCTGTTGGACACCACAACCACATCCAGCCCATACGAGCACTTACTGATCGCTATAGGAACAGCCCAGTCCCAACCATTGTAAAAATTATCAACAACTCGTAATCAACCAGTGTGTTCACTCCCAGTCATCTTACTTTTGCACTGTTACCATGTTGAAATGCCCTGTAGTATGACCTTCTCCCCACCTAGTTATTATATATCTTATTTGTATCACTTATGTTACTTGTATATTATTTGTCAACCAAGTGACCCATTCCCAAATTATGTAACTGTATATTTTCAGCCTTCTGACTGTCAAGCTCTTTCAATAAACCGTTAATTATTATTATTATTATTATTATTATTATTATTATTATTATTATTATAATCATTATTATCATTATTATTATTATTATTATTATTATTATTATTATTATTATTATTGCACACAAACACACACACACACACAGCCACGGTTGGGTATAAAGAAGCTTAAGATTACCGATCACTGGTTGCGGTTATCGGTGTGTGTTATCGGCAGTGACTCAGGATATCGGGTGGAGATCTGTTGTGTCCGATGACGAGGGAGAGAGGGAGGGAGGAGGTAAGGATGGGGGGGGGGGCGAAGAGAAAGGAGGGAGGGTAGATTCGTGGTACAGAATGGGGGGTCAGAGAGACAGTGGGAGAGGTAGAGAGGAGGGAGGGAAGGAGGGGTGTGGGGAAGGGGAGGCATTGGGGGGGGGGGGGATACAAGGGAGTGAGGGTAAGAAGTGTGATGGTATGCAGACAAACTGTTTATCTCTGAATCTGTCGTTTTGGTAAGGTAAATCTCTCTCTCTCTCTCTCTCTCTCTCTCTCTCTCTCTCTCTCTCTCTTTGTTAACATTGTGTCTTTGGTAATTGTTCATGTTTCTCTTGTTAATTGTTCATGTTTCTCTTGTTAATTGTTCATGTTTCTCTTGTTAATTGTTCATGTTTCTCTTGTTAATTGTTCATGTTTCTCTTGTTAATTGTTCATGTTTCTCTTGTTAATTGTTCATGTTTCTCTTGTTAATTGTTCATGTTTCTCTTGTTAATTGTTCATGTTTCTCTTGTTAATTGTTCATGTTTCTCTTGTTAATTGTTCATGTTTCTCTTGTTAATTGTTCATGTTTCTCTTGTTAATTGTTCATGTTTCTCTTGTTAATTGTTCATGTTTCTCTTGTTAATTGTTCATGTTTCTCTTGTTAATTGTTCATGTTTCTCTTGTTAATTGTTCATGTTTCTCTTGTTAATTGTTCATGTTTCTCTTGTTAATTGTTCATGTTTCTCTTGTTAATTGTTCATGTTTCTCTTGTTAATTGTTCATGTTTCTCTTGTTAATTGTCTTTATTCGAGTACTAATGACGTGTTCGTCTCTTGATGCTACAGAAGTGGGAGAAGGAACAGGAGGAGAAGCGCCGTCGTCTGGAGGAGGGGCTGGATGTGGGTGGTGATAGTACGCCCTTCAACTCTACGCCCGCCTCCCCCGCCCACAGTGAGGTAAGACTCTCTCTCTCTCCTCAAAAAGTTAAAACATCGACAACTACGAGTAATTATGAACACGCCATCGAGTATGTTATTTCTCTCTCCCTTTGTTCATACGACAAGTGTTAGCAGCTATCATGTTCCCCCATCATGAACACGAGACAGGTTAAGTCATTCTCCTCCTATGTAATCTTCCTCCAACGAGTGCACAAAAAAATCATGGTAGTCATGATGTTTCTTATACTGGCGCAGTCATTGTTGTTGTTGTTGTAACTAAAAACAGTGTGACCTAAGAGAGGGGTCATGGACGTCTCTTATTAGCAGGTGAACCATGATTTAACCACAGGGGGGTCATGGCAGAGGTCAAACTGGGTCAATTTGTCTTATATAACGTGTACAGACGTCATCACACTCACAGGTTTGTCCCTAAGTGCCTAACACCCCCCCCCCCCCCACACACTCACTCATCCTCTCACTATATGTAACTTGCTGATGAAATCCATGGCCCTTGAGGCACTTACGCCCTTAACCCTGCTGGCCGCTTTAAACGCTTTTTGCGCTACACCTTGCACAGGATGTAAGGGAGTGCCCAATAAACTAGCACCCTCGTGGGGAAAATTAAAAATAAAAGAATAAAAATAATAAGACGCCTGTGTGTGTGTGTGTGTGTGTGTGTGTGTGTGTGTGTGTCCCAATATACCTCTCTCTCTCTCTCTCTCTCTCTCTCTCTCTCTCTCTCTCTCTCTCTCTCTCTCTTTATTAACTTCCTCCACAATTTATTTCTTCACTCCCTAACCCCTCTTTCTCCCTCGTCTCCTCCTCCCTCTTTCTGCTCCCCCTTTCCTTCTCCTCCTTCCTGTCCTCCTCTGTCTCCTCTTCCTCCTTCTTATCGTCTCTCTCCTCTTCCCTCTTTCTTCTCCCTCTTTTTCACCTCCTCCTCTCCCTATATCGCCCCTCCCCTTTCCTCTCTTTCTCCCCTCCTTCCCTCTTTCTCCCCCCTACCCCCTTCCCTCACCTCTTCCCCCACCAGGTAATCGTGGGGAAGGGGGAAGGTGGGGTGATGGGGAAGTGGGGGAGGGGGGAGGTGGGGATGATGGGGAGGGGGAAGGTGGGGGAGATATGACCAAGTTCATTACCGTAGAAGGGAAGAATCACATGAAGATTAGGTTAGGTTAGGTTAACGTGGTCTAGTTTACGTTAAGTTAGCTCAGATCAGGTCAGGTCAGGTCAGGTTAGGTTAATTACTAGGTGACATAAACGGGGGGTGGGGGGGGTGCTCTTCTTCAGGTGAGGGTAAAGGACCTCAGGAGTAAACAACAGGGGGAGTGAGTGACAGGCCGCACCCTGTTTCACCTAAGCGCTGGCATGAACTATTATACTGAGGCAGTGAGGGACGCATGCCAGCCATACCGTAAACCAGCAGTTCCACCCCGCCACCCACCCCCGCCACCCACCGCCACCCACCCCCGCCACCCACCCTCCATATCATTTGAATGTAGACGCGAGCCTGACAATACACGGAATCTGCGAGGTGTTTGTGTGGCTGCGTGCGGCCCCCCCACCACGACGCCGGGGAGGAGGCGGACACACTCACAGCCACCGCCTAACTACCGCCTTACCCGCCGCTAACGACCATTCACGGCGGGACCACACTAGCTGGCTGTGTATGTGTGTGTGTGTGTGTGTACTAACTTCGTTTATACACATCCGAGAATATCTGTCAACCAGTTCGTTCATTCTTGCTATGAAACACCCGCGCCCACCCACATGCTTATTCATTCACCCACTCATATACTCAAGACTCACATGTCTGCCCACACGCCCACCCACACATTCACCCACACGCCCACCCACCTATCTACCCACACGCCCACCCACGTCCATCCACCCACACGCTCACCCACGTCCATCCACCCCTCCACCCACACGCCCACCCACATATCCACCCACACGCTCACCCACGTCCATCCACACCTCCACCCACACGCTCACCCACATATCCACCCACACGCCCACCCACATATCCACCCACACGCTCACCCACGTCCATCCACACCTCCACCCACACGCCCACCCACATATCCACCCACACGCCCACCCACTGTGAGGAATGTTGGGGCAGGGGCTGGCAGCTGGGGTGATGGTACAGTATTATGTCAGCTTCCTTCACTAAGCTTTGTCCAGCTTATTACATCCGGGAATATTGTGTCCCTCCCCCCCCCCTTTCCTTGCCCTCCTTTCGGCATCTTTCTTAATCTTATCCTCCTCTCCCTTCCTCCCCATCCCCTTCCCTCTCCTGCCCTTCCCAGCCTCTCACTCCCTCCCTTTCCGCCTCTCTCTCACCTTTCCCTTCTTTTGGGAGTTAAAAATTAGGTCATCCCTGTACAAAGAAATCTCTCTCTCTCTCTCCCTCTGAAAATTTTATAATGTTGAACACACACACACACACACACACAAACACACACACACGCACTTATAACCACCAGAAAATAATGTAGTCTTGTGTATAAGTTTATAATATATCATGGAAAAGTTCGTCTTGGGAAAGGTTATTTAGTCAAGGAAGAAAGTTTATCATATGGTAATGGTGGAACTAGTGGGGCAAGATTACCCCCCCCCTTCCCCGCCCCACCTCGCCCCGCCCCGCCTCCTCCGCCCCGCCCCTCCCAGCTCCTCAGTACCTGGGTGTCCTGGAGTGAAGAGGAGAAAGTGGTTGGGAATTTTCCGGGTATTTTTTGTATTATCCGCAATTTTTTCCGTCGTCTAGGGAGAAAAATTTGTCATGGAAGATTGTGGTGGTGTGTGGTGTGTGGTGTGTGGTAGTGTGTGGTGGTGATGGTGTGTGGTAGTGGTAGTGTGGTGGTGGTGGTGTGTGGTAGTGGTGGTGTGGGGTAGTGGTGGTGTGTGGTAGGGGTGGTGTGGTGGTGGTGGTGGTGGTGTGTGGTGGTGATGGTGTGTGGTGGTGGTGGTGTGTAGTAGTGGTGGTGTGTGGTAGTGGTGGTGTGTGGTAGTGGTGGTGTGTGGTAGTGGTAGTGTGGTGGTGGTGGTGTGTGGTAGTGGTGGTGTGGGGTAGTGGTGGTGTGTGGTAGGGGTGGTGTGGTGGTGGTGTGTGGTAGTGGTGGTGTGTGGTAGTGGTGGTGTGTGGTGGTGATGGTGTGTGGTGGTGGTGGTGTGTAGTAGTGGTGGTGTGTTGTAGTGGTGGTGTGTGGTAGTGGTGGTGTGTGGTAGTGGTGGTGTGTGGTAGTGGTGGTGTGTGGTAGTGGTGGTGTGTGGTAGTGGTGGTGTGTAGTAGTGGTGGTGGTGTGTGGTACTGGTGGTGTGTGGTAGTGGTGGTGTGTGGTGGTGGTGGTGTGTTTTAGTGGTGGTGTGTGGTGGTGGTGGTGTGTGGTGGTGGTGGTGTGTGGTAGTGGTGGTGTGTGGTGGTGGTGGTGTGTTTTAGTGGTGGTGTGTAGTAGTGGTGGTGTGTGGTAGTGGTGGTGTGTGGTGGTGGTGGTGTGTGGTAGTGGTGATGATAACCAACCTCGCTAACACCAACATAATGCTCCACCTGTGATGATCAACCTCGCTAACACCAACATAATGCTCCACCTGTGAAGATCAACCTCGCTAACACCAACATAATGCTCCACCTGTGATGATCAACCTCGCTAACGCCTACATAATGCTCCACCTGTGATGATCAACCTCGCTAACACCAACATAATGCTCCACCTGTGATGACCAACCTCGCTAATGCCTACATAATGCTCCACTTATGATGACCAACCTCGCTAATACGAACATAAGCCATTTGTCTTAATTAACCAGATACCATAAGACGTGAGGGTCGTTAAGGGGTCATTCACCTGGTGCTCGTTATGACGGTTTGATAACATGACCTGATATCTTGCGTCTGGTCAAGGTCATCAATTATTAAGGCTTCGTGTTATTACATCTTGTTTAGGGGGTGATGGCGTGACTGTGTGTGTGTGTGTGTGTGTGTGTGTGTGTGTGTGTAGTGCCCCCCCCCCCACACACCCACACCATTCATCACTTCTGTCCTCGTGTAATCCTAAATCCCTTCCTGTGGTGTTTAATCCCTTTTACGGTTGTCTCTCTCTCATCCTTTTGTCTCGCTCACCCTCTCGCACCTGTCTCGTCTCCTCCCCTCTACCACTCACCCTCTCACACCTGTCTCGTCTCCTCCCCTCTACCACTCACCCTCTCGCACCTGTCTCGTCTCCTCCCCTCTACCACTCACCCTCTCGCACCTGTCTCGTCTCCTCCCTCCTACCACTCACCCTCTCGCACCTGTCTCGTCTCCTCCCCTCTACCACTCACCCTCTCGCACCTGTCTCGTCTCCTCCCCTCTACCACTCACCCTCGCGGTTGACTGTTGTGAACAAGCAGGGGCACGGGGGCACCACAGGAGCCATCTGGCCACTGAGGCTCAGTCTTTATTAGTGGGAGATGCAGGTAGACCCTCACCACGGCCATCTGCATGACACACACTCCCTCATGACACACGCCCTCATGACACACACGTCCTCATGACACACACATGCCCTCATGACACACACGCCCTCATGACACACACGCCCTCATGACACATTCACCCTCATGACACACACGCCCTCATGACACACTCGCCCTCATGACACACTCGCCCTCATGACACACATGCCCTCATGACACACACGCCTTCATGACACAGACGCCCTCATGACACATTCACCCTCATGACACACTCGCCTTCATGACACACTCGCCCTCATGACACTATCGCCCTCATGACGCACTCGCCCTCATGACACACGCCCTCATGACACACACGTCCTCATGACACACTCGCCCTCATGACACACGCCCTCATGACACACACGTCCTCATGACACACTCGCCCTCATGACACACGCCCTCATGACACACTCGCCCTCATGACACACTCGCCCTCATGACACACTCGCCCTCATAATACACACACGCTCTCGTGACACTCGCCCTCACGACACACTCGCTCTCGTGACACACTCGCCCTTGTGACACACTCGCTCTGACGACACACTCGCCCTCATGACACACTCGCTCTCATGACACACTCGCCCTCATGACACACTCGCCCTCATAATACACACACGCTCTCGTGACACTCGCCCTCACGACACACTCGCTCTCATGACACACTCGCCCTTGTGACACACTCGCTCTGACGACACACTCGCCCTCATGACACACTCGCTCTCATGACACACACGTCCTCATGACACACTCGCTCTCATGACACACTCGTCCTCATGACACTCGTCCTCATGACACACACGTCCTCATGACACACTCACTCTCATGACACACTCGCTCTGACGACACTCGCTCTCATGACACACTCGTCCTCATGACACACTCGTCCTCATGACACACACGCCCTTGTGACACACTCACTCTCATGACACACTCGCTCTGACGACACTCGCTCTCATGACACACTCGTCCTCATGACACACTCGTCCTCATGACACACTCGCTCTCATGACACACTCGTCCTCATGACACACTCACACTCGCCCTCATGACACACTCCCTGCCATCTCTCATGACACACTCGTCCTCATGACACACTCGTCCTCATGACACACTCGCTCTCATGACACACTCGTCCTCATGACACACTCGCCCTCATGACACACTCGCCCTCATGACACACTCGCTCTCGTGACACTCGCTCTCATGACACACTCGCCCTCATGACACACTCGCCCTCATGACACACTCGCTCTCGTGACACTCGCTCTCATGACACACTCGCCCTCATGACACACACGTCCTCATGACACACTCGTCCACATGACACACTCACTCTCATGACACACACGTCCTCATGACACACTCGCTCTCATGACACACTCGTCCTCATGACACACTCGCCCTCATGACACACATGCCCTCATGACACACGCCCTCATTACACACTCGCCCTCATGACACACTCGCCCTCATAACACACATGTTCTCATGACACACTCGCCCTCATGACACACACGTCCTCATGACACACTCGTCCTCATGACACACTCGTCCTCATGACACACTCGTCCTCATGACACACTCGTCCTTGTGACACACTCGCTCTCATGATACACTCGCCCTCATGACACACACGTCCTCATGACACACTCGTCCTCATGACACACTCGTCCTCATGACACACTCGCTCTGACGACACACTCGCTCTCATGACACACACGTCCTCATGACACACACGTCCTCATGACACACTCGTCCTCATGACACACTCGTCCTCATGACACACTCGTCCTCATGACACACTCGCTCTCGTGACACTCGCCCTCATGACACACTCCCCCTCATGACACACTCGCCCTCACGACACACTCGCCCTCATGACACACTCGCCCTCATAATACACACATGCTCTCGTGACACTCGCCCTCATTACACACTCGTCCTCATGACACACTCGCCCTTGTGACACACTCGCTCTGACGACACACTCGCTCTCATGACACACACGTCCTCATGACACACTCGCTCTCATGACACACTCGTCCTCATGACACACTCGTCCTCATGACACACACGTCCTCATGACACACTCACTCTCATGACACACTCGCTCTGACGACACTCGCTCTCATGACACACTCGTCCTCCTTTACACACTCGTCCTCATGACACACACGCCCTTGTGACACACTCACTCTCATGACACACTCGCTCTGACGACACTCGCTCTCATGACACACTCGTCCTCATGACACACTCGTCCTCATGACACACTCGCTCTCATGACACACTCGTCCTCATGACACACTCGCCCTCATGACACACTCGCCCTCATGACACACTCGCTCTCGTGACACTCGCTCTCGTGACACTCGCTCTCATGACACACTCGCCCTCATGACACACACGTCCTCATGACACACTCGCTCTCGTGACACTCGCTCTCATGACGCTCGCCCTCATGACACACTCGTCCTCATGACACACTCGTCCACATGACACACTCGTCCTCATGACACACACGTCCTCATGACACACTCGTCCTCATGACACACACGCCCTTGTGACACACTCACTCTCATGACACACTCGCTCTGACGACACTCGCTCTCATGACACACACGTCCTCATGACACACTCGCTCTCATGACACACTCGTCCTCATGACACACTCGCCCTCATGACACACATGCCCTCATGACACACGCCCTCATTACACACTCGCCCTCATGACACACTCGCCCTCATAACACACATGTTCTCATGACACACTCGCCCTCATGACATACACGTCCTCATGACACACTCGTCCTCATGACACACTCGTCCCCATGACACACTCGTCCTCATGACACACTCGTCCTCATGACACACTCGTCCTCATGATACACTCGCCCTCATAATACACACACGCTCATAATACACACACGCTCTCGTGACACTCGCCCTCATGACACACTCGCCCTCATAATACACACACGCTCTCGTGACACTCGTCCTCATGACACACTCGCCCTCATGACACACTCGCCCTCATAATACACACACGCTCTCGTGACACTCGCCCTCATGACACACTCCCCCTCATGACACACACACGCCATCACGACACACCCTCATGACACACTCGCCCTCATGACACCACTTGCCCTCATGACACACTCGCCCTCATGACACACTCGCCCTCATGACACATGCCCCCATGACACATTCATCCTCATGACACACTCGCCTTCATGACACACTCACCCTCATGACACACGCCCCATGACACATTCACCCTCATGACACACTCACCCTCATGACACACTCACCCTCATGACACACCGCCCTCATGACACATTCACCCTTATGACACACTCGCCCTCATGACACACTCGCCCTCATGACACACTCGCACTCATTACACACTCGCACTCATGACACACTCGTCCTCACGACACACAAGCCCTCATGGGTGGCTGTGTTAGTGTGGGTGGTGGGTGGGTGTGTTTGTGTGGGTGGTGGGTGGGTTTGTTAGTGTGGGTGGTGGGTGGCTGTGTTAATGTTTGTTTTGGGTGGGTGTGCTAGGGTGGGTGGTGGGTGTGTTAGTATGGGTGGTGGGTGGGTGTGTTAGTGTGGGTGGTGGGTGGCAGTGTTAGGGTGGGAGGTGGGTGGTTGTCTTAGTGTGGGTGGTGGGTGTGTTAGTGTGGGTGGTGGGTGGGTGTGTTAGTGTGGGTGGTGGGTGGCTGTGTTAGTGTGGGTGATGGGTGGCTGTGTTAGTGTGGGTGGTGGGTGGCAGTGTTAGTGTTGGTGGTGGGTGGGTGTGCTAGTGTGGGTGGTGGGTGTGTTAGTGTGGGTGGTGGGTGGCATTGTTAGGGTGGGAGGTGGGTGGTTGTCTTAGTGTGGGTGGTGGGTGTGTTAGTGTGGGTGGTGGGTGGGTGTGTTAGTGTGGGTGGTGGGTGTGTTCGTGTGGGTGGTGGTTGACTGTGTTAGTGTGGGTGGTGGGTGGTAGCGTCAGTGTGGGTGGTAGCGTCAGTGTGGGTGGTGGGTGGTAGCGTCAGTGTGGGTGGTAGCATCAGTACAAGTGGTGGGTGGTATCATCAGTGTGGGTGGTGGGTAGCAGCATCAGTGTGGGTGGTGGGTGGTATCATCAATGTGGGTTGTGGATGGTATCATCAGTGTGGGTTGTGGGTGACAGCATCAGTGTTAGTGGTGGGTGGTATCATCAGTGTGGGTTGTGGGTGGCAGCATCAGTGTAAGTGGTGGGTGGTATTGTAAGTGTGGGTGGAGTGTGGTAGCATCAGTGTGGGTGGTGGATGGCAGCATCAGTGTAAGTGTGGGTGGTGGGTGGCAGCATCTGTGTGGGTGGTGGGTGGCATCATCAGAGTGGGTGGAGTGTGGCAGCATCAGTGTGGGTGGTGGGTGGTAGTGTCAGTGTGGGTGGTGGGTGGCAGCATCAGTGTAAGTGGTGGGTGGTGGGTGGCAGCAGCAGAGTGGGTGGTGGGTGGCAGCATCAGTGTAAGTGTGGGTGGTGGGTGGCAGCATCAGTGTGGGTGGTGGGTGGCAGCATCAGTGTGGGTGGTGGGTGGCAGCATCAGTGTGGGTGGTGGGTGGCAGCATCAGTGTGGGTGGTGGGTGGCAGCATCAGTGTGGGTGATCTGTGGCAGCATCAGTGTGGGTGGTGGGTGGCAGTGTCAGTGTGGGTGGTGGGTGGCAGCATCAGTGTAAGTGTGGGTGGTGGGTGGCAGCATCAGTGTGGGTGGTGGGTGGCAGCATCAGTGTGGGTGGTCTGTGGCAGCATCAGTGTGGGTGGTGGGTGGTAGCATCAGTGTGGGTGGTGGGTGGCAGCATCAGTGTGGGTGGTCTGTGGCAGCATCAGTGTGGGTGGTGGGTGGCAGTGTCAGTGTGGGTGGTGGGTGGCAGCATCAGTGTAAGTGTGGGTGGTGGGTGGCAGCATCAGTGTAAGTGTGGGTGGTGGGTGGCAGCATCAGTTTGGGTGGTGGGTGGCAGCATCAGTGTGGTTGATGGGTGGCAGCATCAGTGTGGGTGGTGGGTGGCAGCATCAGTGTGGGTGGTCTGTGGCAGCATCAGTGTGGGTGGTGGGTGGCAGCATCAGTGTGGGTGGTCTGTGACAGCATCAGTGTGGTTGGTGGGTGGCAGCATCAGTGTGGGTGGTGGGTGGTAGCATCAGTGTGGGTGGTCTGTGGCAGCATCAGTGTGGGTGGTGGGTGGTAGCATCAGTGAGGGTGGTGGGTGGCAGCATCAGTGTAAGTGTGGGTGGTAGCATCAGTATGGGTGGTGGGTGGCAGCATCAGTGTGGGTGGTGGGCGGTAGCGTCTGTGTGGGTGGTGGGTGGAAGCATCGGTGTGGGTTGTGAGTGGCAGCATCAGTGTGGGTGGTGGGCGGTAGCGTCTGTGTGGGTGTTGGGTGGCAGCATCAGTGTGGGTGGTGGGCGGTAGCGTCTGTGTGGGTGATGGGTGGAAGCATCGGTGTGGTTGATGGGTGGTAGTGTCACCTGGGCGGTCACAAACAAGGCGTTGCCCCGTGCTGCCGACCAGACACCCACGGGGCGGTAATTGCCTCTCACCCAGCAAACAGGTGGATTATCCTGGACCCAGAGCGACCACCCGCGGGGCCGGTTGGGTGGAGAACGAGAGGAGGACTGGGCGGAAGAGGTTAGGGGCGGGGCGGAGCGGGTGGGGTGGGGCGAATTGATGGGGTATGAAGAACTACCTTCACCTTCCCGACTAGAGGCCGGTACCCACTCTCAGCTGGGTCAACTGTGGGAGGTAATTTAAAGGGATGGACAGTGACTAGTGTTACCTGTGAGAACGAGTTATGGAGGACAAATATTAATAATGATAAATGATAATAAGACTGAGGCGGTGGTGGTGGGGGTGGGGGTGTGGGGGTAACCTGGTAAAGGTGAGGCGGATGAACTGTGAGGGAGGGAGAGCAGATGTGAGAGATGGTGATGGTCTTGGTGAGGGATGCTGTGAAGGGGGTGAGGAGGGGAGATAAGAGTGGGTGTTAGGAATAAAACTTTATAACGTAACATTATCGAGAGGTAGAGACAGGTTCAGTGTACACCGTTCCTACTTTCCGCCACACCTGGAGAAGGAATTGGGGGTGAGAGACGGGGGGGGGGAGGATGGGGTGAGAGAGAGGGGGGGAAGGAGGGGGTGATGTAGAAAAACATGTCGAGTTGTATGATTGTGGAGTGACTTGTCCCCGAGGCAGGAGTGTGTGTGTGTGTGTGTGTGTGTGTGTGTGTGTGTGTGTGTGTGTGTGTGTGTGTGTGTGTGTGTTTTGACACGTTATCTGCTGTGAAGATTTACGTATAATTTTTGGCATCCACCTCCGGCCACAGACACACTACCAAGGTCCTGTGTAATGTTTGTCAGCGTTATGTTGTAGGTGGGCACCCACGGTGACTCCCGGTAGCTGTTTGGGTTGTCTCCTGCTACTCACCTCACCTCATCTTACCTCACCTCACCTCACCTCACCTCACCTCACCTCACCTAGCCTCCGATTTTCTTTCCCCATGATTCATGTCGTGCCTAAGTGTGTGACAATTTGTGATCTGTGTAACACTACCATACTTCTGTTACCGCTGGTGTACGAGAAGGTGTTGTGTGTATTAATGGGTACTGCTCTCTCTCTCTCTCTCTCTCTCTCTCTCTCTCTCTCTCTCTCTCTCTCTCTCTCTCTCTCTCTCTCTCTCTCGCTCTCTCCTGGCTTCAACCAGTGTACCCTACGCAGTATCATTATTCCATCAACTGTGAGAGTCCCATAGGTCATTCAGAGTAGTGTGGATATAGTACACTGCATACACAAGGAGCTAGTGTGGCTGGTACTGGACTTACTTAACCACTTTCACCTCCGAAACACACGTCAGGTGCTTATTCACAGCTGGGTTGACGGAGGGGGCCCGGGTGTCCAACGTACTCATACATTGCATTAAATTTCCACTTCGAGTCGTTGTTATTTTTGTCTTTTATCGCTATCTTTATTTTTATTATTTATTTACCCACTGTTTACTTTACACACACACACACACACACACACACACACACACACACACACACACAGTATTAGGCTCACGTCTCCCTGCCGCTATTATTCACTCCCTCTCGTGTTACCTGGTAAATGCTCACCTGGTTAATTATTTATGGATTTAAGGTTGAACATAGGCCTAGTGTGTGTGTGTGTTACAGCAGACACACATATACACACACACACACAGTATTGTCAAAGGCGTGTCTGGCCTGGAATGGAGAGCTGCGTATTGTTAGCGCCAGTACCTCACCCCTAAAACTCAGTATCCTGTCTTAAAACCCACAAATACACTAAAAAACACCACAATGTGAAATTTAACTCTTTATCTTGCACTAGAGGCCCTTACCTAATACTATGGCCCCCTTAATAGGATTACTAACCCCCCTTATCTGGCCCCATTACCCCAATTAACGCCCATTAATAGAGTGGGGGCGGGAACACCACTTAACGTGTTGGGTCTCGGCACCTGCCAGTAATGATGGTGTGTGTGAGTGGCACTTGTCACACACACACACACACACACACACACACACACACTCACTCACTACCACCTTCCACTTCCCACCCAATATTCACGCCCATAGTGCCACGAATAACACTCGGTATTTTAGTGAGGTGGTCTATTGTGAGTGCCATCATGCTGAAGTGCCTAAACTCTGGTGTATTGGACAGCCATTCTTTCTTCAGTGCCTTGGGGGATTAGTTTTCCCACCACATACATACATACATACATACATACATAAAAATGGAGGAAACTGCAGCGGGCCTATTGGCCCTTACTGGGCAGTCCCGTTTACACCCAGCCCCTATCGCTCATATATCCACCCAACCTATGCTTGAAGCTATCCATCGTGTTCGAGTTCATGATGATGTTTGGTAACTTGTTCCACTCATCCACTACTCTATTTCCAAACCAATGTTTACCTTTCTCGCGCCTAAAACTAAATTTGTCTAATTTAAAACCATTGCTACGAGTTCTCTCCTGGTTGGATAGTTTGAGTACCTTTGTAATGTCCCCTTTGTTTAGCCCTGACTTCCATTTATACACCTCGATCATGTCGCCCCTAACTCTACGTCTCTTGAGGGAGTGCAAATTAAGATGCTGTTTTCGAATCAGTGGACGAGGAGCTCGACTATGATGTGGTATATCTTGACTTTAGCAAAGCCTTCGACAGAGTCCCCCACGAAAGACTAATAAGAAAAGTGGAGACTCATGGCATTGGAGGAAATATTCTAAAATGGACGAGTGCGTGGTTACAGGACAGGAAACAGGGAGTAAGCATTAACGGCACTAAATCCAATTGGATTAACGTCACTAGCGGAGTACCCCAAGGCTCAGTACTTGGACCATTATTATTTATTATATACATAAGCGACATAGATATCGGCGTAGACAGCAACATAAGTAAATTTGCTGATGACGCTAAAATAGGGCGTATAATTAAATCTGACGAGGACTGGAATACTACAGGAAGATCTACAAAAAAAATTCGAATGGTCTGAAAAATGGCAGATGTAATTCAATGTGAACAAATGTAAAGTACTTAGTCTAGGAGATGTAAACAGAGAAACCAAATATCAGATGAACAACGATGTTATAGAGAAATCCGACTGTGAGAAAGATTTAGGAGTAATGATAAGTAGGAATTTTAAGCCAAGTAAACAACGTGTATTTGCTCGTAACAAAGCTAATAAAGTACTTGGGTTCATGCAAAGGAGTGTTAGTTACAAGACTAGCGAGGTCATCTTAAGACTATATCTTGTGCTTGTGAGACCTCACTTGGATTACGCAGTACAATTCTGGTCACCGTATTACAGAATGGATATAGAATCCCTGGAAAGAATTCAGAGGAGAATGACAAGACTAATCTCGGGCATTAGGAACCTTGAGTACAGAGACAGGTTAAAGCATCTTAATTTGCACTCCGTAGAGAGACGTACTGTAGAGTGAGAGGCGATATGATCGAGGTGTATAAATGGAAGTCAGGGCTAAACAAAGGTGATATAACAAAGGTACTCAAACTATCCAACCAGGAACGAAAACAATGGTTTTAAATTAGACAAATTTAGATTTAGGCGCGAAATAGGTAAACATTGGTTTGGAAATAGAGTAGTGGATGAGTGGAACAAGTTACCAAACATCATCATTAACTCGAACACGCTGGATAGCTCCACACATAGATTGGATGGGTATATGAGCAATAGGGGTTGTGTGTAAACGGGACTGCCCAGTATGGGCCAATAGGTTCGTTGCAGTTTCCTCCATTCTTATGTTCTTATGTTAACCTGTCTCTGTACTCAAGGTTCCTAATGCCTGGGATTAGTCTTGTCATTCTCCTCTAATTCTTTCTAGGGATTCTTTATCCATTCTGTAGTACAGTGACCAGAACCGAACTGCATAATCCAAGTGAGGTCTCACAAGCGCAAGATACACATACATACATACATACATGCATACATACATACAGAGTCCCAAACTTTTGGTTGGCGGATTATCAGGGGTTAAGAAGGTACCTAGGTGAGGTTACCTGGGAACAGTCACGTCAGTTCCCAGTAGGAAGGGGTGAGGTCATAGATGACACAACAATTGATCATGACTATAATATATTCACTAGTACACTACATAAAGCACAAGAACAAAATATACCACACAGAAAAATTAGGTCAAATAAGAATGAGCCAAGGTGGATGACCAGAAAACTTAAACATGACATAGGAATAAAGAAAGGAATATATAAGAGATTAAAGGGAGGGGAGGAGCAGCTCAGAAACAGGTATAATGAACTATCTAGGAATGTTAAGAAAAATGTAAGGAAAGCAAAGAGAGACTATGAAATCAAAATAGCAAGAGAATCTAAGGCGAATCCCAAGGGATTTTTCCAGGTATATAGGACAAAGGTCAAGGACAAAGTTGGGCCTTTAAAGTCAGGGAGGGGAGAATTGATAAATGGCAGTGAAGAAATAAGCAAAGCATTGAACAGCTACTTATCAGATTTCACAGAAGAAATTTGCGATGAAATTCCGGAGGTGGAACTGATATTTAAGGGAAAGGAAGAAGAGAAATTAAAGAATATCACTATCAGAAAAGAGGATGTTCTTAAGAAGATAAATAAACTAAAGAATACAAAATCCCCAGGGCGGGATGAAATTTTTCCTCGAGTCTTAAAAGAGTGTAGGGAACAGATTAGCGGACCCCTCGTAAACTTATTTACAAAATCATTAGACACTTGAGTTGTGCCAGAGTTGTGGAAACAGGCGAATGTAGTACCCATATTCAAAAAGGGAGACAGAGCATCAGCGTCAAATTACCGGCCGATCAGTTTGACATCAGTAGTGGGGAAATTTCTTGAATCAATTATAGCAGATAGCATCCGATCGCAGCTTGAGAAAAGTAAATTAATCTACGACTCTCAACATGGGTTTACAAAGGGAAAATCTTGTCTAACAAATCTGCTAACGTTTTTTAGGAAAGTCTTCGAGGTAGTAGATAATGATGAAAATTACGATGTTATTTACTTAGACTTTAGCAAAGCATTTGACAGAGTACCGCATCAGAGGCTTCTGAGAAAAATTAAGGCTCATGGTATCGAGGGGAAAGTTTTAAATTGGATAAAATCATGGCTCACCGATAGAACGCAGAGGGTCAGCGTAGATGGTGTTAAATCTGAGTGGGGCCGTGTAACCAGTGGGGTTCCCCAGGGATCAGTACTAGGCCCACTCTTGTTCATAATCTACATAAACGATTTAGATACTGGGATCAGCAGTGACATAAGCAAGTTTGCGGATGACACCAAAAGTGGGCGGCAAATTAATTCAGGGCAGGATGCAAATGCATTACAGGAGGATCTAAATAAACTGCAGGGGTGGTCTGAAAAATGGCAAATGAAATTCAACACCAGCACGTGCAGCGTACTTAATATTGGAAGAACAAAAACTTATAATGTATACAGCCTTAACAACATCAACCTAGAGAAGTCGACTTGTGAAAGAGACCGAGGGGTACTTGTAAGCCTGGACCTGCGGCCTAGAAAACAGTGCGTTAATGTTCGAAATAAGGCAAACAGAGTATTGGGTTTTATATCTAGAAGTGTAAGTAACAAGAGTGCAGAGGTCTTATTGCAACTATATCTTGCGCTAGTTAGGCCGCACCTCGATTTTGCGGTTCAGTTCTGGTGCCCCTATTATAGAATGGATATAAATTCACTAGAGTCGGTGCAGCGAAGAATGACGAAAATGATTCCGGGACTTAGAAACCTTCCATATCAGGATAGGTTAAAGAAACTTAACTTGCATTCCCTAGAAAGACGAAGAGTGCGGGGAGATATGATAGAAGTATTTAAGTGGGTGAAAGGAATCAATAAAGGGGATATAGATAAAGTTCTTATAATATCCGAGCAGGATAGGACTCGGAGCAACGGATTCAAGTTGGATAAGTTTAGGTTTAGGAGGGAGATAGGAAGAAACTGATTCACAAATAGGGTGGTGGACGAGTGGAACAAGCTTAGCAACTTTGTAGTAAGTGCGGGAACTCTGGAAAGTTTCAAAAGGAGGCTGGATAGATTCATGGATGATAGAGAGTGGTAGTAACTCTCGACAGGAGCTGCCATGCTCAGACTCCTTATTTTCTTATGTTCTTCTTATGTTCTTATACATACATACATACATACAAAGTTATAGGTTGTAGGTATGAGCGCTAGAAAAGCAGAAGATAGATAGATCTTCGACTTGGAAGGCCCAAGTTTGTGTGTGTGTGTATTAAGAGGAAGTAACTGTATGTGTTGTTGTTGCAGGTGTCCGTCACTACCAGTCTTCTGCTGGATGATGCCAGTAATGACGGCTCCCTCATAGTGGACGTGGAGTCTCCAGCACCGCCTACCCCAGGTAAGTGTCCCTCCCTGCAGGTACTATCGTTTTGCAGGTACTATTCCCCTGCAGTTACTGTACTCCCGCAGGTACTATCCTCCTCATCTACAGGTAAGTTGTTATTCTATCATACTAAAGTCTACCAGAACAGTTCAGTGTTGAGAGGAAGTCGTGTTTAGTGTTCACAGGATATATGAACAGTGGTGAACGTTCTGTCCATTGATGAGTGATTTGGCAATGTTCGGGTCAATTATCTGCAGCAGTTACTAGAGCCATACAGGACGCTTTATGGCACCCCTCGTCAAGACTGCCGTGTGTGAAGGAATATCTCTTGATAAATCTTTGTGATATGTGATGAGAGAAAGATTAACAAAATATCAAAGATACAGTTGAGCTTACTGTGAGGGCGACTTGAGTTATCTGTTTGTATCGTTCATTAGTAACTCAAGTACCTCACCTTTTACTCATTAGAATATAATCAAGCCTTTAGTTTTTGTCAATCAACCACAATACACCTTAAAGCAAGATTAAGATATTTAGTAAGGTGGTACATGGTGTGTGTCTTCTGGCCCAACGTGTACTACAACACGACCAAAAAAACTTCTTTACAGTTTTGTGTTAGACTAGATGACACAACGGACGAAGGATTTTGACAACCCTACCGAGACAACAGGAGTCGCAGTGTTCATTTTGAAATTCATTGGACCTCCTCCCCCCGTAAAGATATTTTTTGATTTGCGTGTAAACACTCGCTCCAAAAGGTATCTTCACGGAGGAGGTCCGATGAATTTTAAAATGAAGACTGCCTCGGTAGGGTTGTCAAAATCCTTCGCCCGTTGTGTGTCATATTATCTGACACAAAACTGTGAAGAAACTTTTTGAAGCTAGTGTACATGTTGACGTGTACCTGTTCGTCCGCCGGCCACTGTACGTCACCCAGAATTATATCATGGGGGGCCTCCTTGTTTTACCTGGCGAGATCCTCCAGTGGTTTGGTGGTTTCTATGATCACATGTTGACCCCGAAATCCGGGCTCGAATCCTATACGTGAATTACCCGGTTGTATTTAAAAGGGCTGAAACCTGACCTACATTAGTTAAGCTAGGTTAGGTTAGGTTAGGTTTCATTACGTTTCAATACAACTGTGTTACTTCCGTTAGAGGTCCAACAGTTGAGGGTTGTGACTGTTGTAACATTCTTGTACCTGTGGGGGGGGGGGGGGGGGGAGTTATAACATATAACACAACCATCATAATCTTACAACTCTTCATGTGTCATATAAGAGTAGTTGTGTGTCATATATCAGACTCACAACATTCATAACATGAGCTGCTGTGTCAAATAACATCAGAGTTGTTGTGACCTGTGGTGTAATGATCAGCATACTCGCCTCGCAAGCGAGTGGACCCGGGTTCGATCCCCGGGCAGGGTGAAACTGTGGGCAAGTTTCTTTACGCCAGTTGCCTCTGTCTACCCAGCAGTAATTGGGAACCTGGATGTTAATCGATTTGGGGATCGTGTTCCGGGGTAGTGGTTAGCCAGTGCAGTTGGCGAGTTGTCCGGTTTTTTCGGACTATTCCTTGACACTGGGTCATGCAGCTCGTTAACTTAGGGTGTGGTTGTTGTGTTGGTGACAGCTTCTACACCTTAAACACCGAGTCATACAGCTCGTTAACTTAGGGTGTGCTGGTAGTGTTGGTGACATCTTCTACACCTTAAACACTGGGTCATACAGCTCGTTAACTCAGGGTGTGGTTGTTGTGTTGGCGACAGCTTCTACACCTAAAACACTGGGTCATACAGCTCGTTAACTCACGGTGTGGTTGTTGTGTTGGTGACAGCTTCTACACCTTAAACACTGGGTCATACAGCTCGTTAACTCAGGGTGTGGTTGTTGTGTTGGTGACAACTTCTACACCTTAACAAATTCACGCCTAGGAGGCCCTTGGGTCGGCCATCCTTGATCTCGAGGGGCAGCCATTTTTGTTTACAATAATTTCTGTCATTCGTAACTATCATGTAATCAGTTATATTAATTTTGAGAGGGAGAGTTAACATGGTAGTGTGTGGGGGAGAGTTAACATGATGGCCGGGGTGTAGTGTGTGGGGGAGAGTTAAAATGATGGCCGGGGTGTAGTGTGTGGAGGAGAGTTAACATGATGGCCGGGGTGTAGTGTGTGGGGCAGAGTTAACATGATGGCCGGGGTGTAGTGTGTGGGGCAGAGTTAACATGATGGCCGGGGTGTAGTGTGTGGGGGAGAGTTAACATGATGGCCGGGGTGTAGTGTGTAGGGGAGAGTAAACATGATGGCCGGGGTGTAGTGTGTGGGGGAGAGTTAACATGGTGGCCGGGGTGTAGTGTGTAGGGGAGAGTAACATGATGGCCATGGTGTAGTGTGTGGGGGAGAGTAACATGATGGCCGGGGTGTAGTCTGTGGGGGAGAGTTAACATGGTGGCCGGGGTATAGTGTGTGGGGGAGAGTAACATGATGGCCGGGGTGTAGTGTGTGGGGGAGAGTTAACATGGTGGCCGGGGTGTAGTGTGTGGGGGAGAGTTAACATGATGGCCGGGGTGTAGTGTGTGGGGAAGAGTAACATGATGGCCGGGGTGTAGTGTGTGGGGGAGAGTTAACATGATGACCGGGGTGTAGTGTGTGGGGGAGAGTAACATGATGGCCGGGGTGTAGTGTGTGGGGGAGAGTTAACATGATGGCCGGGTGTAGTGTGTGGGGGAGAGTTAACATGATGGCCGGGGTGTAGTTTGTGGGGAGAGTTAACATGATGGCCGGGGTGTAGTTTGTGGGGGAGAGTTAACATGATGGCCGGGGTGTAGTGTGTGGGGGAGAGTTAACATGATGGCCGGGGTGTAGTGTGTGGTGGAGAGTAACATGATGGCCGGGGTGTAGTGTGTGGGGGAGAGTTAACATGATGGCCGGGGTGTAGTGTGTGGTGGAGAGTAATATGATGGCCGGGGTGTAGTGTGTGGGGCAGATTTAACATGGTGGCCGGGGTGTATTGTGTGGGGGAGAGTTAACATGATGGCCGGGGTGTAGTGTGTGGGGGAGAGTAACATGATGGCCAGGGTGTAGTGTGTGGGGGAGAGTTAACATGGTGGCCGGGGTGTAGTGTGTGGGGGAGAGTTAACATGATGGCCGGGGTGTAATTTGTGGGGGAGAGCTAACATGATGGCCGGGGTGCAGTGTGTGGGGGAGAGTAACATGATGGCCGGGGTGTAGTGTGTGGGGGAGAGTTAACATGATGGCCGGGGTGTAGTGTGTGGTGGAGAGTAACATGATGGCCGGGGTGTGGTGTGTGGGGGAGAGTAACATGATGGCCGTGGTGTAGTGTGTGGGGGAGAGTTAACATGATGGCCGGGGTGTAGTGTGTGGGGGAGGGTTAACATGATGGCCGGGGTGTAGTGTGTGGGGGAGAGTTAACATGATGGCCGGGGTGTAGTGTGTGGGGGAGAGTTAACATGATGGCCGGGGTGTAGTGTGTGGGGGGGAGTTAACATGATGGCCGGGGTGTAGTGTGTGGGGGAGAGTTAACATGATGGCCGGGGTGTAGTGTGTGGGGGAGAGTTAACATGATGGCCGGGGTGTAGTGTGTGGTGGAGAGTAACATGATGGCCGGGGTGTAGTGTGTGGGGAGAGTTAACACATAGGAATAACCTACATCATGTTAGCTGCCTCACGCCGCCTGTCCGCTGCCTCTCACACCACCTGTCCGCTGCCTCTCACACCACCCGTCCGCTGCCTCTCACACCACCCGTCCGCTGCCTCTCACACCACCTGTCCGCTGCCTCTCACACCACCCGTCTGCTGCCTCTCACGCCGCCTGTCCGCTGCATCCCCACACCACCTGTCCGCTGCCTCTCACACCACCTGTCCGCTGCCTCTCACACCACCTGTCCGCTGCATCTCACACCACCTGTCTGCTGCCTCTCACACCACCTGTCCGCTGCCTCTCACACCACCCGTCCGCTGCTTCTCACACCACCTGTCCGCTGCTTCTCACACCACCTGTCCGCTGCCTCTCACACCACCTGTCCGCTGCCTCTCACACCACCTGTCCGCTGCATCTCACACCACCTGTCCGCTGCCTCTCACACCACCTGTCCGCTGCCTCTCACACCACCTGTCCGCTGCTTCTCACACCACCTGTCCGCTGCCTCTCACACCTGTGTACTGCTCAGGAAGGGTTCGTGTGCCCGACGCTCTCTGCTCGTCCTGTGGCCAGGCGACGTCCCCACCAGCTGGGTGTCCCACTGTCCCAACCTTCCCTGCCAGGCCGGTGACCAGGAGTGTTGTGTGACGGCACCACAACACTCGCCCGTCACCACACCTTGTGTAGTGTGTGTGTGACGGCACCACAACACACGCCCGTCACCACACCTCTTATAGTGTGTGACGGCACTACAACAAGCCTGTCACCCCCCTTGTATAGTGTTGTGTGACGGCACCACAACATCCCGTCACCACACCTTGTATAGTGTTGTGTGACGGCACTACAACTCGCCCGTCACCACACCTTGTGTAGTGTGTGTGTGTGACGGCACCACAACACGCCCGTCACCACACCTTGTGTAGTGTGTGTGTGTGTTGTGTGCACCATACAGGACCCTGGGTATGGGTGTAGCGGGCACGGGTGTCGCGGATGAGGGCAGCTCGACACACCTCACTCACCATCGCCACCCGAACACCTGACGCCACCATATATCTGCTCATTAATATCACCGCCTCGTAGCGTTAACTCCGCCACCTGGCTCTGTCGTGTACCGGCGTGTACCGGCGTTAGAGGCTGATGGGTGGTGTGGTGGTGAGTGGGTGGTGAGAGGGTGGTGTGGTGGTGAGTGGATGGTGTGGTGGTGAGTGGGAAGTTTGGTGATGAGTGGGCAGGGGATGGCTGGTGAGCGGTGAACGGGTGATGCGGTATTGTTTGGCAAATATGTCACCACCACCACCCCCACCACCTCCACCACCACCACCTCCTCCACCACCACCACCACCTCCTCCACCACCACCACCACCACCACCACCACCACCTCCACCACCACCACCACCACCACCACCACCACACCTGCCCAGCATGGTGCAGGTGTGGTGGCCAGTACAGTATTCACTAGGTCACCCTCCAAGCTGCAGATGTCCCGTCGCTGCTTTGCATTTTATTGCCGGCGGGACACTCTTAAGACTCCTGATGAGGTAGAAGCCATCACAGTGTCGGCCGCGTCAACCTGGACCCGCTACTCCCCTGACCACACACACCAACACTCACGATTTTCTGTTGCGTGAGGGTGTGTGGCAGTGTGAGGGTGTGTGGTGACAGTGTGAGGGTGTGTGGCAGTGTGAGGGTGTGTGACAGTGTGAGGATGTGTGGTAGTGTGAGGGTGTGTGGCAGTGTGAGGGTGTGTGATAGTATGAGGGTGTGTGGCAGTATGAGGGTGTGTGAGGGTGTGTGGCAGTGTGAGGGTGTGTGGCAGTGTGAGGGTGTTTGGCAGTGTGAGGGTGTGTGGTAGTGTGAGGATGTGTGGCAGTGTGAGGGTGTGTGGTAGTGTGAGGGTGTGTGGTAGTGTGAGGGTGTGTGGCAGTGTGAGGGTGTGTGGCAGTGTGAGGGTGTGTGGTAGTGTGAGGGTGTGTGGCAGTGTGAGGGTGTATGGCGCTGTGAGGGTGTGTGGCAGTGTGAGGTTGTGTGGCAGTGTGAGGGTGTGTGGCGCTGTGAGGGCGTGTGGCAGTGTGAGGGTGTGTGGCAGTGTGAGGGTGTGTGTGGCCAGAATGTCCTTAACTTCTTGACAAAACTAGCTAAACACTGAACATTATAACATCAGAGTAATTATTCTGTTATTGTTGTAGGTTAAGCGAGCTTTTATCTTAAGACAAACAGTTAGTTAGACACTTGGCTCTTCACCGACCAGGATTGTTATGGGAGAACGTTTAAGACCGGAGCCTGAGGTGTTTGTGTAGTGTTAGTGCTACCTCTCACTGGCCCGGGTGGGAGGGGGGGGGGGAGGAGACACGCTGCCTGTACAATAACAAGAAGGGTAATGATGGCAGGAACGTGTGGAGGAAGGTTTGATGATGATGACGGTGATGTTGATGGTGACCAGAGGACACTATACTCTACCTAGTAAAGGGGTCCGGGATGATGGTGTCAGTGGTGGTGGGGGGGGGGGGTGGCCGTTTCAATCATATTTTTCGTTTGTTTTTATGAAAGAAACAATAGTTACCTGGTGGCCGGGTGAAGAGACGCGTACCTGTGTTTTGTGGCGACGCGTCTTCATTACTGGCAGGTGATTTGTCAGGTAGAAAAGTATATAATTAAGATGGCGTGAATATTTCTTGACCAGCCGCTACCATCAATGTACACCTTTGTCTGCCTTGTGTAGGAGGACTTGATTAACCAGGTAATACGGCAGGGTACACACACACACACCTCCACTGTGGTAAACCTCCTCTCCACCACACAAACACACTCCTCCGTAGTCTTGTGAGCGACGTTCATTCACCTCTTTCATCTGAACACCTGAAGATTAACCGCCCTGACGCAAACTTAACCTAACCTAACCTTACCTAATCTAACCTAACCTAACCTAACCAAGCTAAAAAGGGAGAGTGGCTGGGTGTGTGAGAGGTAGTGAGGGAGAGTGGCTGGGTGTGTGAGAGGCAGTGAGGGAGAGTGACTGGGTGTGTGAGAGGCAGTGAGGGAGAGTGACTGGGTGTGTGAGAGGCAGTGAGGGAGAGTGGCTGGGTGTGTGAGAGGCAATGAGGGATAGTGGCTGGGTGTGTGAGAGGCAGTGAGGGATAGTGGCTGGGTGTGTGAGAGGCAATGAGGGATAGTGGCTGGGTGTGTGAGAGGCAGTGAGGGAGAGTGGCTGGGTGTGTGAGAGGCAGTGAGGGAGAGTGACTGGGTGTGTGAGAGGCAGTGAGGGAGAGTGGCTGGGTGTGTGAGAGGCAATGAGGGATAGTGGCTGGGTGTGTGAGAGGCAGTGAGGGATAGTGGCTGGGTGTGTGAGAGGCAATGAGGGATAGTGGCTGGGTGTGTGAGAGGCAGTGAGGGAGAGTGGCTGGGTGTGTGAGAGGCAGTGAGGGAGAGTGACTGGATTTCTTTGATTATAATAATTTTAATGTTAATTCAGACCTCGTCCTCCTCCTCTTCTCCCTCTAGTAATCCTCCCCACTTTTCTTCCCTCCCTCACCTTCCACCCTCCCTCACCTTCCACCCTCCCTCACCTTCCACCCTCTCTCCATCTCCCCACTCTCCCTCTTTAGTCCTCATAAAACAATCACGTGTCATCTAGTATTCATGCATTAAGTCAGGAGTTTGAAGCCTTGTCCCAAGAGTCACAGAGAACACGTGCACACCCCCACCACCCTCCACTGTACCCAAGACATACATTAGGGGGGTGCGTCTCCCTCCCTCCCTCCCTCCTTCCCTACCTCCTTCCCTCCCTCCTTTCCTACCTCCCTACCTCCCTCCCTCCTCCCTTCCCTACCTCCTTCCCTCCCTCCTTCCCTACCTCCCTCCCTCCTTCCCTCCTCCCTTCCCTACCTCCCTCCCTCCTTCCCTCCCTCCTTCCCTACACTCACCCCCCTTTTGTAGAGAAAGAATGGCTGAAAGAAGATTAGAGTTGGAGGAAGTTATAGTTTGGAAATTAATGAAATTTAGGAGGAGAAGGGAGAGGGCGGGCTGACAGCCTTGCCATGGATTAGCAAAGCTAAGTTAATAGTGTGTTATGGTTGTGTCTTGGGTTAGTTATTGTCTGTCAATGCAGGCACTACAGTAGATAGCTTTACCTATCCCACATTTGGGTGTTTTGAGGGCCTTATTTCGTATTCCGCCGACCCTACTGGCGGATGCTGGTCTAGGGAGGTTATCTATTTCCTGGTCGTGTAGATCATAAGTGGTAATGGACCTTTTGAGAATCTTTCCTTTCCTCCATACCACATCCCGTTTCCCCACCTCTTCCTTCACCACAGCTCGCCTCCTTTACACACATCTAACATATTATTTAGTGCAAGATGCTGTTCTTACATTCACGTTTCCAGGCATAGTTTAAGTACCCATGCTCAGCTGGGTGGAATAGGGGTCGCTCAGGCTCGAACCTTAGGACTGGAGATAAGTGTTTTATCCACTTTCAGGTTCATCAGTGACCTATTGTATGTTAATTCATGAAAGATGATGTAATATCTTAAATTTGTTTTTCTAAGTTGATATCTGGCATACAGGAGATTTTAATAGTGTGTGTGTGTGTGTGTAATAATAATAATAATAATAATAAATAATTAACGGTTTATTGAAAGAGCTTGGCAGCCAGAGGGCTGAAAATATACAGTTACATATTTGGGGAGTGGGTTACGAATTACAAATAATATACAAGTAACATAAGTGACACAAATAAGACATATAATAACTTAGATGGGGAAAAGCTCAAACTACAGTTCAATTCAACATAGTGACAGTGTTACAGTATTACAAGTTATTGATAATTTTTACAATGGTTGGGACTGGGCTGTTCTTATAGCGATCAGTTCGTGCACGTATGGGCTGGATGCGGTTGTGGTGTCGAACAGCAATTCTCGGACAAGGGACCTCGGGTGGTAGTAGGAGCCGGTGTCGGGGATGGTGTAGAAGCTTCTTACCAAATTTGCAGATGAGGTCGTGGTGATGGTCAGTGAGAGTCGAAAGGGTCAGTGTGTGTGTGTGTGTGTGTGTGTGTCCTTCATGCTATGCCTTCTTCTGGAAGGGTAAGCCTGCTGCAGATAGAAACAGTATTTATGAAGTTGGCTTTGCCATTCACCAAACCATCTACTTAGGCGAACTAAAATCTCTGTTGGGATCAACGAGCGCCTCGTGACGCTCCGGGTCCCACTGAATCACTCACGTCATGCCTTTTTCATCAGTGCATACACCCCAACACTGGATGCAGAGGATTACATCAAGGAGGCCTTTTACACTGACCTCGACAGTGCTAACCTCTATCCCCAGAGAAGATAAGGTTGTGCTCCTTGGTGACTCCAATGCCAGAGTTGGCAGAGATGCTGACATTTGGCAGGGAATCATAGGGAGAAATGGACTAGGCAAGTGTAATCTCAAAGGCCTACTCCTCAGCAAGCTTGCTGCACACGACCTCACTATTACCAATACCTTGCTTAGGCAAGGCCGTCAAGTTCAAGGGTTCTTGGCAGCATCCACGATCCAGACACTAGAATCTCAGTGAAAGGGACCGCCGAGATGTCCTCATCACCCGAGCCATGCGTGGCTCAGATCACTGCGACACTGATCATCGGCTCATCCGGAGCCCCAAAATGCCAAAGGCAACAAGCCTCCAGAAGAAGTTTTAACACTAAGCATCTGGGG
Source organism: Homarus gammarus (assembly GCA_958450375.1). NCBI lineage: Eukaryota > Metazoa > Arthropoda > Malacostraca > Decapoda > Nephropidae > Homarus > Homarus gammarus. The sequence goes on from CAUDMG010003808.1 coordinate 848,611, forward strand.
GATCCAGTGGTAGCACATGCTTTCAGAGAGCAGCTCGAACATGGGCTGATAAACAAACCGACAACAAACAACCCAAATCCCAGTGCCGAATGGGGGTATTCTGGACACTGTCATGACACAAACCTGCAGAGACCCTCGGCCAGATCGAAAGAATACAACTGGAATGGTTTGATGAAAATGACCTGAAAATCAATGTACTCATTGATGATAAACTGACTGGCAGAATAACCCTAAGTCTCTGACCAAAGCTTATACTTTTCGCAGGGAAGAGAGCGGTGGCCGAGTGCGAACTTTGCAAACTAAAGAACGACTGGTTTAAAAATAAAGCACGTGAAACGCAAAATCTTGCAGATCAGCACAAGATGCATAAATTTTTTACTTCCACTAAAACATTTTATGGGCCAATCACTCATGGCGCAGCCCCCCTCCGATCCTCCAATGGTAACTCCCAAATTTAAGAGGAAGAAGGCATCCTTTAGTGCTGGAAAGAGCACTAACATTCACTGCTCAATTGAAACACTGATGTGGTGGTCCTGACTACCCAGCAGGTCCCTTAGCATCTAGAGCTCCCCCATCTCAGCTATACTCCATCCCTGGATGAGGTAGCTACTGCCACCAAACAGATGAAAAATAACAAAGCCTCAGAGACTGATGGAATCTCAGCGGAGGTGTGTAAAGCAGGAGGACCTCTGCTTACCAGCTGTTTCCACTCTTTCCTGAAGAATATATGGGAAACAGATGAAATCCCCTAAGCTCTTAAAGACGCCTCCAACGTCAAAATTTATAAAAACAAGGAAGAAAAAGTCAGATTGTGGCAATTATCTGAATCCTCCTAAACAGACTTTTTTCTTTGGAGGGAAACTTCCTCCCATAATGTGACTTTAGACCATTATGTGGCACCACTGATATGATCTTTGCTGCCCGCCAGATACAGGAAAAGTGCAGAGAACAGCGTCATGACCTGTACATGGACTTTGTCGACCTAACCAAGGCCCTTGACTCGGTCAACAGGGAAGCCCTCTGGTGGACTCTCAGCCGTTTTGGCTGCCCACCAAAATTCATCGCCATTGTGAGGCAACTCCATGATTGCATGAACGGCAGTGTCCTGCACAATGGTAACCAGTCTGAGTTCTTTCCCATCCATACGGGGGTAGAACAAGGATGTGTGCTGGCACCAACTCTCTTTCCATTTTCTTGGCTGCCTTCTTTACTCGTGTCAGTGCCAATTTAGCCGGCGGGGTGGAAATCCAGTACCGGATGAAGGGTCGTTTCAACATAAGACGACTCCAGGCAGGAACAAAGGTGTTAGCAGCTTCCATTACTGAACTTCATTATACAGACGACCTCACCCTTGCCGCTCACACTGAACGCGACCTAAAGGAGATCCTAACACTTACGCAGATGCGTGTGCACACTTCGGCCTTTGGGAGAATGTATGTAAGATTCAGATTCTCTTTCAGCCTGCCCCTGGTTCAGCCACACCTCCACCATCCAATCAGCTTAACGGTGCTACCCTCTCTGATGTTACCCATTTTGTGTATCTCTAGACTTTTGCAGACTCCCTACCCGTCTCTTCAGCTGTAGGGAGCTGAAATTATCTACAAAGTTGCTCGTATATCAAGCAGTGGTCCTCCCCATCCTGTTAAATGTCAGCGAGACATGGGTCACATACAGGAGGCACCTCAAGGCACTTGAAAACTTTCATTAACGTAATCTACGTTCCATCCTGCGAGTTCACTGGGAAGACAAGAGAACACATGCCAGTATTCTCGCTGATACCAACTGTAGGAGCATCGAGGCTACCATTATCCATGAACAACCATTGGACTGGCCATGTTACTCGCAGGGACGACAATAGACTGCAAATTTAGCTACTTTACAGTCACCTGACGAATAGTATACGTAATGCTGGCGGGTAACTGAAAAGGTATAAGGATAGTCTTAACACCAAATTGCCAAATCGACCCCCTCACCTGGGAGACGATTACTCCACACCATAGCGCTTGGAGGGGCACCACACGAGAAGGTGTCAATACTTTCGAGTTAGCCCGACTGCAAACCGAGGCAGACAAGCGCCAACGCTGGAAAGACGCTGCCGTCGCCCCTCCCGCGCTAGATGTAGCCTTCCACATGTACAGCATCTGTGATCGACGCTGCCGGGCCCGTGTCAGCCTCTTTTGGTCACCTCAGAACTCACCGACGACGGTGACATTTTATCATAGCTGGATGATCGTTATACGTGATTCCGAGTAACAGCAAAGTAGTAGTAGTAGTAGTAGTGTGTGTGTGTGTGTGTGTGTGTGTGTGTGTGTGTGTGTGTACAGGAGACGTTAGTAGTATCTTAACTGTTCTCAGGGCAGTAAGTCATTATACTCAAAGGCCAGACGGAGACTTATACCTGCACTCTAACTCACCTGTTGAGTCAATGTGTAAATTACAGCCTTGGTGAAAATACTCAGGTGTGTTAAATGATTGAAGTAAACGGGAAGTATAGTACCATGGAGAAGGTGCCTAGACGTGAGAGCCAGGTAGCGGGAAGGGAAAGGAAGGAGAGAAGGTGAAGGGAGGGGAAGGAGTCACCTGGATATTCTTCTCCCACTTCATTTCACCTTTACTTTGCCTAACTTAACTTACAGTAAAACTAACCTAACCTAACCTAACCTAACCTAACCTAACCTAAACCCCTAGGTAGCGTTAGGGTGTTTAATCACCAGGTGTACTAAGGTGGGGGACTACTCTTCCGGTGAGGTGGTGGTGGTGGTGGTGGTGGTGGTGGTGCAGGTGGATTGGTGTTATGTAGTCAGAACAGCTGGTGATGTTTGTGGTGGGACCGGTGAAGGAGTATGGTCATCCCTCGTGCCCAGCTCTCAAGTCTCCAGCCCGATAACAGCCCGATAACAGCCCGATACCAGCATTTTACTCTATGACCCGATCTCCCGCCGGGCCTACATCACGCTCACCTTTACGAGTCGCCGGGTATCGGTAAAATCGGGTCTTTTCCTCTGTCTCCCGATAACGTGGGCGGAAGAATGATCGCGTACCTGCTGTGATGGATTGTCTCCCCCCGTCGTCCCCAGTGCCCACGCCCACGCCTTCCACGCCCACGCCTTCCACGCCCACACACCCTCACTCCCTGACACATGATTTACACACACACACACACGCGCACACACACACGGCAGGCGTTGAACTGCCAAGTGTGGTTCCAAAGCACTTACCGACGCCCACGTTTACATCTTGGCCACCCACACCAGACACTTCCACTCAATTGTTTATGTGTGTGTGTGTGTGTGTGTGTGTGTGTGTGTGTGTGTGGTATAGTAGTAGTAGTAGTAGTAGTAGTAGTAGTAGTATCGTTAATCCTCTCGTTACCCACTGTCAGCATCACGACGGGCTAACTACCCGCCTAGGATACTGTACATTTACTCAGGACTTCTACACACCTCCCCAGGCCTTTCCCACACCTGCTCAGACCTTCCCCACACCTGTCAGGATATTCCCCAGGCAAGAGACTCATCAAGGTTGTGTTATATGTGTGAAACCCCATAATAGCATCTTGCTACATGCTGGTCAGGTAGGTAATGGCAGCTCAGCCAGGCTCACACGCCCCTGCCATGAATATTCTCCACAAGTGAAGACATCACCTGGCTGGCTGACGTAAGATAATACTCAGAGACAATATCTTAAGTACAGTACTCTGGGAAGTGTCTTACCATATACAGTATATTAACACCAGTTAGGAGACAACATTACACTGAGACTCTACCTTAACTAGATACCTTCACTTAACACCAGTTAGGAGACAACATTACACTGAGGCTCTACCTTAACTAGATACCTTCACTTAACACCAGTTAGGAGACAACATTACACTGAGACTCTACCTTAACTAGATACCTTCACTTAACACCAGTTAGGAGACGACATTATACTGAGACTCTACCTTAACTAGATAACTTCACTAAACACCAGTTAGGAGACGACATTACACTGAGACTCTACCTTAACTAGATGCCTTCACATGGAGACAACATTACACTGAGACTACGTCGTCGTCGTCGTAGTAGTAGTAGTAGTAGTAGTAGTAGTAGTAGTAGTAGTAGTAGTAGTAGTGTTCACAACCTCTGGTGGGATGGGCCCAAGTGCAAGATGTTTCTACGCCAGACTCGCGGAGGTGATCTCCGAACAGAAGCAGCAGCCCAGAAGTTATGTTACAGCCTGGATGAGATGTCGACTGTCCTTCTCTCTCCTTCGGTCGGCTTTGCTCTGCCTCAGGGGAACGAGAGCTTCTGCCCCTACTCCGACAACTGCTGCAGATATTGACTATGAGGCTACAGTCACTGAATGCCGCATGGATCTGCGGCTCAACTAATTTAACACAGATAGGATAGCTTCTTATGTATTAGGGTATTTAATATTAAGGTAAATAAATGGTGGCGAAGGTGTGGCTATTGGGGGAGGCTGGAGGCCATATTGTGAAAAAAAAAAAAAAAAAAAAAAAAGTAGTAGTAGTAGTAGTAGTAGTAGTAGTAGTAGTAGTGGTAGTAGTAGTAGTAGTAGTAGTAGTAGTAGTAGTAGTAGTAGTGGTAGTGGTAGTAGTAGTAGTAGTAGTAGTAGTAGTAGTAGTAGTAGTGGAGTACATGTCTCTGTGTATTCAAGATATTACTTAAGAATTACTCTCTTTTGTAAGGCTATTGACCAGCAGACAGGGGGAGGTAGTGACCAGCAGACAGGGGGAGGTAGTGACCAGCAGACAGGGGGAGGTAGTGACCAGCAGACAGGGGGAGGTAGTGACCAGCAGACAGGGGGAGGTAGTGACCAGCAGGCAGGGGTAGGTAGTGACCAGCAGACAGGGGGAGGTAGTGACCAGCAGACAGGGGGAGGTAGTGACCAGCAGGCAGGGGAGGTAGTGACCAGCAGACAGGGGGAGGTAGTGGCCAGCAGACAGGGGGAGGTAGTGACCAGCAGACAGGGGGATGTAGTGACCAGCAGACAGGGGGATGTAGTGACCAGCAGACAGGGGGAGGTAGTGGCCAGCAGATAGAGGGAGACAACAGACAGGGAGGGTAGTGGGCAGCAGAGAGAGGGAGGTAGTGGCCAGCAGACAGAAGGAGGTAGTGGCCAGCAGACAGGGGGAGACAGCAAACAGGGGAATTAGTAGCCAGCAGACAGATGGAGATAGTGGCTAGCAGACAAGGGGGGGTAGTGGTCAGCAGACAGGGGGAGACAGCAAACAGGGAGGTTAGTGGGCGGCAGACAGAGGGAGGCAGTGGCCAGCAGACAGGGGAAGACAGGAGATGGGGGGGAGGGTAGTGGCCAGCACATAGGGGGAGACAGCAGATAGGGAGGAGACAGCAGAAAGGGGAGTAGTGGCCAGCAGACAGGGGGAGGTTGTGGCCAGCAGACAAAGGTAGCGTGACAGGCTGCCGCTTCCCCACACAAATTACTGAGTTCCGCAGTGACCAGCTTCTCTCTCTCTCTCTCTCTCTCTCTCTCTCTCTCTCTCTCTCTCTCTCTCTCTCTCTCTCTAAGTTGTGTGGATATTAGTCTACGATAGTTTAGGTTCACTTACTGTAGGTTTGGTTAGGTTAGGTTGACATGTCTTGCTCTTAGGTGATACACTTTACTCATCACTTTTGATTACTTTCTACCATGTGTGTGTGTTTGTGTGTGTGTGTGTGTGTGTGTGTGTGTGTGTGTGTGTGTAATAATATTGTCATAATAATTAACGGTTTATTGAAAGAGCATGACAGTCAGAAGGCTCAAAATATACAGTTACATAATTGGGGAATGGGTCACTTGGTTGACACATAATATACAAGTAACATAAGTGATACAAATATGATATATAATAACTAGGTGGGGAGAAGGTCATACTGCAGGGCATTTCAACATAGTAACAGTGTAAAAGTAAGATGGCTGGGAGTGAACACACTGGTTGGTTACGAGTTATTGATAATTTTTACAATGGTTGGGACTGGGCTGTTCTTATAGCGATAAGTTCTTGCATGTATGGGCTGGATGCGATTGTGGTGTCGAGCAGCAATTCGCAGACGAGGGATCTCAGGTGGTAGTAGGAGCCGGTGTCGAGGATGGTGCAGAAGGTTCTCCCTAAACATGCAGATGAGGTCGTGGTGATGACCAGAGAGAGCCGAGAGGGTCAGTGTGTTGAGCGCTTCTTGATATGTGGAGTAGGAAGGGGAGAGAATAATCTTGCATGCGTTCTTTTGCACTTTTTGTAGGTATTTCCGTTGTGTGGCATTTAGGGAGGAACACCAGGCAGGGGAGGCATAGGTGAGCTTGGGAAGTATGAATGTTGAGTAAACACTGAGGAGCTCGGGCGCAGGAACTCCGAGGGACTTGAGTCGGCGGAGGAGGCGAAGACTAAAACTGGAGGATTTGTCAACATTTTTGACGTGTGTTTTCCAATTTAGTTTGTTATCTATAGTGACGTCGAGGAGCTTGTTGGAGTCCATAACCTGGGGTGTGTTGGGACCCAAAGTAATGGAGGGAGGTGGGACGACGTCTGGGTCTTGGTATGGTTGATGGTGACGTGGTTGTTGGTGGCCTAATTTTGGAGACTTCAGTATATCCAGGAGGGCGGTGTAGTCGGGAGCCGAGTTATTGACACTGATCCCAATGACAGAGTCGTCGACATATTGCCAGCGAGCACAGGTTTCTCTTAGGGCATCATTGATAAGCATGAGGAAGCAGAGCGGTCCCATCTTGGTGCCTTGTGTGTGTGTGTGTGTGTGTGTGTGTGTGTGTGTGTGTGCAGTCAGTCATGTATTGGTATGAGAGAAATATTATGGTGGAGACAGTCTGGCGTTACTCTCTCTCTCTCTCTCTCTCTCTCTCTCTCTCTCTCTCTCTCTCTCTCTCTCTCTCTCTCTCTCTCTCTCTCTCTCTCTCTCTCTCTCTCTCTCTCTCTTGTAACATGCAGTGTTATACAAAACGACTGACAGGAAAGGCGTGGTAGTGTGGTGTAGTGTGTTTATATAGTGGTGGTAGTAGTGTAATGGTGGTATGGTGTGGTGGTAGGTGTAGTGAAGTGGTGGTGTGGTGGCGGTGGTGGTGAACCTGGTAAACGTCACCAGGTAGGGGCCACTGACAAGGTGACGAGGGAAGGTCCTGGTCCCCCCCGACAGACCGTCGTCATGCAGGTTGGGGTCACTACCACAGACCGTCATCATGCAGGCGGAGGTCACTACCACAGACCGTCGTCATGCAGGCTGGGGTCACTACCACAGACCGTCGTCATGCAGGCTGGGGTCACTACCACAGACCGTCGTCATGCAGGCTGGGGTCACTACCACAGACCGTCGTCATGCAGGCTGGGGTCACTACCACAGACCGTCGTCATGCAGGCTGGGGTCACTACCACAGACCGTCGTCATGCAGGCTGGGGTCCACCGTAGTTAATTAAGTGTCTTCTCTCAATCATTGGAAACTTGTACTTAGGTGAGGGAGGCATGAGTCACGCACCCCACCCCACGCCACGCTCATGTGAGACACTGTTCTCCACCACCAGTCTCTCCTGTACACGGTAACTGTCTAGGATGGTGACTGTCGACCTTACACACACACACAATGTATTACCCACTGGTTGTAACATTCAATTGTGTACGCTAGCACTCACTACAATAAGTTCTTGACACCTAATGGAGTGGTGGGGGGGGGGGGGGGTGAGAAGCTGTGGGTCACCCTTGAGGAGCAGACTTGGAGGTTCTGTGTGCAGAGTAGGCCGTAGCGGTGAGGTGCCTGCTGGGTGGTGGTGGTGACCTGCCACCCCCACACCACCTGATGAGGTAACCACACAGGTGCCTCACGCTCACCTGGTCCAGCAATAGGGGGGAGTCACCTGGCCAGTAGTAAGGGGGAGTTACCTGGCCAGCTTTAAGGGGAAGTCACCTGGCCAGCAGTAAGGGGGAGTCACCTGGCCAGCAGTAAGGATGGGTTACCTGGCCAGCAGTAAGGGTTAGTTACCTGGCCAGCGGTAAGGGGGAGTCACCTGGCCAGCAGTAAGAGGGAGTCACCTGGCCAGCAGTAAGGAGGAGTTACCTGGCCAGCAGTAAGGAGGGGTCACCTGGCCAGCAGTAAGGGTTAGTTACCTGGCCAGCGGTAAGGGGGAGTCACCTGGCCAGCAGTTAGAGGGAGTCACCTGGCCAGCAGTTAGAGGGAGTCACCTGGCCAGCAGTAAGGAGGGGTTACCTGGCCAGCAGTAAGGAGGGGTTACCTGGCCAGCAGTAAGGAGGGGTCACCTGGCCAGCAGTAAGGGTTAGTTACCTGGCCAACGGTAAGGGGGAGTCACCTGGCCAGCAGTTAGAGGGAGTCACCTGGCCAGCGGTAAGGGGGAGTCACCTGGCCAGCAGTAAGGAGGAGTCATCTGGCCAGCAGTAAGGGTTAGTTATCTGGCCAGCGGTAAGGGGGAGTCACCTGGCCAGCAGTAAGGGGGAGTCACCTGGCCAGCAGTGAGGAGGAGTCACCTGGCCATCAGTAAGGGGGAGTCACCTGGCCAACAGTAAGGGTTAGTTATCTGGCCAGCGGTAAGGGGGAGTCACCTGGCCGGCAGTAAGGGGGAGTCACCTGGCCAGCGGTATGGGGGAGTCACCTGGCCAGCGGTAAGGGGGAGTCACCTGGCCAGCAGTAAGGAGGAGTCACCTGGCCACCAGTGAGGAGGAGTCACCTGGCCAGCTTTAAGGAGGAGTCATCTGGCCAGCAGTAAAGGGAGCCACCTGTCCACCGAGTCACCTGGCCACAGAGTCACCTGGCCACCGAGTCACCTGGCCACCGAGTCACCTGGCCATTCCCCTTCTGTCTTTACCTTCCCCGTGAGTCAAATAATTATTGTCATGAAGAATCTTGTGAGTTGTGCCGGGTGTAGTGTGATGCCGGGGTGTAGGGAGGGAGGTCCGGCAGTACCGTAGGGTGTAGGGAGGGAGGTCCGGGAGTACCGTAGGGTGTAGGGAGGGAGGTCTGGGAGTACCGTAGGGTGTAGGGAGGGAGGTCCGGGAGTACCGTAGGGTGTAGGGAGGGAGGTCCGGGAGTACCGTAGGGTGTAGGGAGGGAGGTCCGGGAGTACCGTAGGGTGTAGGGAGGGAGGTCCGGGAGTACCGTAGGGTGTAGGGAGGGAGGTCCGGCAGTACCGTCGGGTGTAGGGAGGGAGGGCCGGGAGTACCGTAGGGTGTAGGGAGGGAGGGCCGGGAGTACCGTAGGGTGTAGGGAGGGAGGGCCGGGAGTACCGTAGGGTGTAGGGAGGGAGGTCCGGGAGTACCGTAGGGTGTAGGGAGGGAGGTCCGGGAGTACCGTCAGGTGTAGGGAGGGAGGTCCGGGAGTACCGTAGGGTGTAGGGAGGGAGGTCCGGCAGTACCGTAGGGTGTAGGGAGGGAGGTCCGGGAGTACCGTAGGGTGTAGGGAGGGAGGGCCGGGAGTACCGTAGGGTGTAGGGAGGGAGGGCCGGGAGTACCGTAGGGTGTAGGGAGGGAGGGCCGGGAGTACCGTAGGGTGTAGGGAGGGAGGTCCGGCAGTACCGTCGGGTGTAGGGAGGGAGGTCCGGCAGTACTGTAGGGTGTAGGGAGGGAGGTCCGGCAGTACCGTAGGGTGTAGGGAGGGAGGTCCGGCAGTACCGTAGGGTGTAGGGAGGGAGGTCCGGCAGTACCGTAGGGTGTAGGGAGGGAGGTCCGGCAGTACCGTAGGGTGTAGGGAGGGAGGTCCGGGAGTACCGTAGGGTGTAGGGAGGGAGGGCCGGGAGTACTGTAGGGTGTAGGGAGGGAGGTCCGGCAGTACCGTAGGGTGTAGGGAGGGAGGTCCGGGAGTACCGTAGGGTGTAGGGAGGTAGGTCCGGGAGTACCGTAGGGTGTAGGGAGGGAGGGCCGGGAGTACCGTCGGGTGTTGGGAGGGAGGTCCGGCAGTACCGTAGGGTGTAGGGAGGGAGGTCCGGGAGTACCGTAGGGTGTAGGGAGGGAGGGCCGGGAGTACCGTAGGGTGTAGGGAGGGAGGTCCGGGAGTACCGTCAGGTGTAGGGAGGGAGGGCCGGGAGTACCGTAGGGTGTAGGGAGGGAGGGCCGGGAGTACCGTAGGGTGTAGGGAGGGAGGTCCGGGAGTACCGTAGGGTGTAGGGAGGGAGGTCCGGGAGTACCGTAGGGTGTAGGGAGGGAGGGCCGGGAGTACCGTAGGGTGTAGGGAGGGAGGTCCGGCAGTACCGTAGGGTGTAGGGAGGGAGGTCCGGCAGTACCGTCGGGTGTAGGGAGGGAGGTCCGGCAGTACCGTAGGGTGTAGGGAGGGAGGTCCGGCAGTACCGTAGGGTGTAGGGAGGGAGGTCCGGGAGTACCGTCGGGTGTAGGGAGGGAGGTCCGGCAGTACTGTAGGGTGTAGGGAGGGAGGTCCGGGAGTACCGTAGGGTGTAGGGAGGGAGGTCCGGGAGTACCGTAGGGTGTACGGAGGTAGGTCCGGCAGTACCGTAGGGTGTAGGGAGGGAGGTCCGGGAGTACCGTAGGGTGTAGGGAGGGAGGTCCGGGAGTACCGTAGGGTGTAGGGAGGGAGGTCCGGCAGTACCGTAGGGTGTAGGGAGGGAGGTCCGGGAGTACCGTAGGGTGTAGGGAGGGAGGTCCGGGAGTACCGTCGGGTGTAGGGAGGGAGGTCCGGGAGTACCGTCGGGTGTAGGGAGGGAGGTCCGGGAGTACCGTCGGGTGTAGGGAGGGAGGTCCGGGAGTACCGTCGGGTGTAGGGAGGGAGGTCCGGCAGTACCGTAGGGTGTAGGGAGGGAGGTCCGGGAGTACCGTCGGGTGTAGGGAGGGAGGTCCGGGAGTACCGTCGGGTGTAGGGAGGGAGGTCCGGGAGTGCCGTCGGGGGTGTATCGGTAGTTTGGGGTTAGTGAAGTGACCTTTAAGTGTGTGTATTGGAATTCAGGTGTGTAGGGGAGGTGTGTGTATCTTCTCAACACACCTGTAGTTTTATACAGGTGTAGGTTCAGGTGCTGAGAGTTGATGAGGTGACACAAGTGATTTTAGGGGCACACACACACACACACACACACACACACACACACACACACTATGAACCCTTGGCGTGACCCCCTTAGTGTGTGTTAGGTAAGAGGTGTGACCTTGGGGGTGATTGAGAGGTGAAGGACATAGTGTGTGATGTGGACGTGTTGCCACATAGTGTATCTTGTGTTATTATTATTATTATTAGTAGTAGTAGTAGTAGTAGTGGACGTTGGGAATTTCCAACATAGGACTTCAAACACATCCAACGAAGACCGTGTTGACGTCAGTGCTCGAGGATTCTGGACACGGGGACAGCGAGCCTTCTTCGACATCAGGATTTTTATCCCATGGCCGCATGTCACCGTAACTTAGCTCTCGATGCTGCACACAGGAGGAACGAGAACGACAAGATAAGGGAATACTGGGAGAGAATTCAGAACGTTGATCAAGGCAGCTTCACTCCTCTGGTGTTCACAACCTCTGGTGGGATGGGACCAAGTGCAAGATGTTTCTACGCCAGACTCACTGAGGGGGAAGGCTGGAGGCCACGTTTAAAAAGAAGAAAAAAGTAGTAGTAGTGGCCTCCAGCCCCCCCCCCCCCCAATAGCCATACCTTCGCCACCATTTTATTACCTTAATATTTAATATCCTAATACATAAGAAGCTATCCTAGCTGTGTTGAGTTAGTTGAGCCGCAGATCTACGTGGTAGTAGTACTTCTTCTTCTTCTTCTTCTTCGTCATGGAAGGAGGATCTCAGAGTTTGACTATAAGAAAGTGAGAGTGTGTGTAGGGGGGGGGGGGGGATTAGTTACAGGAAAGCACACAGCCTGTCTCCCTGCTGTGTATACGGCCTACCTCCCTGTGTGCTGTACTCTACATCCCTGCCTCACGTGTACACTACAGCGTGTCTTGTGTACGTCTCTTCATCTTATGTACATATTAGTGTGTACATTCTAACATGTCTTAATTCACTGTGTACACTCCATCGTGTTTTGTGTACACGTCCTGTTCTACGTCTTGTTTCATGGCCTACTCCTTGACCTGCCTCATGGCCTGCTCCTTGACCTGCTCCACGTCCTGCTTAATGGCTTGCTCATTAACCTGCTCCATGGCCTGCTTCATGACCTGCTCCTTGACCTGCTCCACGTCCTGCTTAATGGCTTGCTCATTAACCTGCTCCACGTCCTGCTTCATGGCCTGCTCCTTGACCTGCTCCACGTCCTGCTTCATGGCCTGCTCCTTGACCTGCTCCACGTCCTGCTTAATGGCTTGCTCATTAACCTGCTCCACGTCCTGCTTCATGGCCTGCTCCTTGACCTGCTCCACATCCTGCTTAATGGCATTGCTCCTTGACCTGCTCCACGTCCTGCTTCATGGCCTGCTCCTTGACCTGCTCCACGTCCTGCTTCATGGCCTGCTCCTTGACCTGCTCCACGTCCTCCTTCATGGCCTGCTCCTTGACCTGCTCCACGTCCTGCTTCATGGCCTGCTCCTTGACCTGCTCCACGTCCTGCTTAATGGCTTGCTCTTTAACCTGCTCCATGTCCTGCTTCATGGCCTGCTCCTTGACCTGCTCCACATCCTGCTTAATGGCATTGCTCCTTGACCTGCTCCACGTCCTGCTTCATGGCCTGCTCCTTGACCTGCTCCACGTCCTGCTTCATGGCCTGCTCCTTGACCTGCTCCACGTCCTCCTTCATGGCCTGCTCCTTGACCTGCTCCACGTCCTGCTTCATGGCCTGCTCCTTGACCTGCTCCACGTCCTGCTTCATGGCCTGCTCCTTGACCTGCTCCACGTCCTGCTTCATGGCCTGCTCCTTGACCTGCTCCACGTCCTGCTTCATGGCCTGCTCCTTGCCTGCTCCACGTCCTGCTTAATGGCATTGCTCCTTGACCTGCTCCACGTCCTGCTTCATGGCCTGCTCCTTGACCTGCTCCACGTCCTCCTTCATGGCCTGCTCCTTGACCTGCTCCACGTCCTGCTTCATGGCCTGCTCCTTGACCTGCTCCACGTCCTGCTTCATGGCCTGCTCCTTGACCTGCTCCACGTCCTGCTTCATGACCTGCTCCTTGACCTGCTCCACGTCCTGCTTCATGGCCTGCTCCTTGACCTGCTCCACGTCCTGCTTAATGGCATTGCTCCTTGACCTGCTCCACGTCCTCCATGGCCTGCTCCTTGACCTGCTCCACGTCCTGCTTCATGGCCTGCTCCTTGACCTGCTCCACGTCCTGCTTCATGGCCTGCTCCTTGACCTGCTCCACGTCCTCCTTCATGGCCTGCTCCTTGACCTGCTCCACGTCCTGCTTCATGGCCTGCTCCTTGACCTGCTCCACGTCCTGCTTCATGGCCTGCTCCTTGACCTGCTCCACGTCCTCCTTCATGGCCTGCTCCTTGACCTGCTCCACTTCCTGCTTCATGGCCTGCTCCTTGACCTGCTCCACGTCCTGCTTCATGGCCTGCTCCTTGACCTGCTCCACGTCCTGCTTCATGGCCTGCTCCTTGACCTGCTCCACGTCCTGCTTCATGGCCTGCTCCTTGACCTGCTCCACGTCCTGCTTCATGGCCTGCACTCAAGCCAGGGGTGACTGGATCTTTTGATGGCTTTTATTGAGAACGATTGAGGTTAATGTGTAAAGTAGCGGCCATCTGTAGGTGATAGAGGGCCCTTAACCCTTACCTATGTTAACCCTGTGTTAACCCTTACCTATGTTAACCCTGTGTTTACCCTTACCTATGTTAACCCTGTGTTAACCCTTACCTATGTTAACCCTGTGTTAACCCTTACCTATGTTAACCCTTACCTATGTTAACCCTGTGTTAACCCTTACCTATGTTAACCCTGTGTTAACCCTTACCTATGTTAATCCTGTGTTAACCCTTACCTATGTTAACCCTGCGAAACTATGTTAACCCTCTGTTAACCCTGTGTTAACTCTATTAACCCTTACCTATGTTAATCCTGTGTTAACCCTTACCTATGTTAACCCTTACCTATGTTAACCCTATGTTAACCCTTACCTATGTTAACCTTATGTTAACCCTCACCTATGTTAACCCTCTGTTAACCCTGTGTTAACTCTATTAACCCTTACCTATGTTAGATCTATTAGCCCTTACGTATGTTAACCCTATGTTAATCCCGTGTTAACTATGTTCATCCTATGTTAACCCAATGTTAACCCTGTGTTAACTATGTTAGCCCTGTGTTAACTATGTTAACCCTATGTTAACCCTGTGTTAACTCTTAACTATGTTAACCAAATGTTAATTCTTACCTGTGTTAAAACTATATTAACCCTATATTGATCCTATATTAACTCTCACCTATGTTAAGCCCGTGTTAACCCTGTGTTAACCCTATATTAATTTTCACCTATGTTAACCCTGTGTTAACACCTGTTAACTATGTTAACCCTATGTTAACTCTTACCTATGTTAACCCTTACCTATGTTAACCCTTACCTATGTTAACCCTCTATGTAAACTGTTTAGTATTACCTATGTTTACTATTACCTATGTTAACTCACGTACAGTATGTTAACTCACGTACAGTATGTTAACTCACGTACAGTATGTTAAGTGACTCACCTGGCTTGGGAGTTATTGAGTCACTGTTAACACAGCTTAAGGTTGAGTAAGGTGGTGAAGGTTGTGACAACATGTGTAGTGTATAGCAGTGTGCAAATAGCAGCGTGTGTATAGCAGCATGTGTATAGCAGCATGTGTATAGCAGTGAGTGTATAGCAGTGTGTGTATAGCAGCGTGTGTATAGCAGTGTGTGTATAGCAGTGTGTGTATAGCAGCGTGTAAATAGCAGCGTGTGTATAGCAGCATGTGTATAGCAGCATGTGTATAGCAGTGTGTGTATAGCAGTGTGTGTATAGCAGTGTGTGTATAGCAGCGTGTGTATAGCAGCGTGTGTATAGCAGCGTGTGTATAGCAGCGTGTGTATAGCAGCGTGTGTATAGCAGCGTGTGTATAGCAGCGTGTGTATAGCAGCGTGTGTATAGCAGTGTGTGTAGCAGTGTGTGTATAGCAGTGTGTGTATAGCAGTGTGTATATAGCAGCGTGTGTATAGCAGCGTGTGTATAGCAGTGTGTATATAGCAGCGTGTGTATAGCAGCGTGTGTATAGCAGTGTGTGTATAGCAGTGTGTGTATAGCAGCGTGTGTATAGCAGCGTGTGTATAGCAGTGTGTGTATAGCAGCGTGTGTATAGCAGTGTGTGTATAGCAGCGTGTGTATAGCAGTGTGTGTGTATAGCAGTGTGTGTATAGCAGCGTGTGTATAGCAGTGAGTGTATAGCTGTGTGTGTATAGCAGCGTGTGTATAGCAGTGAGTGTATAGCAGTGTGTGTATAGCAGCGTGTGTATAGCAGCATGTGTATAGCAGTGAGTGTATAGCAGTGTGTGTATAGCAGCGTGTGTATAGCAGCGTGTGTATAGCAGCGTGTGTATAGCAGTGTGTGTATAGCAGCGTGTGTATAGCAGCGTGTGTATAGCAGCGTGTGTATAGCAGCGTGTGTATAGCAGCGTGTGTATAGCAGTGTGTGTATAGCAGCGTGTGTATAGCAGTGAGTGTATAGCAGTGTGTGTATAGCAGTGTGTGTATAGCAGCGTGTGTATAGCAGCGTGTGTATAGCAGCGTGTGTATAGCAGTGAGTGTATAGCAGTGAGTGTATAGCAGCGTGTGTATAGCAGCGTGTGTATAGCAGTGAGTGTATAGCAGTGTGTGTATAGCAGCGTGTGTATAGCAGCGTGTGTATAGCAGCGTGTGTATAGCAGTGAGTGTATAGCAGTGAGTGTATAGCAGCGTGTGTATAGCAGTGAGTGTATAGCAGCGTGTGTATAGCAGCGTGTGTATAGCAGCGTGTGTATAGCAGTGTGTGTATAGCAGCGTGTGTATAGCAGCATGTGTATAGCAGCGTGTGTATAGCAGTGTGTGTATAGCAGTGTGTGTATAGCAGCGTGTGTATAGCAGCGTGTGTATAGCAGCATGTGTATAGCAGTGAGTGTATAGCAGCGTGTGTATAGCAGCGTGTGTATAGCAGCGTGTGTATAGCAGCGTGTGTATAGCAGCGTGTGTATAGCAGCGTGTGTATAGCAGCGTGTGTATAGCAGTGTGTGTATAGCAGTGTGTATATAGCAGCGTGTGTATAGCAGCGTGTGTATAGCAGTGTGTATATAGCAGCGTGTGTATAGCAGCGTGTGTATAGCAGTGTGTGTATAGCAGTGTGTGTATAGCAGCGTGTGTATAGCAGCGTGTGTATAGCAGTGTGTGTATAGCAGTGTGTGTATAGCAGCGTGTGTATAGCAGTGTGTGTATAGCAGCGTGTGTATAGCAGTGTGTGTGTATAGCAGTGTGTGTATAGCAGCGTGTGTATAGCAGTGAGTGTATAGCAGTGTGTGTATAGCAGCGTGTGTATAGCAGTGAGTGTATAGCAGTGTGTGTATAGCAGTGTGTGTATAGCAGCGTGTGTATAGCAGCGTGTGTATAGCAGCATGTGTATAGCAGCGTGTGTATAGCAGCGTGTGTATAGCAGCGTGTGTATAGCAGTGAGTGTATAGCAGTGTGTGTATAGCAGTGTGTGTATAGCAGCGTGTGTATAGCAGCGTGTGTATAGCAGTGAGTGTATAGCAGTGAGTGTATAGCAGCGTGTGTATAGCAGCGTGTGTATAGCAGCGTGTGTATAGCAGCGTGTGTATAGCAGTGTGTGTATAGCAGCGTGTGTATAGCAGCGTGTGTATAGCAGTGTGTGTATAGCAGCGTGTGTATAGCAGTGTGTGTATAGCAGCGTGTGTATAGCAGCGTGTGTATAGCAGTGAGTGTATAGCAGCGTGTGTATAGCAGCGTGTGTATAGCAGCGTGTGTATAGCAGCGTGTGTATAGCAGTGTGTGTATAGCAGTGTGTGTATAGCAGCATGTGTATAGCAGTGTGTGTATAGCAGTGTGTGTATAGCAGCGTGTGTATAGCAGCGTGTGTATAGCAGTGAGTGTATAGCAGTGTGTGTATAGCAGCGTGTGTATAGCAGCGTGTGTATAGCAGCGTGTGTATAGCAGTGAGTGTATAGCAGCATGTGTATAGCAGTGTGTGTATAGCAGCGTGTGTATAGCAGCGTGTGTATAGCAGCGTGTGTATAGCAGCATGTGTATAGCAGCGTGTGTATAGCAGTGTGTGTATAGCAGCGTGTGTATAGCAGTGTGTGTATAGCAGCATGTGTATAGCAGTGAGTGTATAGCAGCATGTGTATAGCAGTGAGTGTATAGCAGCATGTGGTGGTGTTTTTTTGTTTGTTTTATGCCACTTACAGCGGCTAGTTTATTGTGCACCCCATACTCATCCTGTGAACTGTAGCACAAAAGGATTACAGAGTAGAGTTCACAAAGGGTCAGTATAACTAACCCCCGTGGTCAGGATATTATGGCCTGAATGTTACACAGTGTTTCAAATAAATTCTTTGTTTAGTTCTATACATAAAGGGTAACTTATTCACCACTGCGTGAGTACAGGAGTGTGAGGCAGTATGTCTGGCCTCACACTTTGTTATGACGGTGGGTAGTCGTGGTGGGTGGTGGTGGGTGGGTGGGTGGTGGAGGGTGATGATAGTGGTGGGTGGGTGGTGGTGGAGGGTGGAGGATGATGATGGTGGTGGGTGGGTGGGTGGTGGAGGGTGATGATGGTGGTGGGTGGGTGGTGGAGGGTGATGATGGTGGTGGTGGGTGGGTGGTGGAGGGTGATGATGGTGGTAGGTGGGTGGTGGAGGGTGATGATGGTGGTGGGTGGGTGGGTGGTGGAGGGTGATGATGGTGGTGGGTGGTGGTGGGGGTGATGGTGGTGGGTGGGTGGTGGAGGGTGATGATAGTGGTGGGTGGGTGGTGGAGGGTGATGATGGTGGTGGGTGGGTGGGTGGTGGAGGGTGATGATGGTGGTGGGTGGGTGGTGGAGGGTGATGATGGTGGTGGGTGGGTGGTGGAGGGTGATGATGATGGTGGTGGGTGGGTGGTGGAGGGTGATGATGGTGGTGGGTGGGTGGGTGGTGGAGGGTGATGATGGTGGTGGGTGGGTGGTGGAGGGTGATGATAGTGGTGGGTGGGTGGTGGAGGGTGGTGGTGGTGGTGGGTGGGTGGTGGTGATGGTAGTGGGTGGGTGGGTGGTGATGGTGGGTATTGATGTTAATAGTGATATTGAAACAGTTTATTTAGCCAGTAAAACACAGATACAGAGTGGATAATAATAACAATATTAACATGGCTGAGCCAGTTGAGAACCTGAGCTCTCTTTTAGGCACCTGATATATACTATACATTTATCTCAAGGAAGTATTATGTAACATTTAGTATTATCTGGAATAGTACAATAGCATGATGGTAATAAGAACAACTCATAATGGTACCACGGTTATCACTTATATTTATTTTATTTATTTATTTTTTGCATTTATATTATAAGTATATACATAGTTTACAGTTGAGTTGATATACATTAATATGATAAGGGAGGGAAGCAATACAACATGGGTTGTGTTAAGGTGGAGCAAGAGGCCAGAGCTGTCGGTATCATGTCTTGACGGCAAATATATTTATTGCAATGGTAATTTCTATCTATCTACGTGACAATTTAAGGGTTTTGGTGGTACAATAAAAGTAGGAATATAAAGTAGGTATTACAAAAAATATTAATACGTTGACAATAGATATATTTTAAGAGATGATTTAAAGGAAGGGAGCGTAGTCTTTGCTGGGATGGGTGGGGGTAAGTTGTTCCACACCTTCACACCGTGATATTTTATGGAGGTCTAGGACTGAGAGGAGCGCATGGGGGGTGGTCTTAGTAGTTCTGGGTGCCTTAAGTTGTTAATCTGATTATTCCGGAACTGGAAAAAATTATTGTCCAACAAGTTGTTGACAAATTTATAAACAAATAGGACACAGCAGAAGGTGTTGATATCCTCGACCTTCAACATTTTCAATTTAGCAGTGTATCAGGTGTTGGTAAACAAGATCATGATAGATTTCTTTCATTGCTGTGAGAGTGAGTGACTGTCGAGTGTGATACAGAATACTGCACGGTTTATTTGCTTCACTGTGAATGGCTTGAATGTGCTTTATCCAGCTAAATTTCTCTTCAACAATAACCTAAGGAATTTAGTATTTTGCTCACGTTTGTGGACTGTATTACCAAGGTACAGGCGGTCCAAATATGGCGGTAAATAATTTCTTCTGTGAAAGATTGTGTAGTGTTTAAGGTCAGTTTATTATGTATTACCCAGGTCCTGAATTTGATAAATTCAGTGTTTATAGTTCTCATCCAGGAATGGAGGTCTGATTTACTGGCATAGAGATTAATATTGTCTGCAAATAAGTTGTATATGACGAGTTTGCTGGAGTGGACTATATCGTTTATGTACAACAAAAACAATATAGGACCGAGAATGGAACCTTGGGGGACGCCATACAAAATTGGTGAGGAGTCAGATTGATGATGATTATAGCAGACATACTGCTTCCTGTTAGACAGATATTAGGTAAACCAATTGTGGGACAGGCCCCTAACGCCGTAATGTTCAAGTTTTTGCAGTAGGATGGTATGGTCGACAGTATCGAAGGCTTTAGAGAGGTCCAGGAATATACCGACTGTGAACTGACTGTCATCAAAGGAATTTAAGATGTCATTAGTAAAGGATAGCAGAGCACTCTCAGTCGACCATCGAGCTCTAAATCCAAACTGGGAGTCTGTAAAGATGTTATTGGCATTGCAGAAGGAATTTAGTCTACTACATGCTAGCTTCTCCAGTATCTTACTCATGGCTGGGAGGACTGATGTGAGGCGGTAGTTCTTGAAGAGACCTTTGTCCCCAGATTTTATATATGCTGGGTGAACTTTAGCAATTTTCAGTTTATCAGGAAAGACACCACTAGTGAAGGAGTAGTTACAAATGTGGAGGAGAACAGGTAGTAATAAGTGGGCTACTCTCTTAATGATGCTCATTGGTATATTGTCTTCGCCTGCTGCTGCATCTTTGGACATTTTTATGATGGCCAGTAATTCATCTACTGTGACAGGGGATAAAAACAGCTCATTTTGCTGTCTGTTTTGCAGGTAGGCTCTAAATTTCTCATGGTGATCAGGGATGCTCTCTGCAAGATTTTTGCCAACATTGGTGGTGTTGGTGGGTGGGTGCTGGTGGGTGGGTGGTGATGGTGGTGGTGGTGGGTGTTGGTGACGGTGGTGGGTGGTGATGGTAGGTGGTGGTGGTAGTGGTGGTGGGTGGTGGTGGTTGGGTGGGTGGTGGTGATGGGTAGGTGGTAGTGGCGGTGGGTTGTGATGGTGGTGGTAGTGGTCGTGGTGGTGGGTGGTAGTGGTTGGGTGGGTGGTGGTGATGGTGGGTGGTGGTGGTGGTGGTGATGGTGGGTGACGGTAGGTGGGTGGTGATGGTGGGTGGTGGTTGTGGTGATGGTGGTGGTGGGTGGGTGATGGTGGGTTTGTGGTGGTGGTGGTGGGTCGTGATGGTGGTTGGTGGTGGTGGTGGGTGGTGATGGTGGAGGGTGGGTGAGGGTAAGTGGGTGGTGGTGGTCGTGGTGGTGGTGGGTGTTGGGTGGTGATGGTGGTGGGTGGTGGTTGGTGGGTGAGGGTAGGTGGGTGGTGATGGTGGTGGGTGATGGTGGTGGGTGGTGGTTGGTGGGTGAGGGTAGGTGGGTGGTTGTGGGTGGTGATGGTGGTGGGTGGGTGAGGGTAGGTGGGTGGTGAGGGTGGTGGGTGGTGGTGGTGGTGGGTGGTGATGGTGGTGGTGGTGGTGGTGGGTGATGGTGGTGGGTGGTGGTGGTGGTGGGTGGTGATGGTGGTGGGTGGTGGGTGGTGGTGGTTGTGGGTGGTGGTGGGTGAGGGTAGGTGGGTGGTGGTGGGTGGTGGTGGCAGTCAGTGGGTCAAGCACATGATTCATCACGGCATTCTTATTTCAAATGGTTAGCGAGTTCCGTGTTGTGGCAATGACTGTAATCTGCCTCACCCTGTCTACCCCTGTGTAACACCCCCCTGACCCTGCCTTACCCTGTCTACCCCTGTGTAACACCCCCTGACCCTGCCTTACCCTGTCTACCCCTGTGTAACACCCCCTGACCCTGCCTTACCCTGTCTACCCCTGTGTAACACCCCCTGACCCTGCCTCACCCTGTCTACCCTGTGTAACACCCCCCTGACCCTGTCTACCCCTGTGTAACACCCCCTGACCCTGCCTTACCCTGTCTACCCTGTGTAACACCCCCCTGACCCTGCCTTACCCTGTCTACCCCTGTGTAACACCCCCTGACCCTGCCTTACCCTGTCTACCCCTGTGTAACACCCCCTGACCCTGTCTACCCCTGTGTAACACCCCCTGACCCTGCCTTACCCTGTCTACCCCTGTGTAACACCCCTGACCCTGTCTACCCCTGTGTAACACCCCCTGACCCTGCCTTACCCTGTCTACCCCTGTGTAACACCCCCTGACCCTGCCTTACCCTGTCTACCCCTGTGTAACACCCCCTGACCCTGCCTTACCCTGTCTACCCCTGTGTAACACCCCCTGACCCTGCCTTACCCTGTCTACCCCTGTGTAACACCCCCTGACCCTGCCTTACCCTGTCTACCCCTGTGTAACACCCCCTGACCCTGCCTTACCCTGTCTACCCCTGTGTAACACCCCCTGACCCTGCCTTACCCTGTCTACCCCTGTGTAACACCTCCTGACCCTGCCTTACCCTGTCTACCCCTGTGTAACACCCCCTGACCCTGCCTTACCCTGTCTACCCCTGTGTAACACCCCCTGACCCTGCCTTACCCTGTCTACCCCTGTGTAACACCCCCTGACCCTGCCTTACCCTGTCTACCTCTGTGTAACACCCCCTGACCCTGCCTTACCCTGTCTACCCCTGTGTAACACCCCCTGACCTTGCCTTACCCTTTCTACCTCTGTGTAACACCCCTGACCCTGTCTACCCCTGTGTAACACCCCCTGACCCTGCCTTACCCTGTCTAGCCCTGTGTAACACCCCCTGACCCTGCCTTACCCTGTCTACCCCTGTGTAACACCCCCTGACCCTGCCTTACCCTGTCTACCCCTGTGTAACACCCCCTGACCCTGCCTTACCCTGTCTTCCCCTGTGTAACACCCCCTGACCCTGTCTACCCCTGTGTAACACCCCCTGACCGTGTCTTTCCCTGTCTACCCCTGTGTAACACCCCCTGACCCTGTCTACCCCTGTGTAACACCCCCTGACCCTGTCTACCCCTGTGTAACACCCCCTGACCCTGTCTACCCCTGTGTAACACCCCCTGACCGTGTCTTTCCCTGTCTACCACTGTGTAACACCCCCGACCCTGTCTACCCCTGTGTAAC
The DNA here is from genome assembly GCA_958450375.1 of Homarus gammarus. Classification (NCBI taxonomy): domain Eukaryota; kingdom Metazoa; phylum Arthropoda; class Malacostraca; order Decapoda; family Nephropidae; genus Homarus; species Homarus gammarus. The sequence goes on from CAUDMG010003808.1 coordinate 870,977, forward strand.
ACCCCCTGACCCTGTCTACCCCTGTGTAACACCCCCTGACCATGCCTTACCCTGTCTACCCCTGTGTAACACCCCCTGACCGTGTCTTACTGTGCCTCAAATTATCTCACTCTCCCTCACCCTACCCTCACCCTGCCCTCACTCTCCCTCACCCTGCCCCCACTCTCCCTCACCTGCCCTCACTCTCCCTCACCTGCCCTCACCCTCCCTCACCTGCCCTCACCCTCCCTCACCTGCCCTCACCCTCCCTTCACTCTTCTTCTTTTTTTTTTTTTCTTTTTTTTTTTTTTAGGTTAAGGTGGGGAAAGGATGGAAGGCCTGCTGGGGCTCAAGGCACAGCCAGACATGAGGGATGGAGAAGTCACAACATATAGTCGTGGGGGGAAAGGTTGGAAAGGAGTTTAATGAGTTAAACAGAGGGGGACGACACCCCTTGTTTTTCATATTACAGAGTTTGTTGGCTAACTAAGCTAACCTAGGATTTAGGATGAGGTTACACAATGGTTATTTTAGTAGACAATGGTTAGGTTGATTTTACAATTACAAGTTTATTAAAATCTTATACTGTATTACGTTATGGACTCACTTGATTGTGACTTGTTAAATGTGAATTTATATCATCTAAGTTTTAATCTAAGGTGGATCACTGTGGCGGACATTGACGGGTCGCGGGTTGGGTTGTTGTAGTGAGGGCAGACTCCGGGGCCACCAGGCGTGGGGTCGCCCTCCGTTGATGTCTTCCCCTCGTAGGTGGTCTGGGCTGTGAGGGTCGTCCAGGAGCTTGTCCCAAACCTTCTTCCCGAGGCGATGGAACCTGAAGTTGAGGGCCTCTGTTTTATTTCTTAGGTGGATGGCTTCCACTGTCTCCTGGTAGGGTGGCGCTTGGCCACTGGCTGACCTCAAACACTTGTTTTGGAAGCTCTGTAGTTGTTGTAGTCTAGTCTTCCCGAGTGTGACGAGTGGTATAGATGGGTACTCCAACACAGGCCTCACCAGCGCCTTGTACAGGTGAACTTGTATCTTCTCAGGCATCAGTTTAAAATGTTTTAATTTGGCTGCGGCGACTTTGGCTTTCATTGGTCTGTCCTTCACGTGGGGAATGATGCCCGTCCGAGAGGTGATGAGGCCGAGCAACCTGCCTTGTTTAGAGTACTCAATCTCTTCGTCGCCGATCATCAATGGCGCCGGCTTGAATTTGGCTATGGGTATGACCTCGAATTTCGTTTTGTTTGTTTTTATTTTCCATTTATGTTCATACTCCGAGATATCCTCTATTGCCCGAACAGTGAGTCGCGCCATCCTTGCTGTGGACCTTCCTGGGCAGGTGACGATCTGTGTTACATCGTCGGCATACATGACGTACTCGCTGCCGACGATTAGGGGTGGCAGGTCAGCCGTGTAGAGCGTGTAAAGGGTTGGTGAGAGACAAGAGCCCTGAGGCACACCGCTCGATAGTGAGAATTCTTCTCCAAAATGTTCTTGCATCTTGATTTTGGCTCTCCCTCACCCTGCACTCACCCTGCCCTCACCCTGCTCTCACTCTCCCTCACCCTGCCCTCGTGTCAGAGTAGTAAATCACTGTTGGTGCATCACGTATAGGGCGTCTCCCAGCAGGTGTGTGTGTGTGTGTGTGTGTGGTCACTCAGGCACGGGCCAGGTGTGGGGTACACAGGTGACAAGTGTTCGCTGCGCCCAGGTGTGGTGATGGGCGTGGCGTGGGCCCTGCCCCCCTCCCCCTCCCTCCCCGTCTCTGTGGCGGTGTAGGTCTGTAAGGGTTTAACCCATGTTGCTCTGTGAGGTAAAGTGTGGGCGTGAAGGTGTGGGTGTGTAAGTGTAGGCGTGATGGTGTGACTGTGTAAGTGTGGGCGTGATGGTGTGGGTGTGTAAGTGTGGGCGTGATGGTGTGGGTGTGTGTGGGCGTGATGGTGTGGCTGTGTAAGTGTGGGCGTGATGGTGTGGCTGTGTAAGTGTGGGCGTGATGGTGTGGCTGTGTAAGTGTGGGCGTGATGGTGTGGCTGTGTAAGTGTGGGCGTGAAGGTGTGGCTATGTAAGTGTGAGCGTGATGGTGTGGGTGTGCAAGTGTGGGCATGAAGGTGTAGCTGTGTAAGTATGGGCGTGATGGTGTGGGTGTGTAAGTGTGGGCGTGATGGTGTGGGTGTGCAAGTGTGGGCGTGATGGTGTGGCTGTGTAAGTGTGGGCGTGATGGTATGACTGTGTAAGTGTGGGCGTGATGGTGTGGGTGTGTAAGTGTGGGCGTGAAGGTGTGGGTGTGTAAGTGTGGGCGTGATGGTGTGGGTGTGTAAGTGTGGGCGTGATGGTGTGGGTGTGTAAGTGTGGGCGTGAAGGTGTGGGTGTGTAAGTGTGGGCGTGATGGTGTGGGTGTGTAAGTGTGGGCGTGATGGTGTGGGTGTGTAAGTATGGGCGTGATGGTGTAGGTGTGTAAGTGTGGGCGTGAAGGTGTGGGTGTGTAAGTGTGGGCGTGAAGGTGTGGGTGTGTAAGTGTGGGCTTGATGGTGTGGGTGTGTAAGTGTGGGCGTGAAGGTGTGGGTGTGCAAGTGTGGGCGTGACGTTACCTTTGCACCATAACGTGTTCTCCAGTAGAATGACTGAATGAATGGATGATATACACACATAAATCATCCGTGTTATGTTGGGCTTATAGACTAACACACAGCATCAGTCCACCTTTGAACACCTTGACTACTGTAGCACGTTCATCGTCCCGTCAAGCTCTGATTTGTACTACCGGTGTTATAGATGTGATCATTCAGGGTATGTGTGGTTAGGTTAGGTTAGTTTAGGTTAGGTTAGGTTAGGTTAGGTGTGTACAGTAGGTGGGTGACACGCAGTAACATGAGTGTGGGTCATAAATCACCTGTGACTATGGGCGTGCTGGTCACCTCTCCTCACACATGACCGCCCCTCACCGCCCCCTCACACATGACTACCCTTCACTCCCCCTCACACATGGCTACCCTTCATTTCCCCCACTTCTCCTCACCCCTCCCCCTTACAACCCCTCACTTCCCCTCACCCCCCTCCTCACAACCCCTCACCTCCCCTCACCCCCTCACTTCCCCACACCCCCCTCCTCACAACCCCTCACCTCACCTCACCCCCTCACCCCTCCCCCTCACAACCCCTCACCTCACCTCATCTCTCTTCACTTGCCGTCGAGGTTCTCTGATCTGCCCGCACCTCCCTCATACAGTTGTGTTACCCTCACATTGCCTGAGCTGGTTGTTCCTCCACCAACACTCACCATAACTATCCCACTCTAACACCGAGGTCCTCCCTGTCAAGTCATCCTGTAATGTCTTCAGTAAGGGGTCGACGCCTCGGTGACCATAACGCTTATCTTATCTCTACCTACGGTTTTTATTTGTGTGAAAAAAGAAAAATCCATTGTGGTTATCATATCTGTAAATTGTATGGTGTAGAGAAGCTTGGGTAAACTCGCTCTATGAAGTATCTTTGTAGAGAGGTCCCATGAATTTCAAAGTGAACACCGCGAATCCTGTTGACTCGGTAGGGTTGCCAGCATTCTTCCTCCTTTGTGTCATAATATCTCACGCAAAATCGTAAATATACTTTTTGGAGGGTGTAAGGTGGAAGAAGACTCTGGGATAGTGTCCAGATCTCCAAGTATAGTGTGTGGCAACAGTCATTAACACAAGACATCGTTGTTAACACATGATGTGTCGTACAACCACGTCTTGCAGCTTACTATTTGGAACACTTGAATATTAACCTCCCCAGCTTTTATCACATGATGAATAGACACCGTAACAATAACCTAACCTAACCTAACCTAACACCCCCAGGTAGCATTAGGATGTTTAATCATCAAGTGAAATAAGCTGGGGTGTCTAATCTTCACCTCCGCCGTACCTGTGTAGCATTAGCTGTTAGTGGGTTGGTCTGTGTTGTCAGATCACCCTCTTGGGGCCACGAATTAAAGTTCCTTGACACTCGTGGTCGAAACTGTGTCAGACGTAAGTAAGATACCGGTACTAAAGCTAGACTCCAGCGACTCGTTCCAGCAATTCAGATACTCGTTCCAGCAGTCCAGACACTCGTTCCAGCAGTCCAGATACTCGTTCCAGCAGTAAGGGGCCTGGTGACAGTACTGTACAAGAGGTTCAGGTTGTACCAGAGAAGAGAACGAGTCTACATGAATGAACGCGAAGAGAACTATAGTAAAGATATAGTGAAGTTGATGCAACATGAATAATGTGAATAAAATCAATAAATGAAAATAAAAGAAAATCAAGATAAAGAAATACAAAACTGAGTGTACAGTATACTAAAGTGGTATACCTGAGTGTACAGTATACTAAAGTGGTATACCTGAGTGTACAGTATACTAAAGTGGTATACCTGAGTGTACAGTATACTAAAGTGGTATACCTGAGTGTACAGTATACTAAAGTGGTATACCTGAGTGTACAGTATACTAAAGTGGTATACCTGAGTGTACAGTATACTAAAGTGGTATACCTGAGTGTACAGTATACTTTAAGTGGTATACCTGAGTGTTCAGTATACTAAAGTGGTATACCTGAGTGTACAGTATACTAAAGTGGTATACCTGAGTGTACAGTATACTAAAGTGGTATACCTGAGTGTACAGTATACTAAAGTGGTATACCTGAGTGTACAGTATACTAAAGTGGTATACCTGAGTGTACAGTATACTTTAAGTGGTATACCTGAGTGTACAGTATACTAAAGTGGTATACCTGAGTGTACAGTATACTAAAGTGGTATACCTGAGTGTACAGTATACTAAAGTGGTATACCTGAGTGTACAGTATACTTTAAGTGGTATACCTGAGTGTACAGTATACTAAAGTGGTATACCTGAGTGTACAGTATACTAAAGTGGTATACCTGAGTGTACAGTATACTAAAGTGGTATACCTGAGTGTACAGTATACTTTAAGTGGTATACCTGAGTGTACAGTATACTAAAGTGGTATACCTGAGTGTACAGTATACTTTAAGTGGTATACCTGAGTGTACAGTATACTAAAGTGGTATACCTGAGTGTACAGTATACAAAAGTGGTATACCTGAGTGTACAGTATACTAAAGTGGTATACCTGAGTGTACAGTATGCTAAAGTGGTATACCTGAGTGTACAGTATACTTAAGTGGTATACCTGAGTGTACAGTATACTAAAGTGGTATACCTGAGTGTACAGTATACTAAAGTGGTATACCTGAGTGTACAGTATACTAAAGTGGTATACCTGAGTGTACAGTATACTTTAAGTGGTATACCTGAGTGTACAGTATACTAAAGTGGTATACCTGAGTGTACAGTATACTAAAGTGGTATACCTGAGTGTACAGTATACTAAAGTGGTATACCTGAGTGTACAGTATACTAAAGTGGTATACCTGAGTGTACAGTATACTAAAGCGGTATACCTGAGTGTACAGCATACTTTAAGTGGTATACCTGAGTGTACAGTATACTAAATTGGTATACCTGAGTGTACAGTATACTAAAGTGGTATACCTGAGTGTACAGTATACTAAAGTGGAATACCTGAGTGTACAGTATACTAAAGTGGTATACCTGAGTGTACAGTATACTTTAAGTGGTATACCTGAGTGTACAGTATACTAAAGTGGTATACCTTAGTGTACAGTATACTAAAGTGGTATACCTGAGTGTACAGTATACTAAAGTGGTATACCTGAGTGTGCTGTATACTTTAAGTGGTATGCCTGAGTGTACAGTATACTAAAGTGGTATACGTGAGTGTGCAGTATACTTTAATTGGTATACCTGAGTGTACAGTATACTAAAGTGGTATACCTGAGTGTACAGTATACTAAAGTGGTATACCTGAGTGTACAGTATACTAAAGTGGTATACCTGAGTGTACAGTATACTAAAGTGGTATACCTGAGTGTACAGTATACTTAAGTGGTATACCTGAGTGTACAGTATACTAAAGTGGTATACCTGAGTGTACAGTATACTAAAGTGGTATACCTGAGTGTACAGTATACTTTAAGTGGTATACCTGAGTGTACAGTATACTAAAGTGGTATACCTGAGTGTACAGTATACTAAAGTGGTATACCTGAGTGTACAGTATACTAAAGTGGTATACCTGATTGTACAGTATACTTTAAGTGGTATACCTGAGTGTACAGTATACTAAAGTGGTATACCTGAGTGTACAGTATACTAATGTGGTATACCTGAGTGTACAGTATACTTTAAGTGGTATACCTGAGTGTACAGTATACTAAAGTGGTATACCTGAGTGTACAGTATACTAAAGTGGTATACCTGAGTGTACAGTATACTAAAGTGGTATACCTGAGTGTACAGTATACTAAAGTGGTATACCTGAGTGTACAGTATACTAAAGTGGTATACCTGAGTGTACAGTATACTAAAGTGGTATACCTGAGTGTACAGTATACTTTAAGTGGTGTACCTGAGTGTACAGTATACTAAAGTGGTATACCTGAGTGTACAGTATACTAAAGTGGTATACCTGAGTGTACAGTATACTAAAGTGGTATACCTGAGTGTGCTGTATACTTTAAGTGGTATACCTGAGTGTACAGTATACTAAAGTGGTATACGTGAGTGTGCAGTATACTTTAAGTGGTATACCTGAGTGTACAGTATACTAAAGTGGTATGCCTGAGTGTACAGTATACTAAAGTGGTATACCTGAGTGTACAGTATACTAAAGTGGTATACCTGAGTGTACAGTATACTAAAGTGGTATACCTGAGTGTACAGTATACTAAAGTGGTATACCTGAGTGTACAGTATACTAAAGTGGTATACGTGAGTGTACAGTATACTTTAAGTGGTATACCTGAGTGTACAGTATACTAAAGTGGTATACCTGAGTGTACAGTATACTTTAAGTGGTATACCTGAGTGTACAGTATACTTTAAGTGGTATACCTGAGTGTACAGTTTACTTAAGTGGTATACCTGAGTGTACAGTATACTAAAGTGGTATACCTGAATGTACAGTATACTAAAGTGGTATACCTGAGTGTACAGTATACTTAAGTGGTATACCTGAGTGTACAGTATACTAAAGTAGTATACCTGAGTGTACAGTATACTAAAGTGGTATACCTGAGTGTACAGTGTACTTTAAGTGGTATACCTGAGTGTACAATATACTAAAGTGGTATACGTGAGTGTACAGTATACTAAAGTGGTATACCTGAGTGTACAGTATACTAAAGTGGTATACCTGAGTGTACAGTATACTTTAAGTGGTATACCTGAGTGTGCAGTATACTAAAGTGGTATATCTGAGTGTACAGTATACTAAAGTGGTATACCTGAGTGTACAGTATACTAAAGTGGTATTCCTGAGTGTACAGTATACTAAAGTGGTATATATATATACCTGAGCGCAGGGCGTGGGTGGGGCAGGGCGGAGTGGGGTGGGACAGGTGGGTGGGATGCAACTGCCCCAGGTGTTAGTGAGGCAGGCAGGTGAGAGCAGTAATGGGCGGCGCCTCAACTCCGGCTCTCTGTCGCTTCTTTTATTACCCGTATTGATGTTTAGATGAGGAGCCTCGCCGGGCTATCTGGTTGTGGTGGTGGTGGTAGTGATTGGGGCGGTGGTGGTAGTGATTGTGGTGGTGGTGGTAGTTGTGGTGTTGGTTTTGATAGCAGTGAGTCGGGTGCTGTGTGTGTTGTGGGGGGGGGGGTCGGATACTGTGTGGGTCGGGTACTGTGTGGGTCGGGTACTGGGTGGGTCGGGTACTGTGTGGGTTGGGTACTGGGTGGGTCGGGTACTGTGTGGGTCGGGTACTGTGTGGGTCGGGTACTGTGTGAATCGGATACTGTGTGGGTCGGGTACTGGGTGGGTCGGGTACTGTATGGGTTGGGTACTGGGTGGGTCGGGTACTGAGTGGGTCGGGTACTGTGTGGATTGGGTACTGGGTGGGTCGGGTACTGGGTGGGTCGGGTACTGTGTGGATTGGGTACTGGGTGGGTCGGGTACTGTGTGGGTCGGGTACTGTGTGGGTCGGGTACTGGGTGGGTCGGATACTGTGTGGATCGGATACTGTGTGGGTTGGGTACTGGGTGGGTCGGGTACTGTGTGGGTTGGGTACTGGGTGGGTCGGGTACTGTGTGGGTCGGGTTCTGCAGCAGGTGTTCACTCACTACAGTTACATCTCACTGTGTGGGTCGGGTACTGTGTGGATCGGGTACTGTGTGGGTCGGGTATTGTGTGGGTCGGGTACTGTGTGGATCGGGCAGTGTGTGGGTCGGGTATTGTGTGGGTCGGGTACTGCAGCAGGTGTTCACTCACTACAGTTACATCTCACTGTGTGGGTCGGGTACTGTGTGGGTTGGGTACTGTGTGGGTCGGGTACTGTGTGGGTCGGGTACTGCAGCAGGTGTTCACTCACTACAGTTACATCTCACTGTGTGGGTCGGGTACTGTGTGGGTTGGGTACTGTGTGGGTCGGGTACTGTGTGGGTCGGGTACTTCAGCAGGTGTTCACTCACTACAGTACATCTCACTGTGTGGGTCGGGTACTGCAGCAGGTGTTCACTCACTACAGTACATCTCACTGTGTGGGTCGGGTACTGCAGCAGGTGTTCACTCACTACAGTACATCTCACTGTGTGGGTCGGGTACTGCAGCAGGTGTTCACTCACTACAGCTACATCTCACTGTGTGGGTCGGGTACTGTGTGGGTCGGGTACTGCAGCAGGTGTTCACTCACTACAGTACATCTCACTGTGTGGGTCGGGTACTGTGTGGGTCGGGTACTGCAGCAGGTGTTCACTCACTACAGTACATCTCACTGTGTGGGTCGGGTACTGTGTGGATCGGGTACTGCAGCAGGTGTTCACTCACTACAGTACATCTCACTCTGTGGGTCGGGTACTGTGTGGGTCGGGTACTGCAGCAGGTGTTCACTCACTACAGTACATCTCACTGTGTGGGTCGGGTACTGTGTGGGTCGGGTACTGCAGCAGGTGTTCACTCACTACAGTTACATCTCACTGTGTGGGTCGGGTACTGTGTGGGTCGGGTACTGCAGCAGGTGTTCACTCACTACAGTACATCTCACTGTGTGGGTCGGGCACTGTGTGGGTCGGGTACTGCAGCAGGTGTTCACTCACTACAGTACATCTCACTGTGTGGGTCGGGTACTGTGTGGGTCGGGTATTACAGCAGGTGTTCACTCACTACAGTACATCTCACTGTGTGGGTCGGGTACTGTGTGGGTCGGGTACTGCGTGGGTCGGGTACTGCAGCAGGTGTTCACTCACAACAGTTACATCTCACTGTGTGGGTCGGGTACTGTGTGGGTCGGGTACTGCAGCAGGTGTTTACTCACTACAGTACATCTCACTGTGTGGGTCGGGTACTGTGTGGGTTGGGTATTGTGTGGGTCGGGTACTGTGTGGGTCGGGTACTGTGTGGGTTGGGTACTGTGTGGGTCGGGTACTGTGTGGGTCGGGTACTGCAGCAGGTGTTCACTCACTACAGTTACATCTCACTGTGTGGGTCGGGTACTGTGTGGGTCGGGTACTGCAGCAGGTGTTCACTCACTACAGTACATCTCACTGTGTGGGTCGGGTACTGTGTGGGTCGGGTACTGTAGCAGGTGTTCACTCGCTACAGTTACATCTAACTGTGTGGGTCGGGTACTGCAGCAGGTGTTCACTCACTACAGTACATCTCACTGTGTGGGTCGGGTATTGTGTGGGTCGGGTACTGTGTGGGTCGGGTACTGCAGCAGGTGTTCACTCACTACAGTTACATCTCACTGTGTGGGTCGGGTACTGTGTGGGTCGGGTACTGCAGCAGGTGTTCACTCACTACAGTTACATCTCACTGTGTGGGTCGGGTACTGTGTGGGTCGGGTACTGTGTGGGTCGGGTACTGCAGCAGGTGTTCACTCACTACAGTACATCTCACTGTGTGGGTCGGGTATTGTGTGGGTCGGGTACTGTGTGGGTCGGGTACTGCAGCAGTTGTTCACTCACTACAGTTACATCTCACTGTGTGGGTCGGGTACTGTGTGGGTCGGGTACTGTGAGGGTCGGGTACTGTGAGGGTCGGGTACTGCAGCAGGTGTTCACTCACTACAGTTACATCTCACTGAACCATAAACATTAAATATTTCCGCCTCGTGATCACCACTCGTCGCTGTTCAACATGTTCAACCTCCCAATTGATTTTATATAAGGGCACCTGTGTTCATTTGTTCTTCGTATGTTCTTCATGTTGTTCTTTACGTTGTTCTTCAGGTTGTAGTCAGAATTATGGTTAAGAACACAGGTAGTAGTTATGTGTCTCAGGTGGTGATACATAATGAGGGCTTATTACCATCAGCTAACGTGTGTGTGTGTGGGTGTGTGTGTGTGTGTGTGCGTGTGCGTGTGCGTGTGTGTGTGTGTGTGTTAAGAACAATAATAATAAATCTTACTAATAAAAAATCCCTCTCATCAAGAAATTAATTATCCTCAATATATTTCTTGTCATTACCGATGTGAAGTAAAACTGTGATCGAAATATAGAGTTGTCGTGTGTACCTGTACCACACTTACCTCACCTCACCAACCTCACCTAACGTAACAACACGCTAATGTCAGCAATTGATAACATCTCTCTTGACAGAGTTAAGTTTTTGTACAGTATTGTTAGCGTGTGAAAGTCATCTATAACACACACACACACACACACACACACACACACACACACACACACACACACACACACACTACTACTACTACTACTACTACTACTACTGTTTTACTGTCATTCGGAATCAAGTATGACGATCATCCAGCTATGATAGAATGATGAGTTATTAAAGATGTCACCTTTGTTGGCGAGCTCTGAGTTGACTAAAGAGACCGATACGGGACCAGCTGAATTTGCACATGGAGGGCTCCATATAGTGAAGGACAAAGAGGGGCGGCGGCAGCGTCTTTCCGGCGTTGGGTCTTGTCTGCCTCGGTTTGCATTCGGGCTAACTCGAAAGTATTGACACTTTCTCGTGTGGTGCTCCTCCAAGTGCTACGGTGTGGAGTAATCGTCTCCCAGGTGAGGGGTCGACTTGGCACTTTTTCGGGTTTGTCTTAAGACTATCCTTATACCTTTTCAGTTGCGCGCCGGCGTTACGTTTACTATTCTTTAGGTGACTGTAAAGTAGTTGCTTTGGCAGTCTACTGTCGTCCATGTGGGTAACATGGCCAGTCCAGCGAAGTTGTTCATGGATAATGGTAGCCTCAATGCTCCTACAGTTGGTGTCAGCAAAAATACTGGCATGTGTTCTCTTGTCTTCCCAGTGAACTCGGAGGATGGAACGTAGACTACGTTGGTGAAAGTTTTCAAGTGCCTTGAGGTGCCTCCTGTATGTACCCATGTCTCGCTGCCATATAGCAGGGTGGGGAGGACCACTGCTCTATATACGAGCAACTTTGTAGATAATTTCAGCTCCCTACAGCTGAAGACACGGGTACGGAGTCTGAAAAAAGGCTTGAGATGCACAAAGTGGGTAACATTAGAGAGGGTAGTACCGTTAATCTGGATGGATGGTGGAGGTGTGTCTGAACCAGGGGCAGGCTGAAAGAGAATCTAAGTCTTACATACATTCACCTCAAGGCCGAAGTGTGCATAGGCATCTGCGTAGGTGTTCAGGATCTCCTGTAGGTCGCGTTCAGTGTGGGCGACAAGGGTGAGGTCGTCTGCATACTGAAGTTCAGTAATGGAAGCGGTGACACCTTTGTTTCTGCCTGGAACGACCCTTCACCCGGTACTGGATGTCCACCACGCCGGCTAAATTGGCACTGACACGAGTAAAGAAGGCAGTCAAGAAAATGGAAAAGAGAGTTGGTACCAGCACACATCCTTGTTTTACTCCAGTCTGGATGGGGAAGAACTCAGATTGGGTGCCGTTGTGCAGGACAATGCCGTTTATGCCATCGCGGAGTTGCTTTACAACGGCGATGAATTTTGGTGGGCAGCCAAAACGGCTGAGGGTCCACCAGAGGGCTTCCCTGTTGACCGAGTCGAAGGCCTTGGTTAGGTCGATGAAAGCCATGTACAGGTCACGACGCTGTTCTCTGCACTTTTCCTGTATCTGACGGGCAGCGAAGATCATGTCAGTGATGCCACGTGATGGTCTAAAACCACATTGAGATTCTGGGAGGAAGTTTTCCGCCTTAGGAAGAAGCCTGTTCAGGAGGACTCAGGCGATCATCTTGCTAGCTGTGGACCGCAGCGAGATCCTGTGGTAGTTAGGTAGGTAGTAGGCAGCTACCATACAGGGAGGTACTACCGCCTGGGAAGATATTGGAAGCACAGTGTGTTGTCTAATGGTAGACCCTGCTGCCATATGGCATCACGAAAATTGTGACCAAGTCCCAGGTTGCTGATCTGTCTTTCTGCTTCATGTACACACAATTGTAGGGTCTCAATTGTTTCTCTTACATGACAATACAACATACATATAGCGTTTCTCACTATTGATTTATTTTTCATTTATGTATTTCTTAGTATTTCCTTATTATTATTATTATTATTATTATTATTATTACAGTGTGGGTTATTATTATTATCATTATTGTATTATTTTACTTTTTATTATAAATTTATTTATTATTATTATTATTATTATTATTATTATTATTATCATTATTATCATTATTATTATTATTATTATTATTATTATTATTATTATTATTATCATTATTATTATTATTATTATTATTATTATTATTATTATTATTATTATTATTATTACATTTCCCCCCCCCCCCCTCCCCCCCCCCCCCCGATGTGGGTCAGTGACCTGTGCCCGGGTGGAGTACTACCAGAAATAGAGAGAAAAAAAAGAAAAAAGTTGCCACAGTCTGACTGGTCTCCCGTGTTCGTATAAATATTAACGATGGAGGCGTCTTTAAGAGCTTGGGGGGATTTCTTCCTTTTCCCATATATTCTCCAGGAGAGAGTGGAGACGGCTGGTAAGCAGAGGTACTTTTACACACACACACACACACACACACACACACAAACAAACACACACATCCTCCACGTGTGTACAGACATGACAGGTAGGAAGCAGAGCCTTATGGAAACACCTATTAATTAAGGTACTGTCGTGAGGTCTGAGGGTTGGCGACCACGGTTCTCCACACTAAATATTTTCGGCCTGTGTTTGCCTCCCTGATGTTGTGTCTCTGGGAGCCACAACTGTTAATTTTCATTCATCTATTTCTGCCACTGTCTTCCTCTGGCCCTCATACCCCTGCCTTCCCCTGGCCCTCCTACCCCTGTCTTCTTCTGGCCCTCCTACCCCTGTCTTCCCCTGGCCCTCCTACCCCTGTCTTCCCCTAGCCCTCCTACCCCTGTCTTCCCCTGGCCCTCCTACCCCTGTCTTCCTCTGGCCCTCCTACCCCTGTCTTCCCCTGGCCCTCCTACCCCTGTCTTCCCCTGGCCCTCCTACCCCTGTCTTCCCCTGGCCCTCCTACCCCTGTCTTCCCCTGGCCCTCCTACCCCTGTCTTCCCCTGGCCCTCCTACCCCTGTCTTCCTCTGGCCCTCCTACCCCTGTCTTCCCCTGGCCCTCCTACCCCTGTCTTCCCCTGGCCCTCCTACCCCTGTCTTCCTCTGGCCCTCCTACCCCTGTCTTCCCCTGGCCCTCCTACCCCTGCCTTCCCCTGGCCCTCCTACCCCTGTCTTCCCCTGGCCCTCCTACCCCTGTCTTCCCCTGGCCCTCTCCTACCCCTGTCTTCCCCTGGCCCTCCTACCCCTGTCTTCCCCTGGCCCTCGTACCCCTGTCTTCCCCTGGCCCTCTCCTACCCCTGTCTTTCCCTGGCCCTCCTACCCCTGTCTTCCCCTGGCCCTCCTACCCCTGTCTTCCTCTGGCCCTCCTACCCCTGTCTTCCCCTGGCCCTCTCCTACCCCTGTCTTCCCATGGCCCTCCTACCCCTGTCTTCCCCTGACCCTCCTACCCCTGTCTTCCTCTGGCCCTCCTACCCCTGTCTTCCCCTGGCCCTCTCCTACCCCTGTCTTCCCCTGACCCTTCTACCCCTGTCTTCTCCTGACCCTCCTACCCCTGTCTTCTCCTGGCCCTCTCCTACCCCTGTCTTCTCCTGACCCTCCTACCCCTGTCTTCCCCTGGCCCTCCTACCCCTGTCTTCCTCTGGCCCTCCTACCCCTGTCTTCCTCTGGCCCTCTCCTACCCCTGTCTTCCCCTGGCCCTCCTACCCCTGTCTTCTCCTAGCCCTCTCCTACCCCTGTCTTCTCCTGACCCTCCTACCCTTGTCTTCTCCTGGCCCTCCTACCCCTGTCTTCCCCTGGCCCTCCTACCCCTGTCTTCCTCTGGCCCTCTCCTACCCCTGTCTTCCTCTGGCCCTCTCCTACCCCTGTCTTCTCCTGACCCCCCTACCCTTGTCTTCTCCTGACCCTCCTTCCCCTGGCCCTCCTTCCCCTGGCCCTCCTACCCCTGTCTTCTGACCCTCCTTCCCCTGGCCCTCCTACCCCTGTCTTCTCCTGGCCCTCCTACCCCTGTCTTCCCCTGACCCTCCTACCCCTGTCTTCCCCTGATCCTCCTACCCCTGTCTTCCCCTGATCCTCCTACCCCTGTCTTCCCCTGACCCTCTTACCCCTGTCTTCTCCTGACCCTCCTACCCCTGTCTTCCCCTGACCCTCCTACCCCTGTCTTCCCCTGACCCTCCTACTCCTGTCTTCCCCTGACCCTCCTACCCCTGTCTTCCCCTGGCCCTCCTACCCCTGTCTTCTCCTGACCTTCGTACCCCTGTTTTCCCCTGACCCTCCTACCCCTGTCTTCCCCTGACCCTCCTACCCCTGTCTTCCCCTGACCCTCCTACCTCTGTCTTCCCTTGACCCTCCTACCCCTGTCTTCCCCTGACCCTCCTACCCCTGTCTTCCCCTGGCCCTCCTACCCCTGTCTTCCCGTGGCCCTCCTACCCCTGTCTTCCCGTGGCCCTCCTACCCCTGTCTTCCCCTGGCCCTCCTACCCCTGCCTTCCCCTGGCCCTCCTACCCCTGTCTTCCCCTGGCCCTCCTACCCCTGTCTTCCCCTGGCCCTCCTATCCCTGTCTTCCCCTGGCCCTCCTACCCCTGTCTTCTCCTGACCCTCCTACCCCTGTCTTCCCCTGGCCCTCCTACCCCTGTCTTCCCCTGGCCCTCCTACCCCTGTCTTCTCCTGACCCTCCTACCCCTGTCTTCCCCTGACCCTCCTACCCCTGTCTTCCCCTGGCCCTCCTACCCCTGCCTTCCCCTGGCCCTCCTACCCCTGTCTTCCCGTGGCCCTCCTACCCCTGTCTTCCCCTGGCCCTCCTACCCCTGCCTTCCCCTGGCCCTCCTACCCCTGTCTTCCCCTGGCCCTCCTACCCCTGTCTTCCCCTGGCCCTCCTACCCCTGTCTTCCCCTGGCCCTCCTACCCCTGTCTTCTCCTGACCCTCCTACCCCTGTCTTCCCCTGGCCCTCCTACCCCTGTCTTCCCCTGGCCCTCCTACCCCTGTCTTCCCCTGACCCTCCTACCCCTGTCTTCTCCTGGCCCTCCTACCCCTGTCTTCCCCTGACCCTCCTACCTCTGTCTTCCCTTGACCCTCCTACCCCTGTCTTCCCCTGACCCTCCTACCCCTGTCTTCCCCTGGCCCTCCTACCCCTGTCTTCCCGTGGCCCTCCTACCCCTGTCTTCCCGTGGCCCTCCTACCCCTGTCTTCCCCTGGCCCTCCTACCCCTGCCTTCCCCTGGCCCTCCTACCCCTGTCTTCCCCTGGCCCTCCTACCCCTGTCTTCCCCTGGCCCTCCTACCCCTGTCTTCCCCTGGCCCTCCTACCCCTGTCTTCTCCTGACCCTCCTACCCCTGTCTTCCCCTGGCCCTCCTACCCCTGTCTTCCCCTGGCCCTCCTACCCCTGTCTTCTCCTGACCCTCCTACCCCTGTCTTCCCCTGACCCTCCTACCCCTGTCTTCCCCTGGCCCTCCTACCCCTGCCTTCCCCTGGCCATCCTACCCCTGTCTTCCCGTGGCCCTCCTACCCCTGTCTTCCCCTGGCCCTCCTACCCCTGCCTTCCCCTGGCCCTCCTACCCCTGTCTTCCCCTGGCCCTCCTACCCCTGTCTTCCCCTGGCCCTCCTACCCCTGTCTTCCCCTGGCCCTCCTACCCCTGTCTTCTCCTGACCCTCCTACCCCTGTCTTCCCCTGGCCCTCCTACCCCTGTCTTCCCCTGGCCCTCCTACCCCTGTCTTCCCCTGACCCTCCTACCCCTGTCTTCTCCTGGCCCTCCTACCCCTGTCTTCTCCTGACCCTCCTACCCCTGTCTTCCCCTGACCCTCCTACCTCTGTCTTCCCTTGACCCTCCTACCCCTGTCTTCCCCTGACCCTCCTACCCCTGTCTTCCCCTGGTCCTCCTACCCCTGTCTTCCCCTGGCCCTCCTACCCCTGTCTTCTCCTGGCCCTCCTACCCCTGTCTTCCCCTGACCCTCCTACCCCTGTCTTCCCCTGGCCCTCCTACCCCTGTCTTCCCCTGACCCTCCTACCCCTGTCTTCCCCTGACCCTCCTACCCCTGTCTTCCCCTGACCCTCCTACCCCTGCCTTCTCCTGGCCCTCCTACCCCTGTCTTCCCCTGACCCTCCTACCCCTGCCTTCTGGCCCTCCTACCCCTGTCTTCCCCTGACCCTCCTACCCCTGTCTTCCCCTGACCCTCCTACCCCTGTCTTCTCCTGGCCCTCCTACCCCTGTCTTCCCCTGACCCTCCTACCCCTGTCTTCCCCTGACCCTCCTACCCCTGTCTTCCCCTGACCCTCCTACCCCTGTCTTCCCCTGACCCTCCTACCCCTGCCTTCTCCTGACCCTCCTACCCCTGTCTTCCCCTGACCCTCCTACCCCTGTCTTACCCTGGCCCTCCTACCCCTGTCTTCCCATGGCCCTCCTACCCCTTCCTTCCCCTGGCCCTCCTACCCCTGTCTTCCCCTGGCCCTCCTACCCCTGTCTTGCCATGGCCCTCCTACCCCTTCCTTCCCCTGGCCCTCCTACCCCTGTCTTACCCTGTCCCTCCTACCCCTGTCTTACCCTGGCCCTCCTACCTTTCCTCTCCCTGGCCGTCCTATTAATCCTAATCTAACCACTGTGGTCCGTGATACACAATGCCGCCCCCCCCCCCCCCCGTGTGCCTGACTCACGTGTGACGGGACACAATACACTGGTGGGGGAAGAGGAGGAAGAGGCAGTGGTGGAGGAAGAGGTGGATGGGGGATAACTAAGAGGCGGTGATGGAAAAGGAATAGGTGTTGGTGATAGAGGGAGGATAAGGTGGTGTTGGCAGTAGAGGAGAAGGTGGTGGTTGTTGTAGGTTAACACAGCTCGGAAAGTGAAGGTATAAGAACACACCAACACTGACGGGATAAAATACCTTAACTAACAGACGTATAACTCTGAGTCTCGACCTTAATAGAGAACATTATGGAAGATAATTACGTAAACAAAGATTCCGTAATGTAATTATAGATTTATATATATATATATATATATATATATACAAGCGGAATCGCGCTAGGCCATGGTAGGACGCCACCCTCCGGGAGGCTCTACATTGTCTCACTGTAGTGCATTAAGGTGTCTGCTTTGATCCTGACTTTGTACTCGTCAGAAGGCATGTTTTCCAGGGCATTTTTAAATGACTGTACATACGTGTTGTGCTCATGCAGCTTTTCTTGGATAGATGAGACAATGTGTGACACCTTGAATGTTGCCACACCTGATAGTAGTCTGCTTTTCATGATCTCCCATAAAGTAGATTTGGAGGAACTTTGCCTGCTCATCTTCCAGTGGTAAGAGGGATCCTGCTTTGTGATAGACTTGACCCTGGACTTTGTATGTGGGCATGTCTCCGTGCTCACGAACTACTCTGGTAGCTCCAAAGGATGTCATCTGGAAGCATCAATTGTACTTCCGTATATTTTCCAAGAAGTGTTTTGACTCTGGTGTTGTTCCCAGCATGAGAGTCTTCAATGGTTGTGGTGGTTTTTCCAAATTTGGCAGTCGTACTTTCCCATGAGAGCAGCACAGTCCAGCAGATTCTCCGTTGTACTTCTTTGCACCACAGTATTCACATTTCTTATCCATGTTGCCATTGACAACAGAGGGAGACTTTTCATATTATATATATATATATATATATATATATATATATATATATATATATATATATATATATATATATATATATATATATATTGTATATATATATACGAACCCTTGTAAATCTGAAGCTAGGTGTGTGTGTGTGTGTGTGTGTGTGTGTGTGGTCACGACACAGACAGCTGGTCGATAGCCAGCTCGTCATCTCCTCTTGCTCGCCAACAGACGTGACCAGCGACCTGCCTCTGAACAACAACAACAACAACAACAATATGTCAGTCCCGTCAAACGCTAAAACTATTTAATTTATTTACATGTTGTTACAATAATCAGTAAATGTGTTCAGGTATAAATATGAGTATTGTTGGTCTGTTAATTAAATTATGGCCCAGAGACCTGCCAGGCCATTGATGTAGTAATGTGCGCCAGTTACCTTAATTACTGCTCTCTGTGCTCACTAGTACTGCCTGGTTACCTGGCAATCTGGTTACTTGAGTATCTGGACACTTCGTTATCTGTCTATTTGAGTATCTGGATTCTTGGTTATCTGGCTACTTGAGTATCTGGCTACCTGGTTACTCGAATATCTGGCTACCTGGCTACATAGTTACCTGGTTACCTAGTTACTTGGTTACCTGGATACTTGGCTATCTGACTACATAGTTACCTGACTCCCTGGATACTTTGTTACCTGGATACATAGTTGCCCAGGTAATTGGTTACCTGGTTACTTGTTTACCTGGCTGTCTGGTCACCTGCATACCTGGCTACCTGGCGTTCGTTATGACACCAGCCAGACCACTACGGCAGTTATTACACGCCGCAGTGCTGTCCTCCCTGATGCTATGTGACCCCGGCCCTAGTTAACCTGTGAGGGAGGACCACGTGCCTGGTTACCTGTGAGGGAGGACCACGTGCCTGGTTACCTGTGAGGGAGGACCACGTGCCTGGTTACCTGTGAGGGAGGACCACGTGCCTGGTTACTTGTGAGGGAGGACCACGTGCCTGGTTACTTGTGAGGGAGGACCACGTGCCTGGTTACTTGTGAGGGAGGACCACGTGCCTGGTTACCTGTGAGGGAGGACCACGTGCCTGGTTACCTGTGAGGGAGGGCCACGTGCCTGGTTACTTGTGAGGGAGGACCACGTGCCTGGTTACCTGTGAGGGAGGACCACGTGCCTGGTTACCTGTGAGGGAGGACCACGTGCCTGGTTACCTGTGAGGGAGGACCACGTGCCTGGTTACCTGTGAGGGAGGACCACGTGCCTGGTTACTTGTGAGGGAGGACCACGTGCCTGGTTACTTGTGAGGGAGGACCACGTGCCTGGTTACCTGTGAGGGAGGGCCACGTGCCTGGTTACTTGTGAGGGAGGACCACGTGCCTGGTTACCTGTGAGGGAGGGCCACGTGCCTGGTTACTTGTGAGGGAGGGCCACGTGCCTGGTTACCTGTGAGGGAGGGCCACGTGCCTGGTTACTTGTGAGGGAGGACCACGTGCCTGGTTACCTGTGAGGGAGGACCACGTGCCTGGTTACCTGTGAGGGAGGACCACGTGCCTGGTTACCTGTGAGGGAGGGCCACGTGCCTGGTTACTTGTTAGGGAGGACCACGTGCCTGGTTACCTGTGAGGGAGGACCACGTGCCTGGTTACCTGTGAGGGAGGACCACGTGCCTGGTTACCTGTGAGGGAGGACCACGTGCCTGGTTACCTGTGAGGGAGGACCACGTGTCTGGTTACTTGTGAGGGAGGACCACGTGCCTGGTTACCTGTGAGGGAGGACCACGTGCCTGGTTACCTGTGAGGGAGGACCACGTGTCTGGTTACTTGTGAGGGAGGACCACGTGCCTGGTTACCTGTGAGGGAGGACCATGTGCCTGGTTACCTGTGAGGGAGGACCACGTGTCTGGTTACTTGTGAGGGAGGACCACGTGTCTGGTTACTTGTGAGGGAGGACCACGTGCCTGGTTACCTGTGAGGGAGGACCACGTGTCTGGTTACTTGTGAGGGAGGACCACGTGCCTGGTTACCTGTGAGGGAGGACCATGTGCCTGGTTACCTGTGAGGGAGGACCACGTGCCTGGTTACCTGTGAGGGAGGACCACGTGTCTGGTTACTTGTGAGGGAGGACCACGTGCCTGGTTACCTGTGAGGGAGGACCACGTGCCTGGTTACCTGTGAGGGAGGGCCACGTGCCTGGTTACCTGTGAGGGAGAACCACGTGTACACAACAATATATAAAACTTTTAAAATGTAAAACTTTACTTACAAACAACATTTATGGCCCTTGATTACCTCACCCCACCCACCGACCAAATTCACCTGCCGCCCACACCCACCGTCCTACTTTCACGCCCACCACGCCCCCCTTTCACACGTCCCCCAGTGCCAGACTTGCTGCAATTAGGTCGCCAACCCTCCCTCACTACCACCCATCCTCACCACCACCCTCCCTCACCTTCCCTCACCACCAGCCTCCCTCACCACCAGCCTCCCTCACCACCAGCCTCCCTCACCACCACCCCCTCCTTCACCACCTCCTCCATCACCACCACCCCCTCGCTCACCACCACCCCCTCGCTCACCACCACCCCCTCCCTCACCACCACCCCCTCCTTCACCACCTCCTCCCTCACCACCACCCCCTCCCTCACCACCCCCTCCTTCACCACCTCTTCCCTCACCACCACCCCCTCCCTCACCACCACCCCCTCCCTCACCACTACCCCCTCCCTCACTACCACCCCTTCCCTCACCACCACCCCCTCCCTCACCACCACCCCCTCCTTCACCACCTCTTCCCTCACCACCACCCCCTCCCTCACCACCCCCTCCTTCACCACCTCCTCCCTCACCACCACCCCCTCCCTCACCACCACCCCCTCCCTCACCACTACCCCCTCCCTCACTACCACCCCTTCCCTCACCACCACCCCCTCCCACACCACCCCCTCCTTCACCACCTCCTCCCTCACCACCACCCCCTCCCTCACCACCACCCCCCTCCCTCGCCACCACCCCCTCCCTCACCACCACCCCCTCCCTCACCACCACCCTCTCCCTCACCACCACCCCCTCCTTCACCACCTCCTCCCTCACTACCACCCCCTCCCTCACCACTCCTTCCCTCAGCACCACCCCCTCCTTCACCACCCCCTCCCTCACCACCTCCCCCTCCCTCACCACCACCCCCTCCCTCACCACCACCCCCTCCCTCGCCACTACCCCCTCCCTCACCACCACCCCTTCCCTCACCACCACCCCCTCCTTCACCACCCCCACCTTCACCACCTCCTCCTTCACCACCACCCCCTCCCTCACCACCACCCCCTCCCTCACCACCCTCTCCCTCACCACCACCCCCTCCCTCACCACCCTCTCCCTCACCACCATCCCCTCCCTCACCACCACCCCCTCCCTCACCACCACCCGCTCCCTCACCACCACCCCCTCCCTCACCACCCTCTCCCTCACCACCACCCCCTCCTCACCACCACCCCCTCCCTCACCACAAACCCCTCCCTCCCTCACCACCCCCTCCTCACCACCTCCTCCCTCACCACCACCCCCTCCCTCACCACCACCCCCTCCCTCACCACCCCCTCCCTCACTACCACGCCCTCCCTCACTACCACCCCCTCCCTCACCTCCTCCCTCACCACCACCCCCTCCCTCACCACCACCCTCTCCCTCACCACCACTCTCTCCCTCACCACCACCCCCTACCTCACCACCACCCCCTCCCTCATCACCACCCCCTCCCTCACCACCACCACCCCTTCCCTCACCACCCCCCTCCTTCACCACCACCCCTTCCTTCACCACCACCCCCTCCCTCACCACCATCCCCTGCCTCACCACCACCCCCACCCACACCACCCCCTCCCTCACCACAACCCCGTCCCTCACCACCACCTCCTCCCTCACCACCACCCCCTCCCTCACCACCACCCCCTCCCTCACCACCACCCCTTCCCTCACCACCGCCCCCTCCCTCACCACCACCCCCTCCCTCACCACCACCCCTCCCTCACCACCCCCCCTCCCTCACCACCCCCCTCCTCACCACCACCCCCTCCTTCACAACCACCACCTCCCTCACCACCACCCCCTGCCTCACCACCACCCCCTCCCTCACCACCCCCTCCTTCACCACCCCCTCCCTCACCACCACCCCCTCCCTCACCACTACCCGCTCCCTCACCACCACCTCCTCCCTCACCCACCACCCCCTCCCTCACCACCCCCTCCCTCACCACCACCCCCCTCCTTCACCACCACCCCTCCTTCACCACCACTTCCCTCACCACCAACCTCTGCCTCACCACCACCCCCTCCCTCACCACCACCCCCTCCTCACCACCACCTCCCTCACCACCACCCCCTCCCTCACCACCACCCCCTCCCTCACCACTACCCCCTCCCTCACCACCACCCCCTCCCTCACCACCACCCCCTCCCTCACCACCACCCCCTCCCTCACCACCCCCTCCCTCACCACCTCCCTCCCTCAACTCCATCAGCATCACCCTCCTACACCACCACCCCCTCCCTCACCACCACCCCCTGCCTCACCACCACCCCCTCCCTCACCACCACCCCCTCCCTCACCACCACCCGCTCCCTCACCACCACCCCCTGCCTCACCACCACCCCCCTCCTTCACCACCACCCCTCCTTCACCACCACTTCCCTCACCACCAACCTCTGCCTCACCACCACCCCCTCCCTCACCACCACCCCCTTCCTCACCACCACCTCCCTCACCACCACCCCCTGCCTCACCACCACCCCCTCCCTCACCACCACCCCCTCCCTCACCACCACCCGCTCCCTCACCACCACCCCCTCCCTCACCACCACCCCCTCCCTCACCACCCCCTCCCTCACCACCTCCCTCCCTCAACTCCATCAGCATCACCCTCCTACACCACCACCCCCTCCCTCACCACCACCCCCTGCCTCACCACCACCCCCTCCCTCACCACCACCCCCTCCCTCACCACTACCCCCTCCCTCACCACCACCCCCTCCCTCACCAGTACCCCCCTCCCTCGCCACCACCCCCTCCCTCACCACCACCCCGCTCCCCACCACCACCCCCTCCCTCACCATCCCCCCCTCCCTCGCCACCACCCCCTCCCTCACCACCACCCCCTCCCTCACCACCACCCCCTCCCTCACCACCACCCCCTTCCTCACCACCACCTCCCTCACCACCACCCCCTCCCTCACCACCACCCCCTCCCTCACCACTACCCCCTCCCTCACCAGCACCCCCTCCCTCACCAGTACCCCCCTCCCTCGCCACCACCCCCTCCCTCACCACCACCCGCTCCCTCACCACCACCCCCTCCCTCACCAGTACCCCCCTCCCTCGCCACCACCCCCTCCCTCACCCCCCACCCCCCCTCCCTCACCACCACCCCCCTCCTCACCACCACCACCTGCCTCACCACCACCCCCTGCCTCACCACCACCCCCTCCCTCACCCACCCCCCCTCCCCACCACCCCCCTCCCTCACCACCACCCCCTCCCTCACCAGTACCCCCCTCCCTCCCACCACCCCCTCCCTCACCACCACCCCACCCACACCACCCCCCCCTCCCTCACCCCCCCCCCTCCCTCGCCACCACCCCCTCCCTCCCACCACCCCCCCTCCCCCACCCCCCCTCCCTCACCTACCCCCCTCCCTCCCACCACCCCCCCCACCCCCACCACCCCCTCCCTCACCACCACCCCCTCCCTCACCACCACCCCCTCCCTCACCACCACCCCCTCCCTCACCACCACCCCCTCCCTCACCACTACCCCCCTCCCTCACCACCACCCCCCCTCCCTCACCACCACCCCCTCCCTCACCACCACCTCCCTCACCACTACCCCCTCCCTCCCACCACCCCCCCCTCCCTCACCACCACCCGCTCCCTCACCACCACCCCCTCCCTCACCACTACCCCCTCCCTCACCACTACCCCCTCCCTCACCACCACCCCCTCCCTCACCACCACCCCCTCCCTCACCACCACCCCCTCCCTCACCACCACCCCCTCCCTCACCACCACCCCCTCCCTCACCACTACCCCCTCCCTCACCACCACCCCCTCCCTCACCACTACCCCCTCCCTCACCAGCACCCCCTCCCCACCACCCCCCTCCCTCACCACCACCCCTCCCTCTCCACTACCCCCTCCCTCACCACTACCCCCTCCCTCACCACTACCCCCTCCCTCACCACCACCCCCTCCCTCACCACCCCCCCTCCCCCCACCACCCCCTCCTCACCACCACCCCCTCCTCACCACCACCCCCCTCCTTCACCACCACCCCTCCTCCACCACCACTTCCCTCACCACCAACCTCTGCCTCACCCCCACCCCCTCCCTCACCACCACCCCCTTCCTCACCACCACCTCCCTCACCACCACCCCCTGCCTCACCACCACCCCCTCCCTCACCACTACCCCCTCCCTCACCACCACCCCCTCCCTCACCACCACCCGCTCCCTCACCACCACCCCCCTCCCTCACCACTACCCCCTCCCTCACCACTACCCCCTCCCTCACCACCACCCGCTCCCTCACCACCACCCGCTCCCTCACCACTACCCCCTCCCTCACCACTACCCCCTCCCTCACCCACCCCCCCCTCACCTACTCCCCTCCCTCTCCCCCACCCGCTCCCTCACCACCACCCCCTCCCCTCCCACCACCCCCTCCCTCCCACCACCCCCCTCCCTCACCACCACCCCCCCCTCACCACCCCCTCCCTCACCACCACCCCCTCCCTCACCACCACCCCCTCCCTCACCACCACCCCCTCCCTCACCACCCCCTCCCTCACCACCACCCCCCCTCCCCACCACCCCCCCCTCCCACCACCCACCACTCCCTCACCACTACCCCCTCCCTCACCAGCACCCCCTCCCTCACCAGTACTCCCCTCCCTCACCACCACCCGCTCCCTCACCACTACCCCCTCCCTCACCAGTACCCCCCTCCCTCGCCACCACCCCCTCCCTCACCACCACCTGCTCCCCACCCCACCCCCTCCCTCACCACTACCCCCTCCCTCACCACTACCCCCTCCCTCACCACCACCCCCTCCCTCACCACCACCCCCTTCCTCACCACCACCTCCCTCACCACCACCCCCTGCCTCACCACCATCCCCTCCCTCACCACTACCCCTTCCCTCACCACCACCCCCTCCCTCACCACCACCCCCTCCCTCACCACCACCCCCTCCCTCACCACCACCCCCTCCCTCACCACCACCCCCTCCCTCACCACCACCCCCTCCCTCACCACCACCCCCTCCCTCACCACCACCCCCTCCCTCACCACCACCCCCTCCCTCACCACCACCCCCTGCCTCACCACCACCCCCTCCCTCACCACCCCCTCCCTCACCACCACCCGCTCCCTCACCACCACCCCCTGCCTCACCACCACCCCCCTCCTTCACCACCACCCCTCCTTCACCACCACTTCCCTCACCACCAACCTCCCCACCACCACCCCCTCCCTCACCACCACCCCCCTCCCCCACCACCTCCCCCCCCACCACCCCCCCTCCCACCACCCCCTCCCTCACCACTCACCCCCCTCCATCACCACAACCCCCTCCCTCACCACCACCCGCTCCCTCACCACCACCCCCTCCCCCACCACCCCCCCTCCTTCACCACCACCCCCACCCCACCCCCCCCCTCCCCCACCACCCCCCCCTCCCCCCACCACCCCCCCCTCCCTCACCACCCCCCCCTCACCACCTCCCTCCCTCACTCCATCAGCACCCCCTCCCCCACCACCACCCCCTCCCTCACCACCACCCCCTGCCTCACCACCACCCCCTCCCTCACCACCCCTTCCCTCACCACCACCCCCTCCCTCACCACTACCCCCTCCCTCACCAGCACCCCCTCCCTCACCAGTACCCCCCTCCCTCGCCACCACCCCCTCCCTCACCACCACCCGCTCCCTCACCACCACCCCCTCCCTCACCACTACCCCCTCCCTCACCACTACCCCCTCCCTCACCACCACCCCCTCCCTCACCACTACCCCCTCCCTCACCACTACCCCCTCTCTCACCACTACCCCCTCCCTCACCACTACCCCCTCCCTCACCACCACCCCCTCCCTCACCACCACCCACTCCCTCACCACTACCCCCTCCCTCACCACCACCCGCTCCCTCACCACCACCCGCTCCCTCACCACCACCCCCTCCCTCACCACTACCCCCTCCCTCACCAGCACCCCCTCCCTCACCAGAACCCCCCTCCCTCACCACCACCCCCTCCCTCACCACCACCCGCTCTCTCACCACCACCCCCTCCCTCACCACCACCCCCCTCCCTCCCCACCACCCCCTCCCTCACCACCACCCCCTCCCTCACCACCACCCCCTCCCTCACCACCCCCTCCCTCACCACCACCCCCTCCCTCACCACCACCCCCTCCCTCACCACCCCCTCCCTCACCACCCCTTCCCTCCCTCACCACCCCCTCCCTCACCACCACCCGCTCCCTCACCACCACCCCCTCCCTCACCACCCCCTCCCTCACCACCACCCCCTCCCTCACCACCACCCCCTCCCTCACCACCACCCCCTCCCTCACCACCACCCGCTCCCTCACCACCACCCCCTCCCTCACCACCACCCGCTCCCTCACCACCACCCCCTCCCTCACCACCACCCCCTCCCTCACCACCCCTCCCCTCCCCCACCTATCGCCATCTTTGCTACTATTATCTCCTAATGCTGACTGACTAACTGACCTCACGTACTCTTCCTCGCCGTGCCCTCATGCCGTACTCCTCCTCCTCGCCGTACCCTCATGCCGTACTCCTTTTCCTCGCCGTACCCTCATGCCGTACTCCTCCTCCTCGCCGTGCCCTCATGCCGTACTCTTCCTCGCCGTGCCCTCATGCCGTACTCCTCCTCGCCGTGCCCTCATGCCGTACTCCTCCTCGCCGTGCCCTCATGCCGTACTCCTCCTCATCGCCGTACCCTCATGCCGTACTCCTCCTCCTCGCCGTACCCTCATGCCGTACTCCTCCTCCTCGCCGTACCCTCATGCCGTACTCCTCTTCCTCGCCGTGCCCTCATGCCGTACTCCTCGCCGTGCCCTCATGCTGTACTCCTCGCCGTGCCCTCATGCCGTACTCCTCTTCCTCGCCGTGCCCTCATGCCGTACTCCTCGCCGTGCCCTCATGCCGTACTCCTCGCCGTGCCCTCATGCCGTACTCCTCGCCGTGCCCGCCTTAGTGCCGTGCTCTGTTATTTGTGGTAATCCCATGACAGATAGGCGCCCTGCATGACACACCTCAGGCAATCAAGTTAAAAGCCAGAAGAAGGGGAGCTGCCTCACCCACCACCCTGCCTTATTAGGGGGTAAAGGGGCGCTATAGGGGTGGCAGGGGAGGACAGCGGTGGGGGAAAGGGTTAGGTGGGGAGTAATGGGCTTGGGTGGGTGGGGGGGGGGTGATGGAGGGTGTGTATGGGGGTGGAGCAAAGAGTTCATGCAGTAGGGGTTGGAGTAAAGGGTTTGGGGGATAAAGGGAGGAAGGGAAGGTATATATATACATATATATATAATATAGACCATAACTTCTCGGAACTCTGTTGTAACGACCTGGGGAGAGGGGAGGAAGGGAAGGAGAGCGAGGGAAGAAATGTAAGGGGAAGAGCGGAAGAGGAAGGAGAGAGGAAGAGGAAGGAGAGAAGAGGGAAGAAGGAAGAGGGTAAATGGAGAGGAAGGGGAGGGACGGGAGAAGTGAGGAGGATGGAGGAAAAGAGAGAGAGGGGGAGGAAGGGGAGAGAAAGTGGGGAGGGGGAAGGTTAGGGGTGAGAGAGAGAGGAGGGGAGGAGGATCCTATCTTACCTGTGTTTAATTAGAGGGGTGAGGCCCCGGCCCCTACCCGTGTATTATGTCCTGTTACTTGCTCAGATTGGCTGCTCTCTGTCCTGTAATTGTTTAACCAATCACTATTATGCTGGGATTGGTTACAGGGGGGCGTATAATTATTAAACCAATCACTATTATGCTGGGATTGGTTACAGGGGGGCTTATAATTATTAAACCAATCACTATTATGCTGGGATTGGTTACAGGGAGGCGTATAATTATCAAATCAGTCAGTATAATGTTGGGATTTTAATTACAGGGATTCGTATAATCATTAACATAACTAAATTAACCGTATGTTAATCTTTCTCTATAACTGTGATTCTTTGGAGGATTATATCGTGTTCAGTGTGCGTGTGTGTGTGTGTGTGTGTTGTTACGACCGTGTCATATTTTTCTATTTTTTTTATATAACATGCTTCCATGTTCCATATTATTCCTGTAATGATGTGTTGTATTTACTATTATAATCTAGTCGCCTTAACCTGTGCTGTTCAGGTTTTAACTGTTATTATTTGCTCAAACCCATTTTGTATTGTAACAAGCATCCTTTGTTTCTCTACGACCATCTGCATCGTTAAACGACCCACCGGCGGGTCGCGTGGCGGGAGCCGACCTTATATATAGGACCCACCAACTGACTGAGTTAGTTCAGTCCTCTTGTCATACAGTTCACATCCTTTGAGTGACTCTCGTCACCTGTTACTTATACCTAATTTATTTGTGTTGTTGCTGTCGCCACCAATGTGGTATATCTATGTGAGTACCTATTTATGTCTTATGTGTCCATCAGTATTTGCTTAGTTACATTTAAGTAATTCAGTATTGTTTCACGTTAGTTAATTTCAGTGTTAGTTTTTATATGTTTATGCAGTGTTGACGTAATCCAATGCCTTATTTTTATTCTTTTGATGTTTCGATGTTTAGTATCATTTGTGTCTTAAAAGTTTCGATGGTGAATCAATTTGTTGTGACAGCCTACGAGGCTCTTTATTGTGTTAATACTTAATTAATTAAATTCTTAAAGGTTTACTTTATTTATTTTTATTCCCTTTTAATTTACTTCACTTTTTTTGGTTTGGTTACGCCGAGAACCTGGATATTAAAGTAAATTAAGAGACGGCGTAACAGTGTGTGTTTGTGCGCGCAGCCATCATCCAGCTCATCATCATCAAAACCCCTATACCCCCAAAAGTCCTATGGCGACGGACGAGTGGCGACGGGTACAGTCAGAGATGACTGCCAGGAGTCTATAGTCAAAACTCTGCACATGGGCGGTACAGATAAGATGGTCGTTTATGCACTAGGATCTAGGCAGCAATGCAATCCGGTCCTGTCTGTGCGACTGAGCAGCCCTTTCGAGGAGCCACTCTGCTCACCCCACATGGGGAGGGGGCTAGAAAAGGTGCCCTAAACATAGCCTGCTTAAAAAAAAACAACCTGACTGAGCAACCACGCCCAGTAAGGTCATCCTTATGAGTTCGAAAACACAATCAAAATCACAGATCCAAAACAAAAACAAACTATACAACCTCTTATGGTCGCTGCATGGAATGTAAGAACCCTTCTGGATACTGGCACAGATGAGCGTCCTGAAAGAAGAACTGCCCTTGTGGCAAAAGAGCTGGCTAGGTATAACATCGACCTAGCAACCATTAGTGAGTCCAGGGTGTCAAACGATGGTCAACTCACAGAACGGGTGTCTGGCTATACCTTCTGGAAGGGTAAGTCTGGCGGAGAGAAACAGCATTTGTGGAGTTGACTTTGTCATTCGCCAACTCATCCTACGCTTGCTAACTGAAATACCTATTGGAATCAACGAGCGCCTCATGATGCTCCGAGTCCCACTGAATCACTCACGTCTTGCCTTTTTCATCAGTGCCTTCACCCCAACACTGGACGCAGAGGATGACATCAAGGAGGCCATTTACACCGACCTCGACAGAGTGCTAACCTCAATCCCCAGAGAAGATAAGGTTGTACCCCTTGGTGACTTCAATGCTGACATTTGGCAGGG
Organism: Homarus gammarus; assembly: GCA_958450375.1. Lineage (NCBI taxonomy): Eukaryota > Metazoa > Arthropoda > Malacostraca > Decapoda > Nephropidae > Homarus > Homarus gammarus. Next base: position 901,057 of record CAUDMG010003808.1, read on the forward strand.
AACCAAGGGAGAAATGGACTAGGCAAGTGTAATCCCACCGGCCTACTCCTCCTCAACAAGTGTGCTGCACACAACCTCACTATCACCAATACCTTGCTTAGGCAGGCTGACAAGTTTAAGGGTGGTTTGTGGCAACACCCACGATCCAAACACTGGCATCTCATTGACTATATCATTGTCAGAGAAAGAGATCGCCGAGATTTCCTCATCACCTATGCCATGCGTTGCTCAGACTACTGTAACACTGATCACTGGCTTGTCTGGAGGATCCAGCTGTAGCACATGCCTTCAGAGAGCAGCTTGAACATGGGCTGATAAACAACCCGACAACAAACAACCCAAATCCCAGTGCCGAATGGGATATTCTCGACACTATCATAACAAAAACCTGCAGAGAGGCCCTTGGCCAGATCGAAAGAATACACCAGGACTGGTTTGATGAAAATGACCCGGCAATCAATGTACTCATCGATGATAAACGTGCTGCTTTAACTGACCGGCAGAATAACCCTCAGTCTCAGACCAAAGCTAATACCGTCCGTAACAAGAAAGTGTCCAGCGGGAAATTGGCAATCCAAAGAATGACTGGTTTAAAAATGAAGCACGTGAAACACAAAAATTTGCAGATCAGCACAAGATGCGCAAATTTTTCAACTCCAACTAAAATATATTATGGGCCGATCACTTGTGGCACTGCCCCCCATCCGCTCATCCGATGGTAACTCCATAATTAAAGACGATAACGGCCTCCTTCAGCGCTGGAAAGAGCTCAACCGAAACACCAATGTGGATGTCCTGACTACCCAGCCGGTCCTTCAGCATCCACAGCTGACCCACCTTGGCTATTCTCCATCCCTGGATGAGGTAGCTACTGCCACCAATCAGATGAAAAATAACAAATCCTCAGGGCCTGATGGAATCCCAGCCGAGGTGTATAAAGCAGGAGGACCTCTGCTTATCAGCTGTCTTCACTCTCTCCTGGAGAATATATGGGAAAAGGAGGAAATCTCCCAAGCTCTTAAAGACGCCTCCATCGTCAATATTTATAAGGACAAGGTAGACCAGTCAGACTGTGGTAACTGCTGTGGGATCTCGCTGTCCGTAACTGGCAAGATTATCGCCCGAGTCCTCCTAAACAGGCTACTTCCTGAGGCGGAAAATTTCCTCCCAGAATCTCAATGTGGCTTTACACCATCACGTGGCACCACTGACATGATCTTTGCTGCCCGCCAGAAACAGGAAAAGTGCAGAGAACAGCATCGTGGCCTTCAGCTACCTAACCTAGGCCTTCGACTCGATCAACAGGGAAGCCCTCTGGTGGACCCTCAGCCGGTTTGGCTGCCCACCAAAATTCATCGCCATTGTGAGACAACTCCACGATGGCATGAACGGCAGTGTCCTGCACAATGGCACCCAATTCGAGTTCTCACCCATTCAAACAGCGGTTAAACAAGGGTATGTACTGGCAACAACTCTCTTTTCCATTTCCTTGGCTGCCTGCCTTACTGGTGCCAGAGCCAATTTTGCCGGCGGGGTGGACATCAGGCACCGGATGAAGGGTCTTTTCAACCTAAGGCGACTCCAGGAACAAAGGTTTAAACAGCTTCCATTACTGAACTTTAGTATGCAGACGACCCCGCCCTTGTCCCTCACACTGAATGCGACCTACGGGAGATCCTGAACAAGTACAGTGATTGAACTTTTAATTTCTCTGATTTAGTGAACCTTAGGATTAATGTGTTGATCAGATACACATTTTTGCCAGTCTTCTTATCTCTCTCTCTCTCTCTCTCTCTCTCTCTCTCTCTCTCTCTCTCTCTCTCTCTCTCGGTTTAGATCATTTTTTTCGAGTTCTTTTTCTACTGTACAGTAATTATGTTAAATATATTTTCACTTTTTCTTTGATTTTTTTTTAAATGAATGTGCACACTTCGGCCTTGAGGTGAATGTCTGTAGGATTCAAATTCTCTTTCAGCCTGTCCCTGGTTCAGGCATCACCTCCACAATCCATGTAGCTTTAAGATACTTACTTCTCTAATGTTACCCATTTTCGGTATCTCGGCTCCCACCTGTCTACCACCGCGGACATTGATGAAGAGATTCAGCATCAGATCATATGTGCTCAATACTTTGGCAGACTCTGAAATCGTGTCATCAGCTGTAGGGAGCTGAAATTACCCGCAAAGTTACACGTATATCTTGTAGTGGTCCTCCCCACTCAGACTCTGAAATAGTGTCTTCAGCTGTAGGGAGCTGAAATTATCCACAAAGTTACGCGTATATCTTGCAGTGGTCCTCCCCACCCTGCTATATGGCAGTCACCTAACGAATAGTAAACGTAACGCTGGCCGGCAACTGAAAGGGTATAAGAATAGTCTTGAGACAAACCTGAAATAAGTGCCAAATCGACCCCCTCACCTGGGAGACGATTATTCCACATCGTAACCCTTGGAGGAGCACCACACAAGGTGTCAATATTTTCGAGTTAGCCCGACTGCATAACGAGGGAGACAAGCACCATTGTCGGAAAGACGCTGCCGCCACCCCCCCCCCCCCCCCCCTGCACTAGTTGTAGCCCCACATGTGTACTTCTGTGATCGACTCTGCCGGCCCCGTATTGGCCTCTTTAGTCACCTCAGAGCTCACCAACGAAGGTGACATCCCTAATAACTCATATCATTGTATCATAGCTGGATGATCGTCATACTCGATTCCGAGTGACAGCGAACTAGTGGTAGTAGTGAGTGTTGTGTGACAGTCATAGAGGGAACATGTGGTATGAGGTAAATTTTTAAGTCTCGCGTAATAACTTGTGTTGTAACAATAGTCAAGGAGGTGGGGTGCTGGCTTGTGAAGTCCGTGTTAGTCTTTTGTAATTGTTCTCGATTATCTCCCGTGACGTCACGCTAGAGATGTGACGACCACTTTAGAGAGTTTGTCACACCTCTTTGTGTTAACGTTAAATGTGTGTGTGTGTGTGTGTGTGGTGCACTGCTCTGGAATTAGTTATAATACTTGAAATTAATTATCTTTTACACTAATTAGTATTAAGATTAGTTTAATCTTGTTACCTTGTTATTATAATTTTATTTAGTGGGAAGTTATCTCAGTCTCTTGTACTTCTGATAATACTTATTATTATTATATTATTATTATTATTATTATTATTGTTATTATTATTATTATTGTTATTATTATTATTGTTATTATTATTGTTATTATTATTGTTGTTATTATTATTATTATTATTGTTATTATTAGTATTATTAGTATTATGAGTATTATTATTATTGTTATTAGTATTATTATTGTTATTATTATTATTATTATTATTATTATTATTATTGTTATTGTTATTATTATTATATACTGTAAAATCTTACACTCATCTGGTCTGAGGGCTGGGTGTAGTGTGAGTTCTAGCTGGGTGTAGTGTGAGGGGTGGCTGGGTGTAGTGTGAGGGTTAGCTGGGTGTAGTGTGAGGGGTGGCTGGGTGTAGTGTGAGTTCTGGCTGGGCGTAGTGTGAGGGTTAGCTGGGTGTAGTGTGAGGGGTGGCTGGGTGTAGTGTGAGTTCTGGCTGGGCGTAGTGTGAGGGGTGGCTGGGTGTAGTGTGAGGGGTGGCTGGGTGTAGTGTGAGGGCTGGCTGAGTGTATTGTGAGGGCTGGCTGGGTGTAGTGTGAGGGCTGGCTGGGTGTAGTGTGAGGGGTGGCTGGGTGTAGTGTGAGGGGTGGCTGGGTGTAGTGTGAGTGGTGGCTGGGTGTAGTGTGAGGGCTAGCTGGGTGTAGTGTGAAGGGTGGCTGGGTGTTGTGTGAGGGCTGACTGGGTGTAGTGTGAGGGCTAACTGGGTGTAGTGTGAGGGGTGGCGGGGTATAGCGTGAGGGGTGGCTGGGTGTAGTGTGAGGGCTGGCTGGGTGTAGTGTGAGGGATGGCTGGGTGTAGCGTGAGGGGTGGCCGGGTGTAGTGTGAGGGGTGGCTGGGTGTAGTGTGAGGGTTAGCTGGGTGTAGCGTGAGGGGTGGCTGGGTGTAGTGTGAGGGGTGGCTGGGTGTAGTGTGAGGGTTAGCTGGGTGTAGCGTGAGGGGTGGCTGGGTGTAGCGCGAAGGAAACAATGGCTCAGACCTCCACCACGCGTCTCTGCTTTTGACTGTCAACACGCCACGCGCCCTGACTCACGCACCTTCCCACGCCCTCGCTTACCCCACACCCACAACTCCTTCACGTCCACGTCTCTTCCACGCCACCTTCTTCCCCTCACCCCCCTTGTCCCTCCGGATGTTCACCTTCCTCACCCGTCACCAACACACACACTGGACACCTCCCCCCTCCACACACACACCTCCCCCCTCCACACACACACACCTCCCCCCTCCACACACACACACCTCCCCCCTCCACACACACACCTCCCCCCTCCACACACACACACTTCCCCCCACCACACACACACCTCCCCCCTCCACACACACACCTCCCCCCTCCACACACACACACACCTCCCCCCACCACACACACACACAAACCTCCCCCCACCACACACACACCTCCCCCCACCACACACACACACACCTCCCCCCTCCACACACACACCTCCCCCCTCCACACACACACCTCCCCCCTCCACACACACACACACCTCCCCCCTCCACACACACACACACCTCCCCCCTCCACACACACCTCCCCCCTCCACACACACCTCCCCCCTCCACACACACACACATACACTTCCCCCCTCCACACACACACACACACACCTCCCCCCTCCACACACACACACCTCCCCCTCCACACACACACACCTCCCCCTCCACACACACACACACCTCCCCCCTCCACACACACACCTCCCCCCTCCACACACACACCTCCCCCCTCCACACACACACCTCCCCCCTCCATACACACACCTCCCCCCTCCACACACACATACACCTTCACACACACACACACACCTCCCCCCTCCATACACACACACACCTCCCCCTCCACACACACACACCTCCCCCCTCCATACACACACCTCCCCCCTCCACACACACACACCTCCCCCCTCCACACACACACACACCTCCCCCCTCCACACACACACCTCCCCCCTCCACACAAACACACCTCCCCCTCCACACACACACCTCCCCCCTCCACACACACACACACCTCCCCCCTCCACACACACCTCCCCCCTCCACACACACACACACCTCCCCCCTCCACACACACCTCCCCCCTCCACACACACACACGCCTCTCCCCTCCCTCCACACACACGCCTCTCCCCTCCACACACACACACCTCCCCCCTCCACACACACCTCCCCCCTCCACACACACACACACACCTCCCCCCTCCACACACACACCTCCCCCCTCCACACACACACCTCCCCCTCCACACATACACCTCCCCCCTCCACACACACACACCTCCCCCCTCCACACACACACCTCCCCCCTCCACACACACACACACACCTCCCCCTCCACACACACACACCTCCCCCCTCCATACACACACCTCCCCCCTCCACACACACACCTCCCCCCCTCCACACACACACACACCTCCCCCCTCCACACACACACACCTCCCCCCTCCACACACACACACCTCCCCCTCCACACACACACCTCCCCCCTCCACACACACACACACCTCCCCCCTCCACACACACCTCCCCCCTCCACACACACACACCACCCCCCTCCACACACACACACACACACCACCCCCCTCCACACACACGCCTCTCCCCTCCACACACACACCTCCCCCCTCCACACACACCTCCCCCCTCCACACACACACACACACACCTCCCCCTCCACACACACACACCTCCCCCCTCCATACACACACCTCCCCCCTCCACACACACACACCTCCCCCTCCACACACACACACACCTCCCCCCTCCACACACACGCACCTCCCCCCACCACACACACCCACACACCCCCACCACACACACACCTCCCCCCTCCACACACACACACACCTCCCCCCTTCCACACACACACACCTCCCCCCTTCCACACACACATCTCCCCCTTCCACACACACACCTCCCCCCCCCTCCACACACACACCTCCCCCTCCACACACACACACACACACCTCCCCCCTCCACACACACACACCTCCCCCCTCCACACACACACCTCCCCCCTCCACACACACACCTCCCCCTCCACACACCCCCCCTCCACACACACACCTCCCCCCTCCACACACACACACACCTCCCCCTTCCAAACACACACCTTCCCCCTCCACACACACACACACCTCCCCCACCACACACACACACACCTCCCCCACCACACACACCTCCCCCCTCCACACACACACACACCTCCCCCCTCCACACACACACACACACCCCCTCCACACACACACCTCCCCCCTCCACACACACACCTCCCCACTCCACACACACACCTCCCCCCTCCATACACACACCTCCCCCTCCACACACACACCTCCCCCTCCACACCTCCCCCCTCCACACACACACCTCCCCCCACCACACACACACCTCCCCCCTCCACACACACACCTCCCCCCTCCACACACACACACCTCCCCCCACCACACACACACACACACACCTCCCCCCTCCACACACACACACCTCCCCCTCCACACCTTCCCCCTCCACACACACACCTCCCCCTCCACACCTTCCCCCTCCACACACACACAAACCTCCCCCCTCCACACACACCTCCCCCCTCCACACACACACACACACCACCCCCCTCCACACACACGCCTCTCCCCTCCACACACACACCTCCCCCCTCCACACACACCTCCCCCCTCCACACACACACACACACCTCCCCCCTCCACACACACACCTCCCCCCTCCACACACACACCTCCCCCTCCACACACACACACCTCCCCCCTCCACACACACACACCTCCCCCCTCCACACACACACCTCCCCCCTCCACACACACACACACACCTCCCCCTCCACACACACACACCTCCCCCTCCATACACACACCTCCCCCCTCCACACACACACCTCCCCCCTCCACACACACACACACCACCCCCCTCCACACACACACCTCCCCCCTCCACACACACACACCTCCCCCTCCACACACACACCTCCCCCCTCCACACACCCCTCCCCCCTCCACACACACCTCCCCCCTCCACACACACACACACACCACCCCCCTCCACACACACGCCTCTCCCCTCCACACACACACCTCCCCCCTCCACACACACCTCCCCCCTCCACACACACACACCTCCCCCTCCACACACACACACCTCCCCCCTCCATACACACACCTCCCCCCTCCACACACACACACCTCCCCCTCCACACACACACACACACCTCCCCCCTCCACACACACACCTCCCCCCTCCACACACACACCTCCCCCCACCACACACACACCTCCCCCCTCCACACACACACCTCCCCCCTCCACACACACATACACCTCCCCCCTTCCACACACACACACCTCCCCCCGTCCACACACACATCTCCCCCTTCCACACACACACCTTCCCCCTTCCACACACACACCTCCCCCCCTCCATACACACACCTCCCCCTCCACACACACACACACACACACCTCCCCCCTCCACACACACACACCTCCCCCCTCCACACACACACCACCCCCCTCCACACACCAACCTCCCCCTCCACACCCCCCCCCTTCACCACAACACATCCCCACTCCACACACACACACACCTCCCCCTTCCACACACACACCTTCCCCCTCCACACACACACACACCTCCCCCACCACACACACACACACCTCCCCCACCACACACACCTCCCCCCTCCACACACACACACACCTCCCCCCTCCACACACACACACCCCCCCTCCACACACACACCTCCCCCCTCCACACACACACCTCCCCCCTCCACACACACACCTCCCCCCTCCATACACACACCTCCCCCTCCACACACACACACACCTCCCCCTCCACACCTTCCCCCTCCACACACACACCTCCCCCCACCACACACACACCTCCCCCCTCCACACACACACCTCCCCCCTCCACACACACACACCTCCCCCCACCACACACACACACACACACACCTCCCCCCTCCACACACACACACCTCCCCCTCCACACCTTCCCCCTCCACACACACACCTCCCCCTCCACACCTTCCCCCTCCACACACACACACACCTCCCCCTCCACACACACACACCTCCCCCTCCACACACACACTCCTCCCCCCTCCACACACACTCCTCCCCCCTCCACACACACACCTCCCCCTCCACACACACACCCCCCCCCCCCTCCACACGCACCCCTCCCCCTCCCCACACAGCCCCACTCCTCCCTGCCCCTCCCCACACAGCCCCACTCCCCCCCTGCCCCTCCCCACACAGCCCCACTCCTTCCTCCTGCCCCTCCCCACACAGCCCCACCCCACTCCCTCCTCCTGCCCCTCCTCACACTGTTACACACTTGGTCACAATTTATACAGTGTTTACATAATAAGTCTGACGGGCTGTTGTTGGCAGAGGTATAACAACAACAACAAGAAGGTGGACATACTGTATTTATAAAGAATGTTAATAGTGAGTCTTTACATACCAGCATTACTAGTGGCCATGAAAATGTTTATTAAGTCACTATTATACATGATGTGTGTGTGTGTGTGTGTGTGTGTGTGTGTCTTCCTAACAAGGCTATAAGTTAATGTGTGATGAATATTGTTAAGAATGTTAGTTTTGGGTTTTCGTTCTTGTTATGATAATTTAAGCTGGTGTTAGTAAACATAGATTATGTTAGTTTGATTTTGTATAAGTTTGGTGATTGTTATTGTAGTAATAGTAGTAGTAGTAGTCGTAGTAGCAGTAGTAGTAGTGATATAGTGAACAGTATTGTAGTACACATACACTCCCACTTCTCCCACAGTGTCGGCCTCAAGCAGCCTGGGTGGTGTGGGCGTCCCCAGCGTCACCTCCCCGCCCCCCATCAGAGGGCAGAGAAAGCGTGGGCGTCCCAAGGGCTCGGGTCTCCGGGGGCGGCTCTCCAGGGCCACCGAAGCCGCTGCTGTTGCCTCTGCCGCAGCCGCCGCAGCCGCTTCGTCAGCCGCAGCCATGGTCTCGTCCGCTGGCTCGCCCGGTGAGTGTTGACGTCTGTGGCTCTTGTTGAGAACTGTTTAATTTTATAGTTAATTCTTATTGTTTTATACCACATCACTATCATCACTTTCTACCACATCACTATCATCACTACTATCATCACTTTCTCTTCACCATATCACTATCATCACTTATTACTACATCACTATCATCACTTTCTACCACATCACTATCATCTCCTACCACATCACTATCATCTCCTACCACATCACTATCATCACTTTCTCTACCACATCACTATCATTACTTTCTCTACCACATCACTATCATCACTTTCTACCACCCATATCATCACTTTCTACCACATCACTATCATCACTTTCTACCACATCACTATCATCACTTTCTACCACATCACTATCATCACTTTCTGCCACATCACTATCATCACTACTATCATCACTTTCTACCACATCACTATCATCACTTTCTACCACATCACTATCATCACTTTCTACCACATCACTATCATCACTTTCTGCCACATCACTATCATCACTTTCTCTTTACCATATCACTATCATCACTTTCTACCACATCACTATCATCACTTTCTACCACATCACTATCATCACTTTCTACCACATCACTATCATCACTACTATCATCACTTTCTGCCACATCACTATCATCACTTTCTGCCACATTACTATCATCATCACTATCATCACTTTCTGCCACATCACTATCATCACTTTCTACCATATCACTATCATCACTTTCTACCACATCGCTATCATCACTTTCTCTACCACATCACTATCATCACTTTCTCTTTACCATATCACTATCATCACTTTCTGCCACATCACTATCATCACTTTCTACCACATCACTATCATCACTACTATCATCACTTTCTGCCACATCACTATCATCACTTTCTGCCACATCACTATCATCACTTTCTCTGTACCATATCACTATCATCACTCTACCACATCACTATCATCATCACTATCATCACTTTCTGCCATATCACTATCATCACTTTCTGCCACATCACTATCATCACTTTCTGCCACATCACTATCATCACTTTCTGCCACATCACTATCATCACTTTCTACCACATCAATATCATCACTTTCTCTACCACATCACTATCATCACTTTCTACCACATCACTATCATCACTTTCTGCCACATCACTATCATCACTTTCTCTACCAAATCACTATCATCACTTTCTCTACCACATCACTATCATCACTCTCTTTACCATATCACTATCATCACTTTCTACAACATCACTATCGTCACTTTCTACCACATCACTATCATCACTTTCTACCACATCACTATCATCACTTTCTACCACATCACTATCATCACTTTCTACCACATCACTATCATCACTTTCTACCACATCACTATCATCACTTTCTACCATATCACTCATCACTTTCTACCACATCACTATCATCACTTTCTCTACCACATCACTATCATCACTTTCTACCACATCACTATCATCACTTTCTACCACATCACTATCATCACTTTCTACCACATCACTATCATCACTTTCTACCACATCACTATCATCACTTTCTACCACATCACTGTCATCACTTTCTACCATATCACTGTCATCACTTTCTACCATATCACTGTCATCACTCTCTACCGCATCATTACATTCTCCCCCATCATCATCAGTACCACATTATTCATCACACAGTCATCACTTCCTGCACGTCACAACCTCAAACGTTCTTACCCTCAATAATATTCGTAAGTAAAATGTAACCTAACCTAACCTAACCTAATCTAACCTAACCTAACCTAACCTAACCTAATCTAACCTAACCTAACCTAACCTAACCTAACCTAATGTAACCTAACCTAATCATCGTCCTCAAAGGGTTAAACCATCGTAATTTTGATTTAGGCGCGAGATAGGTAAACACTGGTTTGGAAATAGAGTAGTGGATGAGTGGAACAAGTTACCGAACATCATCATTAACTCGAACACGCTGGATAGCTTCAAACATAGGGTGGATGGATATATGAGTGATAGGGACTGCCTAGTATGGGCCAATAGCCCCGTTGCAGTTTCCTCCGTTCTTATTTTCCTCAAAGGGTTAAATCATCGTCCTCAAAAGGTTAAACCATCGTCATCAGAGGGTTAAACCATCATTTTTAAAGGGATCGTCATCAAAGGGTTAAACCATCGTCTTTAAAGGGATCTTCATCAAAGGGCTAAACCACCGTCCTCAAAGGGTTAAACCATCAGCTTTAAAGGGATCGTCCTCAGAGGGTTAAACCGTCGTCTTCAGATGGTTAGGACCTGACATATATACAGACAAGTTAGGGAGGTACTGCAGCTGAGGAGAATAAATAAATAAGGTGACAGGTGGTGGTTCAGGTGGCCTCATGCCTGACACACGACCATACTGTGACCACCGACTCGCCTGGCTTCACCTGGGTTCACCTGGGTAGCTGAGGTATAGGTGTCCTTCCTGCCCTCACCAGCCACACGCCGGAGCCAGCAGTAGTGCCCACCACCGGAAAATGAGATCCCAGTGTGCGTATGCAGCGACACGTTCTCATGTGACACGTTTTCCTGATGGGACACCTGTTTCTAATGTGACACCAATTACTAATGCAACGTGTGCCTAACGTGAGACGTGTTCCCCATAGCCTTGAGGGGAGTTTTAGGGTAGAATAAGGAGATCTGTTTTATCCTTAACTTTGGGAAAAATATTAATACTATTAAAAGAGTTACAAAAAGACACGTTCATATACACTGAGACTCTACCTTAACTAGATACCTTCACTTAACACCAGTTAGGAGACAACATTACACTGAGACTCTACCTTAACTAGATACCTTCACTTAACACCAGTTAGGAGACAACATTACACTGGGATTCTACCTTAACTAGATGCCTTCACTTAACACCAGTTAGGAGACAACATTACACTGAGACTCTACCTTAATTAGATACCTTCACTTAACACCAGTTAGGAGACATTACACTGGGACTCTACCTGAAGGTGGTAGTGTTATTGTGATATGGTTCATGTTAGTCAAGAGTGAGGCACAGTCTTACCAGGACCATTATGGTTAGTGGCGGCAGCTGAGACACACGTCACATTAGGTGTGGGTAGGACAACGAGATTCACCTAACTTGATCCATACCTGAAACACACACCTGACACACACACCTGAAACACACACCTGACACACACACCTGACACACACACCTAACTAAAAGTTTAGTTAATGAAGTTCAATATTCCACACTGTAATTGAAGACACTTGAGCGGCAATAAGTGACCAAGAGCGTGGAGGCCCAGTGCTCTCCTGCCGAGTGTCTCATAACACTGTATTGTGTGGGTAAGTACATCACCTGGTAGTACTCCCTGGCTCAGTGTACAGGACAGTGTAGGTGAGGACCAATGGGATCTCCACCATTGAGCTTACTGGTAGTATTATAACTAACGTATTCGGTTTAACATTAAAAATCCATCATGTGTGAAATATACATGCAGCGTGTGTTGGTGGCTGACCCGCCCGGCAGTGATCCATCAAACTCTCAAACAACCAATTGATATTCGATGAAGAATTGAATAGGCCAATACATATAGCGATGCTCAGCTAGTTCAGTGTACACTAACACGGCCGGGGGAATCTGTTGTATGTAGGCGGTGTAGTGGTGGACGAGGTGGTGTTGTAGTTGTGGACGAGGTGGTGTTGTAGTGGTGGACGAGGTTGTGTTGCAGTGGTGGACGAGGTGGTGTTGTAGTTGTGGACGAGGTGGTATTGTAGTGGTGCACGAGGTGGTGTTGTAGTGGTGCACGAGGTGGTGTTGTAGTGATGGACGAGGTGGTAGTTTAGTGTTCCATCAGGCAGTGTGAGGTAGGTGGCTTAATATTAAGAGCTACTTGTGGTGGTGGCGATAGTAGTGGTGGTGATGCTAGTTGTCATTGTGGTGGTGGTGATTGTAGTGGTGGTGGTGATGTTAGTGTCGTAGTGGTGATATTGTGGTGGTGGTGGTGATGTTAGTGTCATAGTGGTGGTGGTGATTGTGGTGGTGGTGATGTTAGTGTCATAGTGGTGGTGGTGGTGATGTTAGTGTCATAGTGGTGGTGGTGGATAATAAGACAAGTTCATCAATGATTCCCAAGCGGGCCTCCATGTCTAACTAAGCTATTAACATTCCTTTCATCAGTTTTCGAATCAGTGGACGAGGGGCACAATTATGATGTGGTATATCTCGACTTTAGCAAAGCCTTCGACAGAGTCCTCCACGAAAGACTAATAAGAAAACTGGAGACTCGTGGCATAGGAGGAGATATTCTAAAATGGATTAGGGCGTGGTTACAGGACAGGAAACAGCGAGTGAGCATTAACGGCACTAAATTCGATTGGAGTAGTGTCACTAGTGGAGTACCCCAAGGCTCAGTACTTGGACCATTATTATTTATTATATACATAAACGACATAAATATAGGCTTTGGCAGCCAAAAAATTTGCTGATGACACTAAAATAGGGCGTGTAATTAAATCTGACGAGGATTCCGCAAAACTACAGGTAAAATCTAAAATATCGAATGGTCTGAAAAATGGTCGATGAAATTCAATGTGGTCGAATGAAAAGTACTCAGTTTAGGAGATGTAAATAGAGAAACCAGATACCAGATGAACAACGATGTCATAGAGAAATCCAACTGTCAGAAAGATTTAGGAGTAATGATAAGTAGGAATCTTAAGCCAAGTAAACAATGTGTATTTGCTCTTAACAAGGTTAATAAAGTACTTGGGTTCATACAAAGGAGTGTTAGTTACAAGACTAGTGAGGTCATCCTAAAACTATATCTTGCTCTTGTGAGACCTCACTTGGATTACACAGTTCAATTCTGGTCACCGTATTACAGAATAGATATAGAATCCCTAGAAAGAATTCAGAGGAGAATGACAAGACTAATCCCGGGCATTAGGAACCTTGAGTATAGAGACAGGTTAAAGCATCTTAATTTGCACTCCCTCGAGAGACGTAGAGTGAGGGGCGATATGATAGAGGTGTATAAATGGAAGTCAGGGCTAAACAAAGGTGATATAACAAAGGTACTCAAACTAACCAACCAGGAGCGAACTCGTAACAATGGTTTTAAATTAGACAAATTTAGATTTAGGCGCGAAATAGGTAAACATTGGTTTGGAAATAGAGTAGTGGATGAGTGGAACAAGTTATCAAACATCATCATTAACTCGAACACGATGGATAGCTTCAAACATAGTTTGGATGGATATATGAGCGATAGGGGTTGGGTGTAAACGGGACTGCCCAATATGGTCCAATAGGCCCGCTGCAGTATCCCCCAGTCTTATGATCTTATGTTCTTATGAGTGAGACACCACGGCCTTCCCTTACATCAGGTCACTTAGACTCAGAACCTGCAGAAGCAACAGAGACGGAGGTCCTCACAGCCGCTACCTCACGACGCTCACTGTGTGTGTGTGTGCGCTACCTGAGGCGCCTGCTTCCATAGCGTCACGCCCCTCGCTCGCCCCCACCCCCTCACCAGAACCCTCACCCCCTCCCTCAACAGCACCTACAGGAGGGTCTACACCACCACCATTAGTTATAGTAGACACAACCAGCCGGAGTTAAACACTTGTAGTGACCTATTTCCAGGACCTCCTCCTCAGAGAGCGACCTCCATGTAGTGTGGAACCTTTATACAGTGGGGTCCCTGACTGTCGACTCACCTTCCTTTCACTGTCAGCCTCCACTGTCAGCCTCCACTGTCAGCCCCCACTGCCAGCCTCCACTGTCGACCTCCACTGTCATCCTCCGCTGTCAGCCTCCACTGTCAGCCACCACTGTCAGCCACCACTGTCTCCCTCCTCACGCAACTCTGCGTCCACAAGTTTTATTCTGATGGTCCCTTTCCTGTCCCCCCCCTCTCCTCTCCTCACCCCAGGCTCCCTCCTCCCTGCGGTTCCTGTGACTGTCGTCATCCGTCACTCCCTGACGTGTCGTAGCTTCTTATCAGCCTCCCCTCCACCCTTCACCTTCCCTCCACCCCTCACCTTCCTTCACCCCTCCACCCCTCACCTTCCTTCACCCCTCCACCCCTCACCTCCCATCCACCCCTCACCTTCCTTCACCCCTCCACCCCTCCCATCCACCCCTCACCTTCCTTCACCCCTCCACCCCTCACCTCCCATCCACCCCTCACCTTCCATCCACCCCTCCACCCCTCACCTTCCACCCCTCACCTCCCATCCACCCCTCACCTCCCATCCACCCCTCACCTTCCCTCCACCCCTTGCTTCTACTCTCTTCCCTCACCTTTCCTCCACCCCTTTCATTCTTTATCTGCTATATTTCCTCCTCCTCCTCCTCCAGCTTGGCGTCCCTCAGCGGTTGTGTTGGTGCCCCTGGCGTGCCCCTGGGTGGGTCAGAGACGCACCTTTCTTTGGGGTAATTACATTCTGCAACTGCACCTCCCCTTCATCCTACGGTCACCACCCCCGCCCCACCCCGCCCCGCCCCGCCCCTTCTCGCCCCGCCCCGCCCCTTCTCGCCCCGCCCCGCCCCTTCTCGCCCCGCCCCGCCCCGCCCCTACATCACCACATTTTTTTTAATTCCCCTGATTGGTTCGCTCAGTGGTAATTAAAAGCTTGATACCATCAGACAGTTTCACATCACGGATCATTTTATTTAATGTCTAGTGAATACTGATGAAACTTGAGCGACGTGTGTGTGTGTGTGTGTAGTGTATAGTGTTATGTGTGTGTGTGTGTGTGTTTAGTGTTATAATAAAATAATAATAATAATAATAATTAACGGTTTATTGAAAGAGCTTGGCAGCCAGAAGGCTGAAAATATACAGTTACATATTTGGGGAATGGGTTTCGAATTACAAATAATATACAAGTAACATAAGTGACACAAATAAGACATATAATAACTTAGATGGGGAAAAGCTCAGACTACAGTTCATTTCAACATAGTGACAGTGCAAGGAGTAGTGTTTACTGGGAGTGAATACACTGGTTTATTACAAGTTATTGATAATTTTTACAATGGTTGGGACTGGGCTGTTCTTATAGCGATCAGTTCGTGCACGTATGGGCTGGATGCGGTTGTGGTGTCGAACAGCAATTCTCGGACTAGGGATCTCAGGTGGTAGTAGGAGCCGGTGTCGAGGATGGTGTAGAAGCTTCTTACCAAATTTGCAGATGAGGTCGTGGTGATGGTCAGTGAGAGTCGAAAGGGTCAGTGTGTTGAGCGCTTCTTGATATGTGGAGTAGGAAGGGGAGAGAATAATCTTGCATGCCCTCTTTTGCACTTTTTCTAGGTGTTTACGTTGTGTGGCATTTAGGGAGGAAGACCAGGTGTGGGAGGCATAGGTGGGCTTGGGAAGTATGAATGTTGTGCAAACACTGAGGAGCTCGTGTGCAGGAACTCCGAGGGACTTGAGTCGGCGGAGGAGGTAGAGACGGAAACTGGAGGATTTGACAACTTCACTGACGTGTGGTTTCCAATTTAGTTTGTTGTCTATGGTGACGCCGAGGAGCTTCGTGGAATCTACAACCTGGAGTGTGTTCGGACCTAGAGTAATAGAAGGAGGTGGGGCAATGTCGGAGGAGAGGTTGATGTGCATAACCATGGTCTTGGTATGGTTGATGGTGACATGGTTGTTGGTGGCCCAGTTTTGGAGACTGTTCAATAAATCCTGAAGGGCGGTATAGTTGGGAGCAGAATTGTTGACGCTGATCCCAATGGTGGAGTCGTCGACATATTTCCAGCGAGCAGGGGTTTCTCTTAGGGCATCATTGATGAGCATAAGGAAGCAGAGTGGTCCCATCTTGGTGCCTTGGGGGACGCCACAGGTGAGTGACTGAAAGGTGGAGACAGCCCCTCGGAAGCGTACAGCTTGGCGTCGGTCACTGAGGAAGTCTGTAAGCCATGGTATAAAACTTCTCCGAAGCCCGAGGTCAATAGCTTTGTTGATGATTATATTGTGGTCGACTAGGTCGAACGCTTTAGTGAAATCAATGAAGGCGACAGCTACAGACGTTTCTCGTTTCTCGAGATGGCGGTATATGTAATCGAGAAAGCTGACAAGACAGTGAGTGGTGGAGGAAGTTTTCATGTTGCCAAATTGCTGAGGGTCTACGACTCCTGCAATATCAGCATAAGCCCAGTCGAACACAAAACTTTCACAGATTAGGCTGGGTATTGGGGTGATTGCAATAGGTCGTAGCTGATTTAAGGATTGTGGGCTGGGTGACTTGGGCACTGGTGATACATAAGAGGTCTTCCAGTCAGCTGGGCATCTGGCTTGACTGAGAGAAGCATTGATGATGAAGCAGAGGGGTTTAGCAAGCTCCGGGGAGAACTCCTTGAAAAGTTTCATTGGTAAGTCAATGGGGGCGGTAGAGCGTTTTAATTTTAGTTTGTCCAGGCGTTTTGCTACTTCAAATTCTTCTACTAAGTCAGTGGGAAGGGGGGCTGGTAGGTAAGCAGGGAGAGTGGTTGTGTCAAGCCGGGGGAGCGTCTGGCATATAGCAGCGAAATGGTTATTTGTTTGCTCAGCTGCGTCAACATTAGTGAGATGGCTAAGGAAGGGGAGGGGGTGTGTCTTATTGTTTAGTCCACAGAGTTCTTTAAGCTTACCATACCATTGACTGATGTTGGTCTGCTTCAGGTGTTGTAATTTGGTTGGGTAGTGGGACTTCTTTGCAGTGCGTATTTAGCGGATGACTCGGTTGCGAAGGGACCAGTAGCGGATGTGGTCATTGAGATGAAAGGCTCTGTCTCTCTGTTGCATAAGTCTTTTGATCCGAGGTGTGATCCAGGGCAAGTCAGCTGGGTGACATCTGACGGACTTCTCGGGGAAGAAGTGGTGGTGAGCTTCCGTGGTGGTGTTGGTATAATTTATCCATTTGGTTTCCACGTCATCCACGCTAAGTACTTCAGCCCAGGGATGGTGTGTGTGTGTGTAGTGTTATGTATGTGTGTGTGTGTGTGTGTGTGTGTGTGTGTGTGTGTAGTGTTATATATAATAATAATAATAATAATAATTTACGGTTTATTGAAAAAGTTCTGCAGCCCGAAGGCTGAAAATATACATTGGACATAAATGACTTATTACATACATTGGTGGTTTAACAAAAGCCTTCATTAGAGAAAGGTGAAGGAACATACAGTGAACATACAGATTAATGTAGGTGTTGAACAGCAAACACGTAGTGTAGTAACTCCCTCCCAGATGGTGTTAGGAGGGACCTCACGTGGTGTAGTAGTTCCCTCACAGATGGTGTTATGAGGGGCCTCACGTGGTGTAGTAATTCCCTCACAGATATGTGTGTGTGTGTGTGTGTGTGTGTAGTGTTTTGTGTGTGTGTGTGTGTGTGTGTGTGTGTGTGTGTGTGTGTAGTGTTTTGTGTGTGTGTGTGTGTGTGTGTGTGTGTGTGTGTGTGTGTGTGTATACTGCACATCTTGCCTGATTCATTGGTCTTATTTTTCGTAATATTTTGGTGTCTGTGATTAAGGTGACCCACAAGGAGGGTTAAGGTGGCCCACAAGGAGGGTTAAGGTGACCCACAAGGAGGGTTAAGGTGACCCACAAGGAGGGTTAAGGTGACCCACAAGGAGGGTTAAGGTGGCCCACAAGGAGGGTTAAGGTGGCCCACAAGGAGGGTTAAGGTGACCCACAAGGAGGGTTAAGGTGGCCCACAAGGAGGGTTAAGGTGACCCACAAGGAGGGTTAAGGTGACCCACAAGGAGGGTTAAGGTGACCCACAAGGAGGGTTAAGGTGACCCACAAGGAGGGTTAAGGTGGCCCACAAGGAGGGTTAAGGTGACCCACAAGGAGGGTTAAGGTGACCCACAAGGAGGGTTAAGGTGACCCACAAGGAGGGTTAAGGTGACCCACAAGGAGGGTTAAGGTGGCCCACAAGGAGGGTTAAGGTGACCCACAAGGAGGGTTAAGGTGACCCACAAGGAGGGTTAAGGTGGCCCACAAGGAGGGTTAAGGTGACCCACAAGGAGGGTTAAGGTGGCCCACAAGGAGGGTTAAGGTGATCCACAAGGAGGGTTAAGGTGGCCCACAAGGAGGGTTAAGGTGGCCCACAAGGAGGGTTAAGGTGGCCCACAAGGAGGGTTAAGGTGGCCCACAAGGAGGGTTAAGGTGACCCACAAGGAGGGTTAAGGTGGCCCACAAGGAGGGTTAAGGTGGCCCACAAGGAGGGTTAAGGTGACCCACAAGGAGGGTTAAGGTGACCCACAAGGAGGGTTAAGGTGACCCACATAGAGGGTTAAGGTGGCCCACAAGGAGGGTTAAGGTGACCCACAAGGAGGGTTAAGGTGGCCCACAAGGAGGGTTAAGGTGGCCCACAAGGAGGGTTAAGGTGGCCCACAAGGAGGGTTAAGGTGACCCACAAGGAGGGTTAAGGTGGCCCACAAGGAGGGTTAAGGTGGCCCACAAGGAGGGTTAAGGTGACCCACAAGGAGGGTTAAGGTGGCCCACAAATAGGGTTAAGGTGACCCACAAGGAGGGTTAAGGTGGCCCACAAGGAGGGTTAAGGTGGCCCACAAGGAGGGTTAAGGTGACCCACAAGGAGGGTTAAGGTGGCCCACAAGGAGGGTTAAGGTGGCCCACAAGGAGGGTTAAGGTGGCCCACAAGGAGGGTTAAGGTGGCCCACAAGGAGGGTTAAGGTGACCCACAAGGAGGGTTAAGGTGGCCCACAAGGAGGGTTAAGGTGGCCCACAAGGAGGGTTAAGGTGGCCCACAAGGAGTGTTAAGGTGACCCACAAGGAGGGTTAAGGTGGCCCACAAGGAGGGTTAAGGTGGCCCACAAGGAGGGTTAAGGTGGCCCACAAGGAGGGTTAAGGTGGCCCACAAGGAGGGTTAAGGTGACCCACAAGGAGGGTTAAGGTGACCCACAAGGAGGGTTAAGGTGACCCACAAGGAGGGTTAAGGTGACCCACAAGGAGGGTTAAGGTGACCCACAAGGAGGGTTAAGGTGGCCCACAAGGAGGGTTAAGGTGGCCCACAAGGAGGGTTAAGGTGGCCCACAAGGAGGGTTAAGGTGGCCCACAAGGAGGGTTAAGGTGGCCCACAAGGAGGGTTAAGGTGGCCCACAAGGAGGGTTAAGGTGGCCCACAAGGAGGGTTAAGGTGGCCCACAAGGAGGGTTAAGGTGACCCACAAGGAGGGTTAAGGTGGCCCACAAGGAGGGTTAAGGTGACCCACAAGGAGGGTTAAGGTGGCCCACAAGGAGGGTTAAGGTGGCCCACAAGGAGGGTTAAGGTGACCCACAAGGAGGGTTAAGGTGGCCCACAAGGAGGGTTAAGGTGGCCCACAAGGAGGGTTAAGGTGGCCCACAAGGAGGGTTAAGGTGGCCCACAAGGAGGGTTAAGGTGACCCACAAGGAGGGTTAAGGTGGCCCACAAGGAGGGTTAAGGTGGCCCACAAGGAGGGTTAAGGTGGCCCACAAGGAGGGTTAAGGTGACCCACAAGGAGGGTTAAGGTGACCCACAAGGAGGGTTAAGGTGGCCCACAAGGAGGGTTAAGGTGACCCACAAGGAGGGTTAAGGTGGCCCACAAGGAGGGTTAAGGTGACCCACAAGGAGGGTTAAGGTGGCCCACAAGGAGGGTTAAGGTGGCCCACAAGGAGGGTTAAGGTGGCCCACAAGGAGGGTTAAGGTGGCCCACAAGGAGGGTTAAGGTGACCCACAAGGAGGGTTAAGGTGGCCCACAAGGAGGGTTAAGGTGGCCCACAAGGAGGGTTAAGGTGACCCACAAGGAGGGTTAAGGTGGCCCACAAATAGGGTTAAGGTGACCCACAAGGAGGGTTAAGGTGGCCCACAAGGAGGGTTAAGGTGGCCCACAAGGAGGGTTAAGGTGACCCACAAGGAGGGTTAAGGTGGCCCACAAGGAGGGTTAAGGTGGCCCACAAGGAGGGTTAAGGTGGCCCACAAGGATAGGTATGAGCAGAACACCTTGGGAGGAAAGTGACATCGTTTAGAAAGTAGTGTGCCATCACCACCGTCACAATACATTCATTAAGTAGTTGGTTCATACAGGCGGCGTCGGGAAGTCTTGAGGCGTGAAGAATGCACCTGCACCTCCCACCTCCTCCTCCTCCCTATTGCTGATGGCGGTATGCTGGGGAAAGTGGAGGAGTAGGGTGGTGGGGGGGAGGATGTTGGCGGGAGACGTGTGTAGGTGATATTAGGGGGGGGGGAGCGTATATAGAGGGTGGTGGGGATGGGTGGGGATGAGGCTGGTTTAAGACGTGTGTGGGTGGTGGGGATGGGTGGGGAGGAGTTTGGTTTAAGACGTGTGTGGGTGGTGGGGATGGGTAGGGAGGAGGCTGGTTTAAGACGTGTGTGGGTGGTGGGGATGGGTGGGGAGGAGGCTGGTTTAAGACGTGTGTGGGTGGTGGGGATGGGTAGGGAGGAGGCTGGTTTAAGACGTGTGTGGGTGGTGGGGATGGGTGGGGAGGAGGCTGGTTTAAGACGTGTGTGGGTTGGTGGGGATGGGTGGGGAGGAGTTTGGTTTAAGACGTGTGTGGGTGGTGGGGATGGGTGGGGAGGAGGCTGGTTTAAGTCGTGTGTGGGTGGTGGGGATGGGTGGGGAGGACAGGATGTAACAAAGAATTTTATTGTATTAGACTGTGTTAATGAATAGCGAGTGTCCTTGTGGGATGGATGGACTCGCGAGGCGCCCCTGTACTGTGGCTATTGTTCTAGTAGCCTACTTATTCCGTGGGTTGTGTCACCTGCCATGTCGCAACCTCTCGCCTCATTCAATGTTCCTTCAGCAGTCCTCGTCCTCTCTGGTATGGACACAACTCATCCCTCCTCTCTTCACATCCTGCTCCACCTACCTTCACCTCCTGTAGGATGTTTCATTGTTTAGTGGTTGATAAGGGAGCTACGTCGTTTAGTACAATTCTACGCAGCGCCAATAGGATGATGTTTAGGTTGTTGTCGTGTATGTTGTTACCTCCTGCGGCTACCCGTAGGACTCAACACTGATCGGTTACGCACCTTGGTTGTTGTCGTGTATGTTACTGAAGAAGACTCATTATTCCTTGATTATAAGTATTCGAGTTAATATAAGAGAGACGGACACACACACACACACACTCGTAACTTTACCCCAGACCCTTAGTGTAGGTGTCTCTGGGGCCATTCTCCCGTCGCTCTCAACTCATAACTTGGTCGCTCCTCTTGTTAACTTTAGGGAGAAGTTTCCTTGTTACTCAGGATCTGTCAACAACCTCTCACAAAGTTTGCCATCAGCCTCGTCTTGCCAAACATGTGTCCTTCACTATTCTCATTTCCTGTTTGTTTGTTTTTTATCAGTTATCTTCATCATTTGTCTAAGTGTTTCAGACAACTTTAATGTTCAGGATGGGACGTCGCAGCTTTGTCCCTTATATAACACACAAGTGACCTCTTCTCAGTAACTCCACCCAGCCATCTTCCTCCACCAGTACCCAGCCATCTCCCTCCACCAGTACCCAGCCATCTCCCTCCACCAGTACCCAGACATCTCTCTCCACCAATCTATGGCAACGACTACCTGTACAGTCGTGACGGAGTACATTTGTCTCGCGCTGGGTAAAAACGTTGTCTGCATCCCTGGAGCGTGAAATTGTCACTCCAAAGGGGGTGTTTCGCCAGTAGAGAGAGGTCGGGGTAAGTGGGAGTAAAAAAACAAGCAGGTCCTGGGGAGTAAACTTGGTTACTCAGGACAAGGGGTAAAACAGGACAAGGGAAGGGTAGGTTTAATTGTATACTATTCAAACAGTAGGAGCGTTAGAAATAAAATAGACTTGCTGAGAGCGGTTGTATGTACCAAGAATGTAGACGTCATAGCAATCACCGAAACTTGGATGAATCTGGCGAGCAAGAACTTTTTATCAGAGTACCACATAGAAGGGTACAACCTTTTTCACAAGGACAGGGAAGGTAGGAAGGGGGGAGGGGTCGCACTCTTCGTCAAGGATACATTAAAATGTTATTAATAATTCAATAAAGGGTGAAATAGGAACCGAGTCTGTGTGGGTAGAAATCACGGAAGGAAGAGAAAAACTAATTATGGGAGTGATTTACAGGCCCCCAAGTCTTGGCAAAGAAGCAGCTCAGCCCATATGGCAGGAAATGAGTAGGGCAGCAAAATACAACAACCTGTGCATTATAGGGGATTTCAACTTCAGAAATATTGACTGGGACAACATTGGAGGTGACTATGAATCTGAAGACTTCCAAGACGTAGTACAGGACAATTTTTTAAAACAACTAATTACAGAACCTACTAGAGATATCACGATAGGGGAAGAACTAGGGAACAGTGATCACAGAGAAATCAGGTTCACCCTAAATTGAAACACGAAAAGCAATGACAATATGGTCAGAGTCCCAGACTTTCGATCGGCGGATTATGAGGGGTTAAGAAGGTACCTGCATAAAAAAATTCATCTTCCCTCATCTAAGATAAAAGGGAGAGTGATGAAAAAGTTCACAGGTGACTCAACCTTAAAAAACATTGTAACACACACACACACACACACACACACACACACACACACACCTATTGCCAACACATGTTTAATTGTCTGTCATAATTACACTCATCAACGAACTGTGTCAATGCCAGGGGCCGAGTGACAGTACATGAATGTCACAGTGTATTAATAAGAGTCATTAAGAGTGCATACGTGTGTGTGTGGGTGTGTGTGTGTGTGTGTGTGTGTGTGTGTGTGTGTGTGTGTGTGTACTGGCAGCAAGTTTCGTCACCGTAAGAAGAAAGTATAGCTGACACACCCTGTACTGAGGTAATAGTGTATGGCATGTCACGTCTTCAAGGTTCTCACTACGTTTATGACAATAGCGTGTGTTAGTTGATGACCGTGTATGACTGTTGTACTCATGTTGGAAAGACAATCCTCTCTTCCTGCTCCACTCCTTGACCCTCATATATATATGTGTGTGTGTGTGTGTATGTGTGTGTGTGTGTGTGTGTGTGTGTGTGTGTGTGTGTGTGATGATAATAATAATAATTAATTAATGGTTTATTGAACGGTACAACAGCCAGAAGCTGAAGATTTTCAACTGAGAAAATGACTACAAGTATTAGGTCTGGTCCCACTGGGGAGTACAGTGTTTAACATAAGAAGACACACAATTAACATACAGATTATAGAAGAATCATTGATGTTTTGTGGTTGTAGAGGAAACAGGTGATTGTATGCCTGCCTCTGGTGGTGTTGTAGAGGAAACAGGTGATTGTAGGCCTCCCTCTGGTGGTGTTGTAGAGGAAACAGGTGATTGTAGGCCTGCCTCTGGTGTTGTAGAGGAAACAGGTGATTGTAGGCCTGCCTCTGGTGGTGTTGTAGAGGAAACAGGTGATTGTAGACCTCCGTCTGGTGGTGGTGTAGAGGAAACAGGTGATTGTAGGCCTGCCTCTGGTGGTGTTGTAGAGGAAACAGGTGATTGTAGGCCTGCCTCTGGTGGTGTTGTAGAGGAAACAGGTGATTGTAGGCCTGCCTCTGGTGGTGGTGTAGAGGAAACAGGTGATTGTAGGCCTGCCTCTGGTGGTGTAGAGGAAACAGGTGATTGTAGGCCTGCCTCTGGTGGTGTTGTAGAGGAAACAGGTGATTGTAGGCGTGCCTCTGGTGGTGTTGTAGAGGAAACAGGTGATTGTAGACCTGCCTCTGTTGGTGGTGTAGAGGAAACAGGTGATTGTAGACCTGCCTCTGGTGGTGTTGTAGAGGAAACAGGTGATTGTAGACCTGCCTCTGGTGGTGTTGTAGAGGAAACAGGTGATTGTAGACCTGCCTCTGGTGGTGGTGTAGAGGAAACAGGTGATTGTAGGCCTGCCTCTGGTGGTGATGTAGAGGAAACAGGTGATTGTAGGCCTGCCTCTGGTGGTGTTGTAGAGGAAACAGGTGATTGTAGGCCTGCCTCTGGTGGTGTAGAGGAAACAGGTGATTGTAGGCCTGCCTCTGGTGGTGGTGTAGAGGAAACAAGTGATTGTAGGCCTGCCTCTGGTGGTGTAGAGGAAACAGGTGATTGTAGACCTCCCTCTGGTGGTGGTGTAGAGGAAACAAGTGATTGTAGGCCTGCCTCTGGTGGTGTTGTAGAGGAAATAGTTGATTGTAGGCCTGCCTCTCGTGGTGTAGAGGAAACAGGTGATTGTAGGCCTGCCTCTGGTGGTGTTGTAGAGGAAACAAGTGATTGTAGACCTGCCTCTGGTGGTGTTGTAGAGGAAACAGGTGATTGTAGACCTGCCTCTGGTGGTGGTGTAGAGGAAACAGGTGATTGTAGACCTGCCTCTGGTGGTGGTGTAGGGGAAACAGGTGATTGTAGACCTGCCTCTGGTGGTGGTGTAGAGGAAACAGGTGATTGTAGGCCTGCCTCTGGTGGTGTTGTAGAGGAAACAGGTGATTGTAGGCCTGCCTCTGGTGTTGTAGAGGAAACAGGTGATTGTAGGCTTGCCTCTGGTGTTGTAGAGGAAACAGGTGATTGTAGACCTCCCTCTGGTGATGGTGTAGAGGAAACAGGTGATTGTAGGCCTGCCTCTTGTGGTGTTGTAGAGGAAACAGGTGATTGTAGACCTCCCTCTGGTGGTGTTGTAGAGGAAACAGGTGATTGTAGGCCTGCCTCTGGTGGTGGTGTAGAGGAAACAGGTGGTTGTAGACCTCCCTTTGGTGGTGGTGTAGAGGAAACAGGGATTGTAGGCCTGCCTCTGGTGGTGGTGTAGAGGAAACAGGGATTGTAGGCCTGCCTCTGGTGGTGGTGTAGAGGAAACAGGTGATTGTAGACCTCCCTTTGGTGGTGGTGTAGAGGAAACGGGGATTGTAGGCTTGAGCAATAATCTGAACAGATATTTTTCATCAGTTTTCACCACCGAAAATTTAACATGATACCCGTGGCACCGACTGTATACAGAGATAGTGAAGAAAATAGATTAAGCGAGATAGTAGTGACTAGTAACGATGTTAGTAAACAAATAGACAAGCTAAAGCCTAATAAGTCAACAGGTCCCGATGAAATATTTGCCAGATTATTATAGGAATGTAAGGAAGAGCTTAATATGCCCTTAGCAAAATTTTTTAACATGTCACTAAAAACGGGAGTAGTACCAGAATCCTGGAGGATAGCGACTGTGATACCGATTTTCAAGAAGGGAGATTGTTCACTATCCTCTAACTACCGTCCAATCAGGTTAACATCAGTTGTTGGCAAAATACTGGAAGCAATAATTTCAAATGCTATTCGAAATCACCTGGAGAACCACAAGTTGATCAATGATTCCCAACATGGCTTCACAAGTGGGCGTTTATGTCTGACTAATCAATTAACATTCTTTTCAGCTGTTTTCGAATCAGTGGACGACGGGCACGATTATGATGTGGTATATCTCGACTTTAGCAAAGCCTTTGACAAAGTCCCCCACAAAAGACTAATACGAAAAGGGGAGGCTCATGGCATAGGAGGAGATTTTGTAAAATGGATTAGAGTGTGGTTACAGGACAGGAAAGAGGGAGTAAGCATTAACGGCACTAAATCCGTTTGGAGCAACGTCACAAGTGGAGTTCCCCAAGGCTAAGTACTTGGGCAATTTTTATTTATTATATACATAAACGACATAGATATCGGCGTTGACAGCAACATAAGTAACTTTGCTGATGACACTAAAATAGGGCGTGTAATTAATTCTGACGAGGACTCCGCAAAACTACAGGAAGATCTAAACTAATTTTTCGAGTGGTCTAAAGAATAGCAGATGAAATTTAATGTGGTCAAATGTAAAGTACTTAGTCTAGGAGATGTAAACAGAGTAACCAGATACCAGATGAACAACGATGTTACAGAGAAATCCAACTGTGAGAAAGATTTTGGAGTAAAGATAAATAGGGATCATAAACCAAGTTAATAATGTGTATTTGCTCTAAACAAGACTAACAAATGTTTTGGGTTTATACAAAGGAGTGTTAGTTACAAGACTAGCGAGGTCATCCGAAAACTATATCGTGCGCTTGTGAGACCTCACTTGGATTACACAATTCAGTTCTGGTCACCGTATTACAAAATGGATATAGAATCCCTAGAAAGAATTCAGAGGAGAATGACAAGACTAATCACTGGCATTAGGAACCTTGAGTACAGAGGCAGGTTCAAGCATCTTAATTTGCACTCCCTCGAGAGACGTAGAGTGAGGGGCGATATGATAGAGGTGTATAAATAGAAGTCAAGGCTAAACAAAGGTGATATAACAAAGGTACTCAAACTATCCAACCAGGAGCAAACTCGTAACAATGATTTTAAATTAGACAAATTTAGATTTAGGCACGAGATAGGTAAACACTGGTTTGGAAATAGAGTAGTGGATTAGTGGAACAAGTTACCAAACATCATCATTAACTCGAATACGATGGATAGGTTCAAACATAGGGTGGATGGATATCGGTTGGCGGATTATCAGGGGTTAAGAAGGTACCTAGGTGAGGTCACCTGGGAACAGTCACGTCAGTCCCCAGTAGGAAGGAGTGAGGTCATAGATGACACAACAATTGATCATGACTGTAATATATTCACTAGTATACTACATAAAGCACAAGAACAAAGTATACCATACAGAAAAATTAGGTCAAATAAGAATGAGCCAAGGTGGATGACCAGAAAACTTAAACATGACATAGGAATAAAGAAAGGAATATATATGAAATTAAAGGGAGGGGAGAAGCAGCTCAGAAACAGGTATAATGAACTATCTAGGAATGTTAAGAAAAATATAAGGAAAGCAAAGAGAGACTATGAAATGAAAATAGCAAGAGAATCCAAGGCAAATCCCAAGGGATTTTTCCAGTTACATAGGACAAAGGTCAAGGACAAAGTTGGGCCTTTAAAGTCAGGGAGGGGAGAAGTGATAAATGGCAGTGAAGAAATAAGCAAAGCATTGAACAGCTACTTCTTATCAGTTTTCACAGAAGAAATTTGCGATGAAATTCCAGAGGTGGAACTGATATTTAAGGGAAAGGAAGAAGAGAAATAAAAGAATATCATTATCAGAAAAGAGGATGTTCTTAAGAAGATAAATAAACTAAAGAAAACAAAATCCCCAGGGCCGGATGAAATTTTCCCTCGAGTCTTGAAAGAGTGTAGGGAACAGATTAGCGGACCCCTCGTAAACTTATTTGCAAAATCATTAGACACTGGAGTTGTGCCAAACTTGTGGAAACAGGCAAATGTAGTACCCATATTCAAAAAGGGAGACAGAGCATCAGCGCCAAATTACCGGCCGATCAGTTTTACGTCAGTTGTGGGGAACTTTCTTGAATCAATTATAGCAGATGGCATCCGATCGCATCAAGAGAAAAGCAAATTAATCTACGACTCTGAACATGGGTTTACAAAGGGAAAATCTTGTCTAACAAATCTGCTAACGTTTTTTAGGAAAGTCTTCGAGGTAGTAGATAATGACGAAAATTACGATGTTATTTACTTAAACTTTAGCAAAGCATTTGACAGAGTACCGCATCAAAGGCTTCTTAGAAAAATTAAAGCTCATGGTATCGAGGGGAAAGTTTAAAATTGGATAAAATCATGGCTCACCGATAGAACGCAGAGGGTCAGCGTAGATGGTGTTAAATCTGAGTGGGGCCGTGTAACCAGTGGGGTTCCCCAGGGGTCAGTACTAGGCCCACTCTTGTTCATAATCTACATAAACGATGTAGATACTGGGATCAGCAGTGACATAAGCAAGTTTGCGGATGACACCAAAATAGGGCGGCAAATTAATTCAGGGCAGGATGCAAATGCATTACAGGAGGATCTAAATAAACTGCAGGGGTGGTCTGAAAAATGGCAAATGAAATTCAACAGCAGCAAGTGCAGCATACTTAATATTGGAAGAACAAATACTTATAATGTATACAGCCTTAACAACATCAACCTAGAGAAGTCGACTTGTGAAAGAGACCTAGGGGTACTTGTAAGCCGGGACCTACGGCCTAGAAAACAGTGCGTTAATGTTCGAAATAAGGCAAACAGAGTATTGGGTTTTATATCTAGAAGTGTAAGTAACAAGAGTGCAGAGGTTTTATTGCAACTATATCTTGCGCTAGTTAGGCCGCACCTCGATTATGCGGTTCAGTTCTGGTGCCCCTATTATAGAATGGATATAAATTCACTAGAGTCGGTGCAGCGAAGAATGACAAAAATGATTCCGGGACTTAGAAACCTTCCATATCAGGATTGGTTAAAGAAACTTAACTTGCATTCCCTAGAAAGACGAAGAGTGCGGGGAGATATGATAGAAGTATTTAAGTGGGTGAAAGGAATCAATAAAGGGGATATCGATAAAGTTCTTATAATATCCGAGCAGGATAGTTCTCGGAGCAACGGATTCAAGTTGAATCTGTTTAGGTTTAGGAGGGAGATAGGAAGAAACTGGTTCACAAATAGGGTGGTGGACGAGTGGAACAAGCTTAGCAACTTTGTAGTAAGTGCGGGAACTCTGGAAAGTTTCAAAAGGAGGCCTAGATAGATTCATGGATGATAGAGAGTGGTAGTAACTCTCAACAGGAGCTGCCATGCACAGGCCAACCGGCCTATTGCAGACTCCTTATTTTCTTATGTTCTTATGTTCTTATGAGTGATAGGGGTTGGGTGTAAACGGGACTGCCCAGTATGGGCCAATAAGCCCGCTGCAGTTTCCTCTATTTTTATGTTCTGTGTGTGTGTGTGTGTGTGTGTGTGTGTGTGTGTGTGTGTGTGTGTGTGTGTTTTGTACCAGCATACGCGTTTATCTGTAAATATCTGTTCTTGTCGACTTATGTGTGAGAGGGGGAGAGCAGGACAGGTATAGATTACATGTTACCTAATTAACCCCGGCGACGGATGTGATGATGGCGGTAAGGTGGTCGACGCCCAGACCTCTCTTAGACCTAGCCCATCCACCGTTACTCTCCGCCAACAGTACCGTTGTTCCCGTTACTCAGGGCAGTAGGTGGAGGCGGCAGTGAGAGTGGGTACTGTCATAGGTGAGACAGAGAAAGTGTCTTGGAGGTGGAGTGATCGCCTCCCCTACCTCACCTTCAGGGTGATCCTCCTCCCATGGTCAGGTTAGGTTGAGTCAGGTCAAGTCCGGACAGATTAGGTTAGGTGAGGTTAAGTCAGGACAGATCAGGTCAGGTTAGGTTAAGTAAAGTTAAGGCATGGAGACTGACGTTCCTGTGTTACTGGGACATGGAGTGTGACGTTCGTGTCTTACTGAGACATGGAGTGTGTCGTTCCTGTGTTACTGAGACATGGAGTGTGACGTTCGTGTGTTACTGGGACATGGAGTGTGACGTTCCTGTGTTACTGAGACATGGAGTGTGTCGTTCGTGTGTTACTGGGACATGGAGTGTGACGTTCTTGTGTTACTGAGACATGGAGTGTGTCGTTCCTGTGTTACTGAGACATGGAGTGTGACGTTCGTGTGTTGCGGAGGCATGGAGACTGACGTTCCTGTGTTACTGAGACATGGAGTGTGACGTTCGTGTGTTACTGGGACATGGAGTGTGACGTTCGTGTGTTACTGGGACATGGAGTGTGACGTTCCTGTGTTACTGAGACATGGAGTGTGTCGTTCGTGTGTTACTGGGACATGGAGTGTGACGTTCTTGTGTTACTGAGACATGGAGTGTGTCGTTCCTGTGTTACTGAGACATGGAGTGTGACGTTCGTGTGTTACTGAGACAGGGAGACTGACGTCCGTGTGTTACTGGGACATGGAGTGTGACGTTCCTGTGTTACTGAGACATGGAGTGTGTCGTTCCTGTGTTACTGAGACATGGAGTGTGACGTTCCTGTGTTACTGAGACATGGAGTGTGACGTTCGTGTGTTACTGGGACATGATTTGATTTTGATTTTGCCGCTTGCAGCGGCTACTTTATTGTGCACCCCACACTCATCCTGTGAGCGGTAGCGCAAAAGGATTACAGAGTAGGGTTTACAAAGGGTCATAATAATTAACCCCCGTTGTCAGGATATTATGGCACTGAAAGTTACACAGTATTTCATTTACATTATTTGTTTAGTTCTATACATAAAGGGTAACTTATTCACAAATGCGTGAGAACAGGCGTGTGAGGCAGTATGTCTGGCCTCACACTTTGTTATTCACATTTACGTGGGAGGTATTCAAGCACATTGCGTATTTGGTTCTGTACATGAGAACTGACATAGATACTAAGTGCAAAAAAGTGGATACAATCTTAATATGTCGGCTATCTTGCCATTAGAGATGAAGTGTTGTGCCATTTCACACACAGTGTGCTTGGACCTGTCCCTAAAAGGTTCTATCTTCACACAGTCGAGGACGTAGTGTTCAAGTGTGTGGCCATATGTATGGCCACACACTTTACATTTAGTTTTGTTTACATCTGCTTGAGGAACATACTGCCAAAGGTACTTATATCCTAACCTTAATCTAGCTGTTACAACATCTTGTAATCTAGTGATCTTGTTACTTGCTCCATAAACGTGTTTCACTTGATACATCTCATCATGGTAAACTATGGATTGACTAGTGCCTGTTTGCACTTGTCTACTTGCGTCAAACTCATCAATAAGTTCTTTCCTAATTACAGTTTTAAGGGTTCTTTTTGACAGACCCAAATTGTATTCAACGGTGTCTTTGTTAGACGCGAGTTTGGCGAGGGCATCAACTCTGTCATGTTTTATGAGGCCTATGTGAGAGGGGATCCACAACAGTTTGACCCTGACACCCCGGTCAACAAGGCACGCATATTTGTGTCTGGCTTCAGAGACAAGAGCGTGACAACCTGAGTCGAGGGTACCAAGGGCAAGTAGTGAGGATAGAGAGTCAGTGATGATGAGACTGTCAGTGACAGTGGTTTCAATGAATTTAATAGCTGTGAGTATGGCAACTAATTCAGTTTGTAGAGTGGATGCCCAGTTGTTAATTCTAACTCCTTTCTCAATTATATTACCGTCAGGTTGAGTCACAACAATAGCACTTCCAGCCCTCCCACAGGCGGTGTTTAGAGACCCATCAGTGTAGATGGTCTGTGTGATATTATCATCAGTCTGTAGAGTGTGTATGTGTTCAAGAGCTCTCAATTTGGCAGTGTGTTGGAGATAAATGCTTTGTATAATTAATTTTTTAGGCGGATACGTCGGTATTGTGATATCGAAGGGAACTGTCCGCCAGGGTGGCAGGAAGCGCTGTTGTGTCTCAACTTTGTACAGGTGGTCTAGTCCAAATATCTTCATATGTGTAGCTGTAGTTTGGATCCATTTAGACTCAGTAGTCCCATGGTTCATACATTCTAGCAATTTTAAGGAAACAATGTTATCAGGATCACCACGCAGAAGCCTCAGGGCTATCATGAGGTTGACTTCAATTATTCTATCTTTAACACTGGGTATACCTAGTTCTTTCCTCATATTAAGTACTTTAGTGCTCATGGGACATCCTAGGATAATTCTGAGGGCTTTATTTTGCATTTTCTCGAGCTTGTCAACGCCTTTCCCGTCACGAATGACCAGGGCTGGTGCGTGGTAATCTATCAGAGATCTTATATAGCCTAGGTACATTGTTTTAACAATTCTAATATTAGCACCATAGTGCGGGCTGTACCCCGCTACACTTCTAAGAGGTCTCAGTCTGTCAGTACATTGGCGGGTTAGCTGTTGTATGGCAGGTAGGGTACAAGGGACGGAAACACCAAGATATTTAAAAGAAGAAACATAGTCAATAGTGTTGTTACCTATCTTGAACTTGGCGGGGCCGCGTTTGCGGTTCCCAGCTTGTTTGTTGAACACCTTAGTTTTGTCAGTGGAGATAATAAGACCGAGGTGTTCACAGGCTGCGTATACATGGTTCAGGGTGGTTTGCATTTCACGATGAGTTTTAGTATGTATAAGAATATCGTCAGCATAGCTGATTGAGATATTGCTGGGGTTGTCTGGTATTAAATTTAATAATGCATTCATAAGAACATTGAACAAAGTGGGGCTAAGTACTCCACCTTGAGGGGTACCAAGTTGCATATCTTTAACTTCACTTTTGTATCCCTGAAACAGTGCAGCAGCCCTTCTGTTGGTTAGGTAACCACTTATCCAGTGTAACAGCCTACCTCCTATATCCATTTTGGCTAGTTCGTACAATATCAGTTGCCTATTGGCAATATCAAATGC
Source organism: Homarus gammarus (assembly GCA_958450375.1). Classification (NCBI taxonomy): domain Eukaryota; kingdom Metazoa; phylum Arthropoda; class Malacostraca; order Decapoda; family Nephropidae; genus Homarus; species Homarus gammarus. The sequence goes on from CAUDMG010003808.1 coordinate 934,437, forward strand.
AGCTTTTAGGTCAAGAAATGTGGTGTATCTGTGCCTTTCATCACCATGCACAGTTAGGAATGTGGTGATGCAATTATGTACACCTTTACCATGGGTGAAGCCATTTATGTTAGGAGACATGTGTTCTCTGATTCTATATAAGAGTCTGCCAAGAACCATCCTCTCAAAGGTTTTACACAGGCAGCTGGTTAGTGATATGGGACGAAAGGCATCAGGCTGTCCTGGTTTCGGTATTGGTACAACAATACTGCTGGTCCATGATGTGGGTAGTTGGCCCTCGGCATGACTCATATTGTACAATACCAACAATGGATTGCCTGGCACGCGCCTTAGTAGTCTAATGATGTTGTAGGTGACCCCGTCCTCTCCAGGGGAAGTAGACCTACCCCTGGCGAGGGCGGCGTCAAGCTCCCACTCAGTATATGGAACATCACACTCATCGTGCTGTTTGCCCAGCATAAAGCTAATAAGATTACTTCTCTCTACAGACTTCGCATCAAGGAGTCCCCGAGTCCTAGCTGGTAACATGTCATAGCTCGACACATGAGCCCACTTTGTTATTAA
>CAUDMG010003808.1:940000-1002500 GCA_958450375.1 Homarus gammarus
CACATGTTGACTAATGTGGGGTGAAGTAGAGGCTGGTCAGGCTCACTAGTTTACTGTGATTAGGTTAGGTTAGGTTAGTTTAACTTGGGTTAGGTTAGGTTAGTTTAACTTGGGTTAGGTTAGGTTATACAGTTCATTTTTAAGTAAACTTTGTCTAGTATTTCAGACGAGAGATTAACAGGAGGAGGACGGATTCGTGGCGGAGTTAAGAGAACAGGAGTGTGCCCCAAGGCTCACTGTTTGGTCCCTCACTCTTTTATGTGATATTGACGTAGACAACAACAAACATGTAGGGAGCGAGTAAATTGTGCACCCCATAATCATCCTGTGAGCGGTAGCTAGTTTATTGTGCACCCCATTGTTCGCTTAGTTCAGTGCATAGAAGTTGACTTAGCTACTAGAGGCCAAATGTGGATACAGCTTTAGTATATCGGCTATCTTGCCATCACAGATAAAGTGCTGTGTCATTGTATACACAGTGTGCTTGGACCTGTCCCTACAAGGTTCCATTTTGTTACAGTCTAAGACGTAGTGTTGGAGTGTGGAGGTATGGAGGAGGTGAGAAGGAGGTATGGAGGAGGTGAGAGGGAGGTATAAGAACATAAGAAAATAAGGAGTCTGCAATAGGCCGGTTGGCCTGTGCATGGCAGCTCCTGTCGAGAGTTACTACCACTCTCTATCATCCATGAATCTATCTAGCCTCCTTTTGAAACTTTCCAGCGTTCCAGCACTTACTACAAAGTTGCTAAGCTTGTTCCACTCGTCCACCACCCTATTTGTGAACCAGTTCCTTCCTATCTCCCTCCTAAACCTAAACTTATCCATCTTAAATCCGTTGCTCCGAGTCCTCTCCTGCTCTGATATTATAAGAACTTTATCTATATCCCCTTTATTGATTCCTTTCACCCACTTAAATACTTCTATCATATCTCCCCGCACTCTTCGTCTTTCTAGGGAATGCAAGTTTAGTTTCTTTAACCTATCCTGATATGGAAGGTTTCTAAGTCCCGGAATCATTTTCGTCATTCTTCGCTGCACCGACTCCAGTGAATTTATATCCATTCTATAATAGGGGCACCAGAACTGAACCGCATAATCGAGGTGCGGCCTGACTAGCGCAAGATATAGTTGCAATAAGACCTCTGCACTCTTGTTACTTACACTTCTAGATATAAAACCCAATACTCTGTTTGCCTTATTTCGAACATTAACGCACTGTTTTCTAGGCCGTAGGTCCGGGCTTACAAGTACCCCTAGGTCTCTTTCACAAGTCGACTTCTCTAGGTTGATGTTGTTAAGGCTGTGTACATTATAAGTATTTGTTCTTCCAATATTAAGTACGCTGCCCCTGCTGGTGTTGAATTTCATTTGCCATTTTTCAGACCACCCCTGCAGTTTATTTAGATCCTCCTGTAATGCATTTGCATCCTGCCCTGAATTAATTTGCCGCCCTATTTTGGTGTCATCCGCAAACTTGCTTATGTCACTGCTGATCCCAGTATCTAAATCGTTTATGTAGATTATGAACAAGAGTGGGCCTAGTACTGACCCCTGGGGAACCCCGCTGGTTACACGGCCCAACTCAGATTTGACACCATCTACGCTGACTCTCTGCGTTCTATCGGTGAGCCATGATTTTATCCAATTTAAAACTTTCCCCTCGCTACCATGAGCCTTAATTTTTCTCAGAAGCCTCTGATGCGGTACTCTGTCAAATGCTTTGCTAAAGTCTAAGTAAATAACATCGTAATTTTCGTCATTATCTACTACCTCGAAGACTTTCCTAAAAAACGTCAGCAGATTTGTTAGACAAGATTTCCCTTGTATGGAGGAGGTGAGAGGGAGGTGTGGAGGAGGTGAGAGGGAGGTATGGCTGGTCGTCCTGACGCTGTGTTTACCAGGAGTGTGCTGGCCGTGACGTCACTAGCACCGCCCACCTGCAAACATGGCGGCGGAAGTGGCAGCCACACACCGCCGGAACTATCACCCAGCCTCTGTGCCTTTCTCTTCATCTTCTCCTTCCTCTTCCTCGACTTTCTCCATTGCTCTAATTCGACTCCTTCCTTTCTTCCTTCCTCTCTCCTACTTTCTATTTCCAACTTATAGTCAACTTTCTTCAATTTTCCTTTAATATATTCTGCTCTTTCCTCGCTCTCTCTATCCTGGTGGTGTTGTGTTGAAGTGAGAGTTTTGGTGACGTCAACGGAGGGTTTAATGTACCTCTCTCTCTCTCTCTCTCTCTCGTATTCACAGTTAAGAGGAACGGGTGGTGATATGTAAGATCTTGGAGATTGAGACACACGCACACACACTCGCGCGCTCGCTCGCTTATATGTACTCTCTAATAGGTTTGGTTTAGTTAGGTTAGGTAAAAGTGGTTAATATTAAAGTAAGGTGACATAAACTCGTGTGCCTAATCTTCAGATGAGTGTTATTTATCACGTGGCACTAACACGGGAACAAGCCACGCTGTACAGGTCCTTGGTCGTGCAGGAGGTCACGCCGGGTCACTTGACACAAACAGGTCCCACAGGTATCACAGGTCACGCAGGGACAGGTCATAATAACTCAGGTGGAGAAGGATGACCAGGGTTGTGTCAGGAGGTCATAACGGGTCCTGTTCCAATACCTGGTCCACTGAAAACACAGGGTCAGGTTGGAAACAGTCAGTCAAGTAAGAGGGCCATCAAGGAGGTCAGGTCAGGTTAGGTCACCTTGATTTATGCCGTGTATAGTGTGGTCAAGTGAGAGTTTATTCACTTGTGTTGTATCAGATATATATCAGGTTAGCCAAAGTCACTTCACGCTCGGCTGTCACGCAAGTCAGGTCACACACGGTGAAGTCAGATGGTACTATTTCATGCTGGATCCAGGTCACGTGGCGTCATGGAGGCGAGTCATCCCGAGTGAGGTCATGCAGTAGAGAAATGACCTGAAATTACTGTAGTTTGTGGTAGTCAGGTCATTTAGGTTACTTAATGTTAAAATCTTACAGGATCAGGTCACACTATCTTAAATCTTACAGGTCAGGTAATGTCAGTTCACAAAAGTCTAAATCTTAAAGCCGTCAGGTCTCATTAGGGCATATTACAGATGATCAGGTCACCGATTGAGACACAGGTCATGCGAGGTCAACTTATGTCTCGCAATAAGGTTTAATTAGCAGGCTCGTAGTGGAGAAAGTTCCGAGGGTCAGGTCAAATTAGGCTGAATTACAGTCGGATTAAAATAGGTTAATTCACAGTCATGTAAGATTTGATTAAAAGTGGTCAAGCTAAAAGGCATTAGGTCAGATCAAGCTAAGCTTTTTCACATTCTTTGGGTTAAATCAAACTAAATTATTTCACAGGACTTCATTAAGATAACCCAGGTCACACTTCAATTAAATTAAGCCAGGTCACGGGACTTAATGAGGAAGGTCAGGTCACACAGAGTAGAGGTCACGCTCCCACCACTTCAACTTCCTCCGTGCCAGCAGCCGGTCTCTTGTCTCAGGAAGTGCAATGAACTGCAACCCACGTGAAGATGTGTGAGTGACGGCCGGGGGTGAGAGAGAGAGAGAGAGAGAGAGAATACCCACAACACCACCGTAAAGATCTGTGAGTGACGGCTGAGAGAAAAAGAGCGAGAAAGAAATACCTTAACAATTTATGCGATGAGTTACTTAATGCACAAAGGCAGAACTTACCATACAGAAAACTCAGATCAAACAACAATGGCCCCAAATGGATAAATAATTATTTAGATAATATTATTGGACAAATGAAAGCTATAGGTAGGAGAATAAATCGTGGTGAAGTTTACCTCCGAGATTATTATACGGTATTGGCCGGTAGGGCTAAGACCGAGATAAGAAAAGCAAAGAGGAATAATGAACTGAAGGTACCAAGGGAAGCGAAGTCAAACCCCAAGGGATTTTTCCAAATGTATCAAACTAAAACACGAGACAAGATTGGACCAATACAGTCAGATACCGGCGAGCTAACTGACAACGACGGAGAAATGAGCAATAATCTCAACAGATATTTTTCATCAGTTTTCACCACCGAAAATATAAACATGATACCCGAGGCACCGACTATATACAGAGATAGTGAAGAAAATAGATTAAACGAGATAGTAGTGACTAGTAATGATATTAACTAGTAATGATATTAGTAAGCAAATAGACAAGCTAAAACCTAATAAGTCACCAGATCCCGATGAAATATTTGCCAGAGTATTAAAGGAATGTAAGGAAGAGCTTAATATGCTCTTAGCAAATTTGTTTGACATGTCATTAAAAACAGGTGTAGTACCAGAACCCTGGAGGATAGTGAATGTAATATCGAGTTTTAAGAAGGGAGATAGATCACTATCATTTAACTACCGTCCAATCTGTTTGAAAATAATTGCTGGATGCAATAATTTTAAACTACATTCGAAATCACCTGGAGAAGCACAAGTTGATTACTAATTCCCAGCATGGCTTCACAAGTGGACGTTCATGGAATTGGAGATATTCTAAACTGGATTAGGGTGTGGATACAGGACAGGAAACAGCGATTGGGGTAGCGTCACTAGTGGACTACCCCAAGGCTCGGTACTTGGACCATTTCTATTTATTATATACATTAACGACGTAGACAGCAACATAAGTAAACTTGCTGACGACACTAAAATAGAGCGTGTAATTAAATCTGACGAGGACTCCGCAAAACTACAGGAAGATCTAAAAAAAAATTTCGAATGGTCTGAAAAATGGCAGATAAAATTTAATGTAGACAAATGTAAAGTACTTAGTCTAGGAAATGTAAACAGGGAAACGAGATACCAGATGACCGACGATGTTACGGAGAAATCCGACTGAGAAAGATTTAGGAGTAATGATAAGTACCAACAACAACACCACCACCACCACGAACACCAACATAGCGCCCGGGGACACTTGAAGGCCCCTGGCAAATACTGTACATTTATCTCAAAGAATTATTTCATAACATTTAGTATCATCTTAATCACTACATGTTCCGTGGTCTAAGTACACACATGTTCTACTATTACCACCTATGTTGTTGTTGTTATTATTATTATTATTATTATTATTATTATTTCACGTATTATATAGCTCATGATGTCTGTTATATTTTCATTTATATTTTATTTTTCATTCTAGTTATTTATTGATAAGGTAAAAGGTCGTAGAATATGGCCAATTAAACACAAAAGGTGAACAACTATATTATAAGTTCACGTACAGCTTAATGAACTGCATATTAGGGAAGATGAATAGATGACTCAAGATGCCAGAGCTTGAAGATGAACAGAAAAACATGTTAATGAGTTTAAAAGTTGAATAATTAGGTATTTTAATGAACATTGTAATTGAAGTGATAAGAGATGGAAGATGAGGTGGCTGGTAGACACACAAGGTAATACTTCACACTCAGGTGTTGTATTAACAGTTGTTGTTGATAATTACCACAGGTGAGAATCCCTTCACACCTGTACACTGACAGATGTCTCGTCAGTGAACCTCTCAGACTTTAGCTGTACGATAACGCTCTTAAATATTATGTTTGGAGGAGGTGTGACTCGTAGTGTCACTTGAAGGAGTCATTGTAGCTAATGGATTCAACGTTATATGGCAGTGATTTTAGGGTGCGCGCACACACACACACACACACACTCCTGCAACTCATAGATAACTGTGAGTGTGTGTGTAATAATAATAATAATAATAATTAATAATTAACGGTTTATTGAAAGAGCTTGGCAGCCAGAAGGCTGAAAATATACAGTTACATATTTGGGGAATGGGTTACGAATTACAAATAATATACAAGTAGCATAAGTGACACAAATAAGACATATAATAACTTAGATGGGGAAAAGCTCAAACTACAGTTCATTTCAACATAGTGACAGTGTTACAGTATTACAAGTTATTGATAATTTTTACAATGGTTGGGACTGGGCTGTTCTTATAGCGATCAGTTCGTGCACGTATGGGCTGGATGCGGTTGTGGTGTCGAACAGCAATTCTCGGACAAGGGACCTCGGGTGGTAGTAGGAGCCGGTGTCGGGGATGGTGTAGAAGCTTCTTACCAAATTTGCAGATGAGGTCGTGGTGATGGTCAGTGAGAGTCGAAAGGGTCAGTGTGTTGAGCGCTTCTTGATATGTGGAGTAGGAGGGGGAGAGAATAATCTTGCATGCCCTCTTTTGCACTTTTTCTAGGTGTTTACGTTGTGTGGCATTTAGGGAGGAAGACCAGGTGGGGGAGGCATAGGTGAGCTTGGGAAGTATGAATGTTGTGTAAACACTGAGGAGCTCGTGTGCAGGAACTCCGAGGGACTTGAGTCGGCGGAGGAGGTGGAGACGGAAACTGGAGGATTTGACAACTTCATTGACGTGTGGTTTCCAATTTAGTTTGTTGTCTATGGTGACGCCGAGGAGCTTCGTGGAATCTACAACCTGGAGTGTGTTCGGACCTAGAGTAATGGAAGGAGGTGGGACAATGTCGGAGGAGAGGTTGATGTGCATAACCATGGTCTTGGTATGGTTGATGGTGACATGGTTGTTGGTAGCCCAGTTTTGGAGACTGTTCAATAAATCCTGAAGGGCGGTATAGTTGGGAGCAGAAGTGTGTGTGTGTGTGTGTGAGATAGAGGTGCAGGGTCATCACATAAGCTGTAATAGAACCCCAAACTCTCTCACTGTGTTCACCTCCGTCATCATACCTGCGGTCACAAGGGCGCTCGTCTGTGTTTCCTGATGCTTTTATCTCTACCTTAGCAAGTGTCAGGTGAAGACTCACTTCTCTGTGTCGGGCCAGATGAAAATTACCCTTTTCCTGGGGGCATGAAGTCGACAACCCACACGACGGGATGGTATGGTCTGACGGAACATTGACGTAACACGAGGGGGAAGACTTTAATAGGTTGTAGTTAGTGATGGCCTCGCTCGCTGTTGGGGGAAGGCAAGGCAGCGTGGTAGACTATTATGGTGCAGGGATATTAGCTGTGTTGAGGCATCATCCCAGCGTGTGCTTGGCTTCCTGTCGTTATATGTGTGTGTGTGTCCCCAATTATCTCCTACCTGGGACTCGAGAACCTCTGCTACCTTGTCCTGGGCGATGATGGTGACCTCCTGTACTGCAGGACGTGTACTCGGGTATCCTACAACAAAGGAAATCAAACTTTTATTGACCAGCCGAGTAAAAGATCTAGGTGAAACAGTAAAATATTACTCTCTATCATACTGTGGTTGTCAATGTGTTAGTACTACAGTGTGATGAACATATTTATAAAGTAATTAAACACTCACACGTCTTCAATGTAAATGGACGCGACTTACAAGTTCTCATTGGTAATTCACCGCCTGAGTAGTTAGTGTATATTGAGGTGACCTGGAGTGTGTGTTGAGGTGACCTGGTGTGTATGTGTGTTGAGGTGTCCTGGTGTGTGTGTGTTGGGGTGACCTGGTGTGTGTGTTGAGATGTCCTGGAAGAACAAATACTGTCAATGTATACAGCCTTAACAGCATCAACCTAGAGAAGTCGACTTGTGAGGGAGACCTAGGGGTACTTGTAAGGCCGGACCTACGGCCTAGAAAACAGTGCGTTAATGTTCGAAATAAGGCAAACAGAGTATTGGGTTTTATATCTAGAAGTGTAAGTAATAAGAGTGCAGAGGTCTTATTGCAACTATATCTTGCGCTAGTCAGGCCGCACCTCGATTATGCGGTTTAGTTCTGGTGCCCCTATTATAGAATGGATATAAATTCACTAGAGTCGGTGCAGCGAAGAATGACGAAAATGATTCCGGGACTTAGAAACCTTCCATATCAGGATAGGTTAAAGAAACTAAACTTGCATTCCCTAGAAAGACGAAGAGTGCGGGGAGATATGATAGAAGTATTTAAGTGGGTGAAAGGAATCCATAAAGGAGATATAGATAAAGTTCTTATAATATCCGAGCAGGATAGGACTCATAGCAACGGATTTAAGTTGGATAAGTTTAGGTTTAGGAGGGAGATAGGAAGGAACTGGTTCACAAATAGGGTGGTGGACGAGTGAAACAAGCTTAGCAACTCTGTAGTAAGTGCTGGAACGCTGGAAAGTTTCAAAAGGAGGCTAGATAGATTCATGGATGATAGAGAGTGGTAGTAACTCTCGACAGGAGCTGCCATGCACAGGCCAACCGGCCTATTGCAGACTCCTTATTTTCTTGTGTTCTTATGTGTGTGTTGGGGTGACCTGCTGTGTGTGTTGGGGTGACCTGCTGTGTGTGTTGGGGTGACCTGGTGTGTGTGTTGGGGTGACCTGCTGTGTGTGTTGGGGTGACCTGGTGTGTGTGTTGGGGTGACCTTGTGTGTGTGTGTTGGGGTGTCCTGGTGTGTGTGTGTTGAGGTGACCTGGTGTGTGTGTTGGGGTGTCCTGGTGTGTGTGTGTTGAGATGACCTGGTGTGTGTGTTGATGTGACCTGGTGTGTGTGTGTTGAGGTGTCCTGGTGTGTGTGTGTTGATGTGACCTGGTGTGTGTGTGTTGAGGTGTCCTGGTGTGTGTGTTGGGGTGACCTGGTGTGTGTGTTGGGGTGACCTGGTGTGTGTGTGTGTTGAGGTGACCTGGTGTGTGTGTTGGGGTGACCTGGTGTGTGTGTTGGGGTGACCTGGTGTGTGTGTTGGGGTGACCTGGTGTGTGTATGTGTGTGTTGAGATGACCTGGTGTGTGTATGTGTGTGTTGAGATGACCTGGTGTGTGTGTGTGTGCTGGGGGAGTTAACCTTGTGATACCTGAAGGAGTTACCTATGTTACCTGAGGATGTTACCTGTGTTACCGCCACTACACATCCTTCCGCCCACCACTGCACATCCTCCCGCCCACCACTACACATCCTCCCGCCCACCACTACACTTCCTACCGCCCACCACTACACATCCTCCCGCCCACCTCTACACATCCCCCGCCCACCACTACACATCCTCCCGCCCACCACTACACATCCTCAGGCCCACCACTACACATCCTCCCGCCCACCACCACTACACATCCTCCCGCCCACCACCACTACACATCCTCCCGCCCACCACCACTACACATCCTACCGCCCACTACTACACATCCTCCCGCCCACCACTACACATCCTCCCGCCCACCACTACACATTATCCCTCCCATCACTACACATCCTCCCGCCCACCACCACGAAACATCCTCCCGCCCACCACCACGAAACATCCTCCCGCCCACCACTACACTTCCTACCGCCCACCACTACACATCCTCCCGCCCACCACTACACATCCCCCGCCCACCACTACACATCCTCCCGCCCACCACCATTATACATCCTCCCGCCCACCACCACTACACATCCTCCCGCCCACCACCACTACACATCCTCCCACCCACCACCACTACACATCCTCCCGCCCACCACCACTACACATCCTCCCGCGCACCACTACACATCCTTCCACCCACCACCACTATACATCCTCCCGCCCACCACCACTACACATCCTCACGCCCACCACTACACATCCTCACGCCCACCACTGCACATCCTCACGCCCACCACTACACATCCTTCCACCCACCACCACTACACATCCTCCCGCCCACCACCACTACATATCCTCCTGCCCACCACTACACATCCTCACGCCCACCACATCAATAATTGTCAGCCCTTTAAACGTATCAGCTGATGTAGACAACGCGACCCTGGTGGTGGGAGACGGTCGGGGCTTGAGGCAGACTCACCTGTAATTATACCTGCCTGACCCTTGGGGGGAGGCGGGTCACGGCGCGGGGGGGGGGGTGGGGGGTGGGATTCTCAACTCGGGAGGGAGGGAGGGGTGCCTGGGATAGTGAGAGAAGGACGGAGGTGTCATGGAGTGATGGGGGTGGGGGGGAGGAATGGGGGGTCAGGGAAAGAGGGAGGGAGGATGGGCTGGGGAGGTAAGGTAATGGAGTCAGACGGAAGGAGGTAAACGCCGCTACACCACCCCCCCCCCCCCACTTGTCCGGCGTACAGGTGTGCAAGACAATGTTGTGTGCCGTCATATCCAGCGTTATAATCACAACCTTCCTCACCCACAACACCCTCAAGTAGATGTTATAATCACAACCTTCCTCACCCACAACACCCTCAAGTAGATGTTATAAACACAACCTCCCTCAAGTAGACGTTGACATATATTGACGAAAGGGATCAAGGAATATTGCCCATAACTGTACTGTACACTTGTCAAAATCATCACCCATGGCAACTCTCCCTCACACTCTCCCTTACACTCTCCCTCATAATCATCACCCATGGCAACTCTCCCTCACACTCTCCCTCATAATCATCACCCATGGCAACTCTCCCTCACTCTCTCTCATAATCATCACCCATGGCAACTCTCCCTTACACTCTCCCTCATAATCATCACCCATGGCAACTCTCCCTCACACTCTCCCTCATAATCATCACCCATGGCAACTCTCCCTCACACTCTCTCTCATAATCATCACCCATGGCAACTCTCCCTTACACTCTCCCTCATAATCATCACCCATGGCAACTCTCCCTCACACTCTCCCTCATAATCATCACCCATGGCAACTCTCCCTCACACTCTCTCTCATAATCATCACCCATGGCAACTCTCCCTTACACTCTCCCTCATAATCATCACCCATGGCAACTCTCCCTCACACTCTCCCTCATAATCATCACCCATGGCAACTCTCCCTCACACTCTCCCTCATAATCATCACCCATGGCAACTCTCCCTCACACTCTCCCTCATAATCATCACCCATGGCAACTCTCCCTCACTCTCCCTCATAATCATCACCCATGGCAACTCTCCCTCACTCTCTCCCTCATAATCATCACCCATGGCAACTCTCCCTCACACTCTCCCTCATATTCATCACCCATGGCAACTCTCTCTCACTCTCTCCCTCATAATCATCACCCATGGCAACTCTCCCTCACACTCTCCCTCATAATCATCACCCATGGCAACTCTCCCTCACACTCTCCCTCATAATCATCACCCATGGCAACTCTCCCTCACACTCTCCCTCATAATCATCACCCATGGCAACTCTCCCTCACACTCTCCCTCACTCTCTCCCTCATAATCATCACCCATGGCAACTCTCCCTCATTATCTATGTGATTTGCTTTTCAGATTCTATCCCGATAAACTGTATGTGGTGGTGGGACAGGAGTTGATGAGAGGACTGGTGTGTATGCTGGGACAGGTGTTGATGATAGGACAGGTGTGGATGGTGGGGCAGGTGTAAGTGGCTGGGACAGGTGTGGGTGCTGGGACAGGTGTTATTGGTTTAAGTTAATGTGTTAATATGTATCTGTGTATAAACTTGCTTGTGTTTCTACCAACAGGCGGTAGCGGCAGCCCGAGTGGGGGTACTGGTGCGCCTATGAAGCGTGGGCGTGGGCGGCCTCGTCTGTTACCCCTGGGGCCAGGTCATCAAGGAACCCGTACTCCACCTGCCCTCCCTCTGGCCCTCGGCACCGCCCTCAACACACCCAAGCCTGATGAAAACGCCCAGAAGCCCTTCGGGTTCTATACGTGAGGGCGGCGAGGCAGAGTGTGTCATGGGCGGCGAGGCAGAGTGTGTCATGGGCGGCGAGGCAGAGTGTGTCATGGACTGCTCCCCTGTGACAGTGCCACCTTGACTCAGCGTTGCTGCCGTGTTGTCATGTGTAGGGGACCAACACTGTATGTTCCTTGTCTTAGTCTCGTGAGGGGGAGCTCCATCTTAATGTATTTTACTTGAGTTTTCTTTGTCAGGGTAAATCTTTCTCGAGGCGGTGGTCATGTTTTAATTGTTAAGGCATTCTACATTTCCTTTGTTACATGTACTAGTTGTTAAGTAGTCACACACACACACACACACACACACACACACACGACTTACCCCGGTGACCTGTGCCAGGCTGGTGACTGAGGTTCCCCCACCACCACCAGCCGGGGTGGTGCCCCTCGTCAAGTGTTAACGATTATCCAATGTACCGTCAGCTGGATGATGGTGTGGCAGTAGTGGTGTGTGGAGCCTGCATCTAGTACACTAGCCAGCCAGGTGATAACATTCACCTCCTCACAACCATTATGTGTAGTATATATTTACTGAAGTGTAACAACTCTGCCTGAAGCACTGACGGTGTTGTACACTACCATAGTATGCTAGCAGTGTGGAGATTTCAACGTAGAGTTAGACAGTGATCCCAGCAGGCCACGCCTGGGGTGAGGACGACAGCAGATAATGATCTGCATGTTAGTGACTTATAAAGTCTCTTGAGTGGTCACCTCAGGGTTCTGGGAATTTGTTGTGTTAAACATGGTGATAATGTGTGTCTATGGACCTAAAAATAAGTCATACCCACGTTGAACATCCGATATTAAAAGTACACACACACACACACACACACATACACACACACACACACACACACACACACTACCTATGACCTCTGGCAGGTGTGGGTGTACAGTAAGCTGCCGCTGGTTTTCACGGTGAAGACACGCCCAGGTCATCCCACCATAGGTGTAGGACGGTGAGGAGACGTTAGTAACAAGTTTATCAGTAACATGTAAAGGGAGATTAATGTTAGTTATTAGTGTTTACGTTTCAAGCTTTTATCCGAACATTAACCCCAGCTTATCTCACCTAAAGATTAACCACCCTAACCTAACCCTAACCTCATGCTAACCTTTCCAAACCTAATCTCACCTTACCAAGCATAATCTAACCTTACCAAACCCAACTTAACCATACCAAACCTAACCTACCTATCGCAAACCTCACCTTACCTCACCTAACCTAATCTAACGTAACCTAACCTAAATCCCTTAATTAACGGTAGGGTGTTTAATCAAGCTAAGCGCTAATCTCCAGGTGATATGGTTAGTTTACAGGGAAACAAAAGTTCTTATGGCCTTTCTTTATAGCATATACCAAGTAAGACTGTACATGAAGCCCCACAGTGTTGGCGGTTGTGTAACAAGACAACACCTTCATGTGTTTCGATGGACAAAGACAGATGTTTTGTCATGTAATTTTTTGTATTGTGTAGAAAGCTATAATTTTTCCACCCAACTTATGTAACAATAAGATTGTGATTGTGTAATAAAGTCTTTGTTGAATATTATGTTTTGAATAACTTACCTACGTACTACTACTACTACTACTACTACTACTTTTTTTTTTTTTTTTTTTTAACGTGGCCTCCAGCTTCCCCCAATAGCCACACCTTCGCCACCATTTATTTACCTTAATATTAAATATCCTAACACATAGGAAACTATCCTATCTGTGTTAAATTAGTTGAGCCGCAGATCTATGCGGCATTCAGTGACTGTAGCCTCATAGTCAATATCTGCAGCGGTTGTCGGAGTAGGGGCAGAAGCTCTAGTTCCCCTGAGGCAGAGCAAAGCCGACCGAAGGAGAGAGAAGGACAGTCGACATCTCATCCAGGCTGTAACATAACTTCTGGGCTGCTGCTTCTGTTCGGAGATCAGCTCCGCGAGTCTGGCGTAGAAACATCTTGCACTTGGGCCCATCCCACCAGAGGTTGTGAACACTAGAGGAGTGAAGCTGCCTTGATCAACATTTTGTATTCTCTCCCCATATGCCCTTCTCTTGTCGTTCTCGTTCCTCCTATGCGCAGCATCGAGAGCTAGGTTACGGTGACAAACGGCCATGGGATCAAAAATCCTGATGTCGAAGAAAGCTCACTGTCCCCGCGTCCAGAATCCTCGAGCACTGACGTCCACACGGGCTTCGTTGGATGTGTTTGAAGTCCTATGTTGGAAGATCTCGCCATCCAGTGGGAGGAGGGTCGGTTCTACCATAACGTCCCGGCAGATTTCCTTCAACATATTTGCTGTGAGATCCCTTACCTCGTCATGCCTCATGCATATGAAGCCCCCCTTCTTGCAGACCATGGCGTGATCGCCATCATAGGGAGAGCCACACACGCATTGGGAGGGCAAACCATCTACTGGCCAACCGTACCTTAGAGCAATGGCATCTGTAAATTCTTGTTTGTTAAGGCTGAAACCATTTGCCCTTATCGGTAACGTAGTTAACCAGTTCGAGGCGCCCACCTCCTGCGCTATAGCTACTTTTTTTGTCAAATTTTCTGGAACCTGCAGCAATAGTTGCTGCAACGTGTCATTTTGGCAGTGCTGCCGATCTGTTGTAATGGACCTACGGATCTTATTAACTTCGCTGGTGTCCACTTCCCCTGTAGCATTCTGGGCTATTATGTGGTCAGTGAGGGCTGCCGTGAGCTTAAGTGAATTTTGATGTTCAGAGTCAGCAATCTCCTCTGGATTAGTTAGTCCCATCCCTCCCAGTCTTGGTGGAAGTGCAAGAAGTGTTCTTTCTGCTCGGGTTAAGTCAGGATGTTTCACTAGTTTGGGAATGAACTTGACATTGATTGCTTCTTCCAAAGGGTGGAGGAGGAGTCCGATCTCAGGGATGGTACGCATCAGGTAGTTCCAACGATGCTTGACTCCATGGGTGAATGCTGCAAAGGCCGCATGTGGCTCTGTGTTAGCAATCTCCGATAGAGCTTGGATTTCGCTAACCCAGTCATTCACCTTTCCCGCTACGTACTGGGTCTTGAAGTCCGTAGTGCCAATGACTGCGCCTAGATGTCTTTGGCCGTCCTTAGTTATTTTGACCTCACTTTCGCCGAAAACCTCCAAAGCCCGATCATAATGATCTGGCTTCACGATGAGGAAGGATTTGCTGGCGTTTGGGTGGTACCCTATTTGTGGACCTCGCGATGTTACCAGGTCCCACCACTTTTTGATGTCCTCCACTTTTCCTGCTCCTGTGAGGTCATCAGCATATGCCACTTGTTTGACCCCAGTTGTTTCATACTTTATTTCTTGTTGGAGCACTGATAGGCCTATTGCATACATTGCCATTGCAACGGGGTCCCCCTGTGTTGTTCCCTCAGTCGACTGTAGGATGGTATCACCTCGTAGAGCCTTGTTGTTTACTATGTAGAGGTCTGATGGATTCCTATACGAATTTTCAACATACATCGCAAAGCTAGGACACTTGATCTTGATGTTGTGCAGTGCAGCCTTGCGGTTAAGTATGTTGAATGCGTTTGAAGCATCCACCAGGAGAACGGCCTCACAATCACGCTGCTCAAATATCAATCTCATGGCGTGAATGGCCGCCTCCCCACTAGCCTGGTGGCCAGCACACACTTGTAGGTTCCCTGCTGCTGCCCTGACATCGTCCTTTACCACCTCCATTATGCACTTTCCGATAATCCGCCTCAGCACTTCCCCCACCCCTATAGGTCTACATCCTGGTTTCTTTTCCAGAGGAATAAGGCGGCAGGCCGTCAGGGCCTGGAGGTGATGGCAGCAAGAGGATGCAAGCTTTCTTGCAAGGGCGGCAATGGCAGTGCAGAGATCGAATGCTACAGGGCCAAACTTGTTTGTGCTGAGGATGACTCTCCAACCGTTTGCATCCAGACCTGAAGGGCCGGCTCCTCCACGAGTCTTTAGTGCCTTTTTCCACACCATCTCTCCTGATATTTTCTCGAACAGGACAGCATTTGGTGGGATATAGGCACCCTGGAGCCTGATGCCTTCATCTTCACTTGCAGGGGGATGTTTCTCTTTCAATAGTCTTAATGTCTTTCTGTTTATTGGCATCACCCCCCCGGAAGATTCCTGAGTGAGAGATCTTACCGCGAGAGACACTTTTCCCACACGCATTTTGTTTCCAAATTTTCTTGCCACGTCATCGGTGTTTTGCTTTCCGTCACCCGTCACTACTACTACTACTACTTTGCTGTCACTCGGAATCGAGTATGAAGATCATCCAGCTATGATACAATGATATGAGTTATTAAGGTTGTCACCTAGGTTGGTGAGTTCTGAGGTGACTCGAGAATCCGATACGGAATCAGCTAGGCCGTCCACAGATGTTGTACACGTGAAGAGCTACATGTAGTGTGGGAAGGGCGTTGGCTTTGTCTTTTCGGTGCTGGTGCTTTTCTGCCTGGGTATGCAGTCGGGCTAACTCGATTGTATTGACACCTTCTCGTGTGGTGCTCCTCCAAGCGTTACGGTTTAGAGTAATCGTCTCCCAGGTGAAGGGGTCGGTTTGGCACATTTTCAAGTTTGTCTTAAGACTATCCATATATGTTTAACGTTTTCCGGCAGTGTTACATTTACCATTCGTTAGGTGACTATACAGTAGCTGTTTTGGTAGTTTACTGTCGTCCATGCGGGTAACGCGGCCAGTCCATCATAGTTTTTCGTGGATAATTGCAGCCTCGATGCTCCAACAAAAATACTGACATTTTCTCACTTGTCTTTTCTGAGAATACGAAGGATGGAATGTAGACTATGTTGGTGAAAGTTCTTAAGTTCCTTGAAGCTTTGTAGATAATTTCAGCTCCGTACAGCAGAAGACATGGATATGGAGTCTGCTGAAGGCTTGAGATGCAAATCTGACCTGATGTTGGATCTCTTCTTTAATGTACCCGGCAGTGGACAGGTGGGAGCCAAGGTAATTGTCGTGGCTAACGTTGGATAAGGTAGCCCAGTTAACCAGGATGGATGATGGAGGTGTGCCTAAACCAGGAACAGGCTGGAATAGAATCTGTGCTTTACATACATTCACCTCAAGGCTGAAGTGTGCCTACGCATCTACGTAATTGTTCAGGGTCACTTGTAGGTCGCGTTCAGTGTGAGCGACGAGAGTGAGGTCGTCTGCATACTGAAGTTCAGTGATGGAAGCAGCTGACACCTTTTTTACTACCCGGAGTTGTCTTATTTTGAAAAATCCCATCATCCTGTACTGGATGTCCACCCTGCCAGCTAAATTGGCACTGGGACGATTAACAAAGGCAGCCCAAAAATGGAAAAGAGATTTGGTGCCAGTATACATCCTTTTTTTAACCTAGTTTGGAAGAGGAAGAAATCAGACTGGGTGCCATTGTGAAGGACACTGCCGTTCATGCATCGTGGAGTTGCCTCACAATGGCGATGAATTTTGGTGGACAAACAAAACTGCTGAGGGTCCGCCAGAGAGCTTCCCTGTTGACTGAGTCAAAGTTTTAGTAAGGTCGATAAAAGTCATGTCACGGTGTTGTTTCTGCACTTTTCCAGTATCTGGCAGATAGCAAAGCTCATGTCAGCAGTGCCACGTGATGGTCTAAAGCCATACTGAGATTCTGGGACGAAGTTTCCACGCCAAGAAGAAGTCTGTTTAGGAGGATTCGGACGATAATCTTGCCAGCTACAGGCAGCAGCGAGATCTCGTGGTAGACAGGTCTCTCCTGTTCTTATAAATATTGAAGATGGAGGCGTCTTTAAGATCTTGTGGGATTTCCTCCTTCTCCCATAAATTCTGCTTTGTACACCTCAGGTGAGATTCCATCTGGTCCTGTGGCTCTGTTATTTTTGCATCTGCTTGATAGCTGCAGCTACTTGATCCCAGGATGGAGGACAGCTGAGGTGACACAGCTTTGGGTGCTGAGAGACTTGCTGGGTAGTCAGGACATACACGTCGGGATTTTGGTTGAGCAGGGGATGGTAGTGCTCTTTCTAGCACTGAAGAGTGCCTTCTTCGTCTTAATTAACGAGTTACTGTCGGATGAGCGGAGGGGGACCGTGCCATTAATAGTTGAACTATAGATTTCTTTTGCAGAATTCTAAAAAATCCCGCATCTGGCCTTGATCCTCAATATTTTGCGTTTCATGTGTTTTTTTTAGTTCACCATTCGTTTTTCATTTCTCGAAGTTTCCCCTGGGCCATTGCCTTCTGCTGACAGATGGTATCAGCTTTAGTTGTTTTTCTGGTCAGTGAAGACAGTACGTTTTACCAGATACGAGTACGGCGATGTCATAGATATTTTCATCAAACCAATCCTGGTGTTTTCTTTTGATCTGGCCGAGGGTCTCGCTGCAGGTTTTTGTGATGACAGCGTCGAGGATACCCTATTCGGCACTCGGATTTAGATTGTTTTTTGTTGGGTTGTTCATCAGCCAATCGTCGATCTGCTCTCTGAAAGCTTGTTCTACTGCTTGATCCTCCAGTCGCTTGGTATTGAAGCCGCTTCTGGTGGTGTGTTGCCTTTGCCGTTTTGCGGAGATGTGAAGGGAGAGTTTTGCTCTGACGAGCCGAGCTGTTTCTTAAAGGTCAACATAATTAAGTTTCTATGTTGTGCACTGGAGGGAACCCTCGAACCCCTTAAGAAACAGTTACTAAATATTGCTCTGCGGCATAAATTGCACAAACTTAATAATAATAATAATAATAAAAATGATGTCAATTTATTTTTACCCATTTAACCTCACTGTTTGGCACAACTGAACTATGCGGTTTGCTGATTCTATAACCGGACAGCTGCCAACTGAACTATTGTTGATTACATCAAGTTTGTACAATAAATATGTGGTGCCCACTTCTTGGTTGTTTTAATTACTAATTAATCTCTTCGCTACGATATCGTCTTAGTTATTTTATTCTGGCCACTGTCAGACGATTTTATTCAGCTGGAAAAGGCCCATCTCGTAGTCCATAGGTTAAACAAAACTTCCCTGCTTCTACAAGATATAGATTCAAACATATCCATAATCCATTTGGTCATAAATGTCTTCTTTTGCAAAGGAATACCTTACGTAGAACATGAATTCATGAATTTATTCCCCTCTCATCCTATCTACCCCAAATGAGATAAAACAGCACACCCGCACCAGACGACAGGCAGGCTAAGTCAATTTGGTGATTTACTACCGTGACTCAGTTTCACCGCGGGAGTGAAAATTTGTCCGCGACTGCACACTTCCCTCCTCACCCCTCGTACCACATTCCCACCCCTCTCCACAGAAAGACACCTACTTCGAAACACCCCTCCTATCCCCCTCCCCCCCTCACTAGTGAATGCTTCGAATCACACATCAGAGTTTAGGGTTCACACCTCAGGTAAATACGGGAGTGGAGCCAACTGTACAATAATATATGTCAGCAGTTGTTAAGAGACTCACTGTGCCTTTGGCAATAGTGGAAGGAAGAGGAGGAGGAAGTCGCCAGTATGACCCTCACATTATCTTGATCAGTACTCACCCTGCAGGAACCGTCAGCCACCACACTGACACTCTCCACTAGTACTGACACTGACCGTCACCAACAGTACTCACCCTTCAGGAGTCATCAGCCACCACACTGACACTCTCCACTAGTACTGACACTGACCGTCACCAACAGTACTCACCCTTCAGGAGCCATCAACCACCACACTGACACTCTCCACTAGTACTGATACTGACCGTCACCATCAGTACTCACCCTTCAGGAGCCATCAACCACCACACTGACACTCTCCACTAGTACTGACACTGACCGTCACCAACAGTACTCACCCTTCAGGAGCCATCAACCACCACACTGACACTTTCCACTAGTACTGACACTGACCGTCACCAACAGTACTCACCCATCAGGAGCCATCAACCACCACACTGACACTCTCCACTAGTACTGACACTGACCGTCACCAACAGTACTCACCCTTGAGGAGCCATCAACCACCACACTGACCGTCACCAACAGTACTCACCCTTCAGGAGCCATCAGCCACCACACTGACCGTCACCAACAGTACTCACCCTTGAGGAGCCATCAACCACCACACTGACCGTCACCAACAGTACTCACCCTTCAGGAGCCACCAACCACCACACTGACACTGTAATAACTCACTGCTCGTTTATATCACTGCAATATTTACTTACCACTATAATACATGAAGACGTCGCTAATGATCCTGGCTGACACTATAATGACCAAGAGGAAAAAGTTATATGCTTCGTGAGGACAATTAATGATGACCACCGGCTGACCGCAGACACATTAGTGTTAAGTCTCTTGAACCAGGAGTGAGTTGAGGAGGATCTGATGTGTGTGTGTGTGTGTGTAAACAAACAAGCATAGGATCACCTGAAGAATAGCCACCCCACCATATTTCACCTGATGATTAGACCTCTTTACCTAACTCTAATGTTAACCTAACCAAACTTTACTCCACCAGGTAACATAAGGGTATTTAAACATAAGCTTGGGTGGCTATTCTTCAGACTGATCCTATATTTCTTTATTTACAAACACACAACACCTAGGTGATCACAGAGTCAGTACCACCGCGTCAACATCCTGAATTAATGCTACAAGTTTTCTCATGGTGTTGTGAGTCTGTGTGTGAAGTAAAGAAGGCGGGCGGAGAATCTTGATCGACTTACTCATTTAGTCAAGCATATTAAAAAAAAAGTTGGCTTATATTTACCTTATTAATGTGAGTTGTGTTGTAGTGGTTGTGATTATGAGGTTGTTAAGTGATTGTACCAGGTTATTAAGTGTTATACTAACTCATTAATTAAGGAGGATAATGACAAACACACGACTGTCATCCATAGTGGAGACTGGTGAGTGGTAAGACTAGACTGGTGAGTGGTAAGACTGTAGACTGGTGAGTGGTAAGACTGTAGACTGGTGAGTGGTAACACTGTAGACTGGTGAGTGGTAAGACGAGACTGGTGAGTGGTAAAACTAGACTGGTGAGTGGTAAGACTGTAGACTGATGAGTGGTAAGACTAGACTGGTGAGAGGTATGACTAGACTGGTGAGTGGTAACACTGTAGACTGGTGAGTGGTAAGACTAAACTGGTGAGTGGTAAGACTAGACTGGTGAGTGGTAAGACTGTAGACTGATGAGTAGTAAGACTGTAGACTGGTGAGTGGTAAGACTGTAGACTGGTGAGTGGTAAGAATTTAGACTGGTGAGTGGTAACACTGTAGACTGGTGAGTGGTAACACTGTAGACTGGTGAGTGGTAAGACTTGACTGGTGAGTGGTAAGACTAGACTGGTGAGTGGTATGACTGTAGACTGGTGAGTGGTAAGACTAGACTGGTGAGTGGTAAGAATTTAGACTGGTGAGTGGTAATACTGTAGACTGGTGAGTGGTAAGACTGTAGACTGGTGAGTGGTAAGACTAGACTGGTGAGTGGTAAGACTAGACTGGTGAGTGGTAAGACTGTAGACTGATGAGTGGTAAGACTAGACAGGTGAATGGTAAAACTACACTGGTGAGTGGTAACACTGTAGACTGGTGAGTGGTAAGACTAGGCTGGTGAGTGGTAAGAACTAGACTGGTGAGTGGTAAGACTGTGGACTGGTGAGTAGTAAGACTAGACTGGTGAGTGGTAGGACTGTAGACTGGTGAGTGGTAAGCCTGTTGACTGGTGAGTGGTAAGAATTTAGACTGGTGAGTGGTAATACTGCAGACTGGTGAGTGGTAAGACTATAGACTGGTGAGTGGTAAGATTGTAGACTGGTGAGAGGTAAGAATAGACTGGTGAGTGGTAAGACTATAGACTGGTGAGTGGTAAGACTGTAGAATGGTGAGTGGTAAGACTGTAGACTGGTGAGTGGTAAGACTGTAGACTGGTGAGTGGTAAGACTGTAGACTGGTGAGTGGTAAGACTGAAGACTGGTGAGTGGTAAGACTGTAGACTGGGTATATGCGGTCTTAATAACACTTGGATATTTTATGACTGTGAGGTCAGAGTGAGGGGAGTGACGGACGTGAGGGGAGAGTGAGAGGCGTGAGGGGAGAGTGAGGGACGTGAGGGGAGAGTGAGGGACGTGAGGGGAGAGTGAAAGGCGTGAGGGGAGGGTGAGAGGCGTGAGGGGAGAGTGAGAGGCGTGAGGGGAGAGTTAGGGACGTGAGGGGAGAGTGAGGGGCGTGAGGAGAGAGTGAGGGACGTGAGGGGAGAGTGAGAGGCGTGAGGGGAGTGTGAGGGACATGAGGGGAGAGTGAGAGACGTGAGGGGAGAGTGAGGGACGTGAGGGGAGAGTGAGGGACGTGAGGGGAGAGTGAAAGGCGTGAGGGGAGGGTGAGAGGCGTGAGGGGAGAGTGAGGGACGTGAGGGAAGAGTGAGAGGAATGAGAGGGGAGTAAGAGGCGTGAGGGGAGAGTGAGAGGCGTGAGGGGAGAGTGAGCAACGTGAGGGAAGAGTGAGAGGCGTGAGGGGAGAGTGAGGGACGTGAGGGGAGAGTGAGATGCGTGAGGGGAGAGTGAGGGACGTGAGGGGAGAGTAAGAGGCGTGAGGGGAGTAAGAGGCGTGAGGGGAGAGTGAAAGGCGTGAGGGGAGAGTGAGGACGTGAGGGGAGAGTGAGGGACGTGAGGGGAGAGTGAGAGGCGTGAGGGGAGAGTGAGGGACGTGAGGGAGTAGAGGTGAGGGAGTGAGGTGAGGAGGTGAGGGCGTGAGGGAGAGTGAGGGACGTGAGGGGAGAGTAAGAGGCGTGAGGGGAGTAAGAGGCGTGAGGGGAGAGTGAAAGGCGTGAGGGGAGAGTGAGGGACGTGAGGGGAGAGTGAGGGACGTGAGGGGAGAGTGAGGGACGTGAGGGGAGAGTAAGAGGCGTGAGGGGAGAGTGAGGGACGTGAGGGGAGAGTGAGGGACGTGAGGGGAGAGTGAGGGACGTGAGGGGAGAGTAAGAGGCGTGATGGGAGAGTGAGGGACGTGAGGGGAGAGTGAGGGACGGGAGGGGAGAGTGAGAGGATGAGGGGAGTGAGGCGTGAGGGAGAGTGAGAGGCGTGAGGGAGAGTGAGACGTGAGGGAAGGTGAGGGCGTGAGGGAGAGTGAGGGACGTGAGGAGAGTGAGAGCGTGAGGGAGAGTGAGGGACGTGAGGGAGGTAGAGGTGAGGGAGTGAGGGAGAGGTGAGGCGTGAGGGAGAGTGAGGGACGTGAGGGAGAGTAGAGGCGTGAGGGGAGTGAGGCGTGAGGGAGAGTGAGGCGTGAGGGAGAGTGAGGGACGTGAGGGGAGAGTGAGGGACGTGAGGGAGAGTGAGGGACGTGAGGGGAGAGGTGAGGAGAGTGAGGCGTGAGGGGAGAGTGAGGGACGTGAGGGGAGAGTGAGGGACGTGAGGGAGAGTGAGGCGTGAGGGAGAGTGAGGGACGTGAGGGGAGAGTGAGGGACGTGAGGGGAGAGTGAGGGACGTGAGGGGAGAGTAAGAGGCGTGAGGGGAGAGTGAGGGACGTGAGGGGAGAGTGAGGGACGTGAGGGGAGAGTGAGGGACGTGAGGGGAGAGTAAGAGGCGTGAGGGGAGAGTGAGGGACGTGAGGGGAGAGTGAGGGACGTGAGGGGAGAGTGAGGGACGTGAGGGGAGAGTGAGGGACGTGAGGGGAGAGTGAGGGACGTGAGGGGAGAGTGAGGGACGTGAGGGGAGAGTAAGAGGCGTGAGGGGAGAGTTAGGGACGTGAGGGGAGAGTGAGGGACGTGAGGGGAGAGTGAGGGACGTGAGGGGAGAGTGAGGGACGTGAGGGGAGAGTGAGGGACGTGAGGGGAGGGTGAGAGGCGTGAGGGGAGTAAGAGGCGTGAGGGGAGAGTGAAAGGCGTGAGGGGAGAGTGAGGGACGTGAGGGGAGAGTGAGGGACGTGAGGGGAGAGTAAGAGGCGTGAGGGGAGAGTTAGGGACGTGAGGGGAGAGTGAGGGACGTGAGGGGAGAGTGAGGGACGTGAGGGGAGAGTGAGGGACGTGAGGGGAGAGTGAGGGACGTGAGGGGAGAGTGAGGGACGTGAGGGGAGAGTGAGGGACGTGAGGGGAGAGTGAGAGGCTTGAGGGGAGAGTGAGGGATGTAAGGGGAGAGTGAGGGACGTGAGGGGAGAGTGAGGGACGTGAGGGGAGAGTGAGGGACGTGAGGGGAGAGTGAGGGACGTGAGGGGAGAGTGAGGGACGTAAGGGGAGAGTGAGGGACGTGAGGGGAGAGTGAGGGACGTGAGGGGAGAGTGAGGGACGTGAGGGGAGAGTGAGGGACGTGGGGGGAGACTGAGGGACGTGAGGGGAGAGTGAGGGACGTGAGGGGAGAGTGAGAGGCTTGAGGGGAGAGTGAGGGACGTGAGGGGAGAGTGAGAGGCTAGAGGGGAGAGTGAGGGACGTGAGGGGAGACTGAGGGACGTGAGGGGAGACTGAGGGACACTCAACCCATGGCTTCCCACTCAGCTTTTATGGTAAATGATACAGTAACCTGTGGTGTAATGGACAGCATGCTCGCCTCGCAAGCGACCGGACCCGGGTTCGATCCCCGGGCAAGGTGAAAGTATGGGCAAGTTTCTTTACGCCACTTTGCCTCTGTCTCCCCAGCAGTAATTGGGAGCCTGGATGTTAATCGATTTGCTGATCGTGTTCCGGGGTAATGGTTAGCCAGTGCAGTTGGCGAGTTGTCCGGTCTTCTCGGACTATTCCTTGACACTGGGTCATGCAGCTCGTTAACTCAGGGTGTGGTTGTTGTGTTGACGACAGCTTCTACACCTTCAACAAATTCACACCAAGGTGGCCCTTGGGCCGGCCATCCTCGTTACACAGTTTTAACGGAACCCTTCCGCATTACCAACTACTTCAATGACTATTATATTAATGTTGCCAAAAATCTTGCAGAGAGCATCCCTGATCACCATTAAGAATTTAGAGCCTACCTGCAAAACAGACAGCAAAATGAGCTGTTCTTCTCCCCTGTCACAGCAGATGAATTATTGACCATCATAAAAATGCCCAAAGATGCAGCAGCAGGCGAAGACAATATACCAATGAACATCATTAAGAAAGTGGGCCACTTATTACTACCTGTTCTCCTACACATTTGTAACTCCTCCTTCACTAGTGGTGTCTTTCCGGATAAACTGAAAATTGCTAAAGTTCACTCAGCATATAAAAAATATGGGAACAAAGGTCTTTCAAGAATTACCGCCCCATATCAGTCCTCCCAGCCTTAAATAAGATACTGGAGAAGCTAGCAAGTAGTAAACTAAATTCCTTCTGCAATGTCAATAACATCCTTACAGACTCTCAGCTTGGATTTAGAGATAGAAGGTCAACTGAGAGTGCTCTGCTATCCTTTACTAATGACATCTTAAACTCCTTTGATGACACTCAGTTCACAGTCGGTATATTCTTGGACCTCTCTAAAGCCTTCGATACTGTCGACCATACCATCCTACTTTCAAAGCTTGAACACTACGGCGTTAGGGGCTTATCCCTTAATTGGTTTACCTCATATCTGTCTAAGAGGATGTACTATGTCTGCTATAATAATCAACAATCTGACTCCTCGCCAATCTTGTATGGCGTCCCTCAAGGCTCCATTCTCGGTCCTGTTCGTTTTTTTTTGTACATAAACCACATAGTCCACGCCAGCACACTCATAAAATACAACTTATTTGCAGACGATAGTCATCTCTATGCCAGCAACTCAGACCTCCATTCCCTGATTAGAACTATGAACACTGAATTGACTAAAGTCAGGACCTGAGTAATACGTAATAAACTGACCTTAAACCTCGAAAAAACCCACTACACGATCTTTCACGGAAGGAAAAACTTACCCCCAGATTTGGACCCCCTGTACCTTGGTAATACAGTCCTCAAAACGTGAACAAAATACTAAATTCCTTGGGATGTTGCTGATGAGAAACTAAGCTGGAGAAACCACATACAAGCCATTCACAGTAAAGTCAATAAACAGTGTGGTATCATGTATCACACTCGACAGTCATGCACTCCTGCAGCAATGAAAGAAATCTATTATGATTTTGTTTACCATAAAATATCACGGGGTGAAGGTGTGGAACAAATTACCCCCACCCATCCTGGCAAAGACTACGCTCCCTTCATTTAAATCATCTCTTAAAAAATATCTATTGTCTAGGTATTAATATTTTTGTAATACCTACTTTATATTCCTACTTTTATTCTACCACCAAAACCATTATATCAGAAATTGTCAAGTAGAGAGATTGCCATTGTAATAATTATATTTGCCGACATGACATGATACTGACAGCTTCTGTTCTCCTCTGTAAAATATGTATATAATTATAAAATTAATGTAAAAATATAAATACATAAATAGATAAATAAATAAATAAATAAATTAATAAATAACGAAGTGATAACTGTGGTAACATTCTGAGATGTTCTTACTGAAACCATGATATGTGTACTATTGAAAATGATACTAAATGTTACATAATAAATACTTCCTTGCGATAATTGTACTGTACAGTATATATCAGGTGCCTTCAAGAGAGCTCAGGCTCTCAACTGGCTCAGCCATGTCAATATTATTATTATCGACTCTGTTTCTGTATTTTTCTGGTTAAATAAACTGTGCAGGGTCGTCCACAGATGTTGCACATGTGGAGGGTTGCATCTAGTGAGGGAGGGGCGGCGGTAGCGTCTTTCCAATGCTGGCACTTGTCTGCCTCGGTATGCAGTCGGGGTAGCTCGAAAGAGTTGACACCTTCTCGTGCGGTGCTCCTCCAAGCGATACGGTGTGGAGTGATCGTCTCCCAGGTGAGGGGGTTGATTTGGCAAATTTTCAGGCTTGTCTTAAGACTATCCTCATATATTTTCAATTGCCCACCAGCATTACATTTACTATTCGTTAGGTGACTGTAAAGTAGTTGCTTTGGCAGTCTATTGTCGTCCATGTGCGTAACATGGCCAGTCCATCGTAATTGTTCGTGGATAATGGTTGTCTCGATGCTCCTACAGTTAGTGTCAGCGAGAATACTGGCATTTGTTCTCTTGCCTTCTCAGTGAACTCGGAGGATGGAATGTAGACTACGTTGGTGAAAGTTTTCAAATGCCTTGAGGTGCCCCCTGTATGTGACCCATGTCTCGCTGCCACATAGCAGGGTGGAGAGGACCACTGCTCGATATATGTGCAGCTTTGTAGATAATTTCAGCTCCTCACAGCCAAAGACACGGTTTCGGAGTCTGCCAAAGGTTAGAGATGCACATCTGATCCGATATTGAATATCTTCATCGATGTCCGTGGTGGAGGGCAGGTGGGAGCCGAGATACTGAAAGTAGGCAACATTAGAGAGGGTAGTACCGTTAAGCTGGATGGATGATGGAGGTATGTCTGAACCAGGGGCAGGTTGAAAGAGAATCTGAGTCTTACGTACAATCACCTCAAGGCCGAAGTGTGCATACGCATCTGCCTAGGGCCCTAGGTGTTCAGAATCTCCTGTAGGTCGTGTTCAGTGTGAGCAACAAGGGTGAAATCGTCTGCATACTGAAGTTCAGTAATGGAAGCTGCCTACACCTCTGTTCCTGCCTGAAGTCGTCTTATGTTGAAAAGACCCTTTCATCGGTACTCTATGTCCACCCCGCCTGCTAAATTGGCACTGGCATGAGTAAGGAAAGCAGCCAAGAAAATGGAAAAGAGAGTTGGTGCCAGTACACATCCTTGTTTTACTCCTGTCTGGATGGGGAAGAACTCTGACTGGGTGCCATGGTGCAGGACTCTGCCGTTCATGCCATCGTAGAGTTGCCTCACAATGGCGATGAATATTTGGTGGGCGTCCAAAACAGCTTCCCTGTTGATCGAGTCGAAAGCCTTGGTGAGGTCGATGAAGGCCATATACAGGTCATGACGCTATTCCCTGTACTTTTCCTGTATCTGACGAGTAGCAAGGATCATGTCAGTGGTGCCACGTGATGGCTTAAAGCCACTTTAAGATTCTGGGAGGAAGCTTTCCGCCTCATGAAGAAGTCTGTTTAGGAGGATTCGGGCGATAATCTTGCCAGCTACAGACAGCACCGAGATCCTGCAGTAGTTGCCACAGTCTGACCGGTCTCCCCTGTTCTTTCAAATATTGACGATGGAAGCGTGTCTTAGAGGTTGGGAGATTTCCTCCTTTTCCCATATATTCTCCAGGAGAGAGTGGAGACGGCTGGTAAGCAGAGGTCCTCCTGCTTTATACACCTCGGCTGGGATTCCATCAGGCCCTGAGGCTTTGTCATTTTTCATCTGTTTAATGACAGTAGTTACCTCATCCAGGGATGGAGGATAGCAGAGGTGGGTCAGCTCTGGATGCTGAGGGACCTGCTGGGTAGTCAGGACATCTACCTGTATATTGATGCTTCTGTTTAGCAGCGAATGACAGTGCTTTACCAGCGCGCACACACACACACACATATTATATATATATATATATATATATATATATATATATATATATATATATATATATATATGCTGATAACTCTCTCTAGTCAGTACTCACCCCTGAAGATGTGAATTACACGAAAGCGCTTGGGAACTTCGTGTTTTCTTCTTTCCTGGTGGTTATCAGCATATACCTAGATCACTCGCACCTACAGTGATTTACTTGCATATATTTATATATATATATATATATAATATATATTATATATTATATATATATATATATATATATATGTAATATTCAGAAATTTCAGAGTAATTTCAAACACCTTGCAATTGGCGATACTGAGCTTTCAAGGTCGTCGGAGGGAAGAGAGCGCTCCCTGCACATAGGGAGAGGTTGTGGAACTAGGCCTAAGTGATATTAATTGTAATTTGCCGAATTGATAATGATGCGATTCATGAAGTAAGGGACTATCATTGAATTTGAAATTATTATAGATCGTTTATCAGTCTGAATAATGTTACGGGTGTCCCAAGGAGTTATTAGTTAGGCGGAAAATATGTCACGTAGGCCTAAGCTAGCGCCTTGGAGAGACGCGACGCTGGCTGGTCCTCAGTCACGTGAAAGCTATTGGACCTACAGGACATCCCTGCGCGTCCGTCCACAGAAATAGTCACGTGGCCTAGTCACCTGTGTTGCACTATTGCAGTATAACAAGTAAGTCTCATTCGATCTCAGACAGGGTTAGATAGGGCAGTGGTAAAGTTAACAAGAGCTAACAGTGAGTTCATTTCAGGGTTTCCGTCAGAACCCACTTGACTGGGAGAAATTGACTGCGAGAGTGATGACCCCGAGAGATTGACTGCCGTTTGAGACTGCCGTTGATGATTGAGGGTGGCGATTGTCGCCATTGGACCGATCAGTGTAGGCCTGTCACTGTTTAGCGGGGTATCAAAGGATCTCTTGAGGGAATCTAGCAGTCTGGGTGCCCAGCTGACGACGGGACGATCGTTGGGGTCATCAGCTCTCCTTTACCTCGGCTCACAACACCACATGTCTCGAGCAGCTTAGTGAAACCCTCTTGCTAACGGGAAGCTAAAGCTTCTCTCAACTGTACAAGGTCTGATTGGCTCACTCCCTTCCGTTTCATGGATGTACTGGGGGTAAAGTGAAGCCAGCTGAGTGATACAGGGCCACACACTGAGGCCAAGAGTCAGTGGAGTTAGAGGTACACTTTCCAAGGTGGAGAAAGGCTGATTTGGGCCTTCAACTATGGGTGTCTGTTGGTTGTGCCTTAAACGACTACGGAGTGCAGGTGGAATCTGTGTGTGTGTGTTAGGTTAGGGAGCATGGTTCACGGGTATTGGACTCAGTAACGTCTTTATAATTGTGACAATATTTTTGTGTGTAGTTAATACTATTTTTTCAGTTACTAATGTATGCTGTGTGCATTTAAAATTTCTTTATAGTTTCAATCTCTGATATAACCTTTGTTCCCCAGAGTAGTGTTTAAGTTAGGTTAGGAGGTGTGCATCTGTTGGTGTAACATAATTATATTGAGTGCCCTTAAGGCCTATTCATTGTAGAGTATTTAATTTCTTATTTTTTAATACCATTTCCTCAGTGACTGATATTATTTTGTTGAAAACCCTTAAGGCCTGCATCTGTTGGTGTAACATAATTATATTGAGTGCCCTTTAGGCCTATTCATGGTGGAATTATTAATTTCTTATTTTTGAATACCATTTTCTCAGTGCTGGATATTATTTTGTTGAAAGCCCTTAAGGCCTGTTTCATGTGTGCAAGCAACATTTCTTAATACTTCAAATTTATTGTTGCCTGACTTTCTAATAATTTCTCTATCATGTATAACTTTTATTCCCCAGAGTAGTGTCTTATGTTCAAGTTAAGAGGTGCGCATATTGGTGTACCATTATTTGATTGTGTTTGTAGTGTTGGGGGGAATATAAGTGTCTAAATTTTACAGTGTGTCTCATTCATCCCAGTCACAGACGCTATCCTTCCACGGGTCACGGACAATTCATTTTGTTTAGTAGATTTAAGTGTTCTTGTGCTGGTTCGGGATTTTTCTCAAAGGGGCGCTTCCACTGCCATCACCATCTATTAATCTTTAATAAACCCCAAGTCAAGTGAGAAAATAAAGTCCAGTAAATTCCGACCGGTTACATATATATATATAAATAATATCTGTGTGAAGGAGATGAGGTAAGAAGTGAGGGAGGTGAGGTAAGCAGGACGGGGGAAGGGGTATAGTGCCCCAGGCGTGCCCCCAGGGTGACCTTGAAGCCCCGGGGGAGGGAAGGAGGGTGGCATCAACCTCCTTCCCTCATCCTCACTAAACTTACCCCGTTGCATCCTCCTCCTCCTCCTCTCTTCCTCCTCCTCTCCTCCTCCTCCTCCTCCTCCTCTCTTTCTCTTCCTCCTCTTCCTCCTCCTCTTCTCCCCTTCCTCCTCTTCTCCCCTTCCTCCTCCGTCTCCTCCTCCTCCTCCTCCTCCTTCTCCTCCTCCTCCTCCCCTTCCTCCTCCTCCTCCCCTTCCTCCTCCTCCTCTCCCCCCCTTCCTTCCTCCTCCTCCTCCTCGTAGTCGTCCCTCGTAATGTGGTATTTAAGTGAACATAATCATTAATATAATGTGAAGGTCAACCTCCAACAAGTCTCACTCGTACTCAAGGTCATGTTTGTCTTTAGTTTAGTGTGTGGAGAAAAAGTCGCAATCTTGTGGTTTTCTAACTCGATTCACTTGTTACCTTAGGTTAGGTTAGGTTAATGTAATGGTTAGGTTAGGTTAGGTTAGGTTAGTGTTATGGTTAGATTAGGTTAGGTTAGTGTTATGGTGATGAAGTAATCTGGGGGTCTAATCTTCAGGTGTTGTGGACCTGATCTGTTTTCTTACTAATGTGTTACACAAAATTTTGAGTACCGTTGATGGGGGATTCTCACCATCACTCCCAAGAGCTTCACTGTGTATTGGGTCCTCTCACGCACCCCAGTCACAGTCTTACGTTACCAAAACACAAGATTATCACCTTTTTTATCTAACCTAACCTAACCTAACCTAACCTAACCTAACCTAACCTAACCTAACAAAACCTAAACTAACCCCCATGAGAGTCAAGCTGTTTATTCGTCAGGAGAAATAAACTGGTGGAGCTGGTCACCTTGTTGCTCATTTGTCATAGTGTATAGTGGTCCTCAAGTGTATAGTGTTGTAGTATAGTGGTCCTCAAGTGTATAGTGTTGTAGTATAGTGGTCCTCAAGTGTATAGTGTTGTAGTATAGTGGTCCTCAAGTGTATAGTGTTGTAGTATAGTGGTCCTCAAGTGTATAGTGTTGTAGTATAGTGGTCCTCAAGTGTATAGTGTTGTAGTATAGTGGTGCTCAAGTGTATAGTGGTGTAGTATAGTGGTCCTCAAGTGTATAGTGTTGTAGTATAGTGGTCCTCAAGTGTATAGTGTTGTAGTATAGTGGTCCTCAAGTGTATAGTGGTGTAGTATAGTGGTCCTCAAATGTATAGTGGTGTAGTATAGTGGTCCTCAAATGTATAGTGTTGTAGTATAGTGTTCCTCAAGTGTATAGTGGTGTAGTATAGTGGTCCTGAAGTATATAGTGTTGGAGTTTAGTGTCCCTCAAGTGTATAGTGTTGTAGTATAGTGTTACTCAAGTGTATAGTGTTGGAGTATAGTGTTCCTCAAGTGTATAGTGTTGGAGTATAGTGGTTCTGATACACACATTTACTCATCCGCACACACACACACACACACACACACACATACGCATACACACGTACACAATTATAGATAATTTTATTGTTATATACATAAACCAACTCACGTCTGGGTCTTAAGTATCATAATTGCAGCGGTGATGACGACAGCCTGTCAGTAATTAATAACATATTATATCACTTAACTGTTGGCATCACACCACACACACAGTATACAAGTGTGGTCACTGTACACACACAGTATATAAGTGTGGTCACTGTACACACACAGTATACAAGTGTGGTCACTGTGCACACACAGTATACAAGTGTGGTCACTGTACACACACAGTATATAAGTGTGGTCACTGTACACACACAGTATATAAGTGTGGTCACTGTACACACACAGTATATAAGTGTGGTCACTGTACACACACAGTATATAAGTGTGGTCACTATACACGGTGGCATCAGTCACACGGCAGGGAGCTGGGAGACATGTATCTTCTCCAACACTAAACTGTTTTCTACTGTTACTGATGTAGTGTTAGACTCCTGCTAAACTGTGGTCATGTCCCGTCATTCTGCTATGCTTCACATAGTAAGATGAGATAGTGTAACCTCCTCCTCGACAGCATAAACCATAAAACTAAGCACTTTGGTTTTCTTTTTGGATGGAGATGGCGTGATACTTGGTCAAACAGCAGGAGTTTGGACAGCGAGTTTGTTGTGATGTTAACCTTGTCTATGAGATGCTGGCACCACTGAGTCTTGAGGCCACAGAGGGTCAACAACATCAGTATATAGTTCCTTCTTAGCAGTGTTGTTGTACCAATACCGAAGACAGGACAGCCTGATGCCTTTCGTCCCATATCACTAACCAGCTGCCTGTGTAAACCCTTTGAGAGGATGGTTCTTGGCAGACTCTTATATAGAATCAGAGAACACATGTCTCCTAACATAAATGGCTTCACCCATGGTAAAGGTGTACATAATTGCATCACCACATTCCTAACTGCATGGTGATGAAAGGCACAGATACACCACATTTCTTGACCTAAAAGCTGCATTTCATATTGCCAATAGGCAACTGATATTGTACGAACTAGCCAAAGTGGATATAGGAGGTAGGTTGTTACACTCGATAAGTAGTTACTAACCAACAGAAGGGCTGCTGCACTGTTTCAGGGTTACGAAAGTGAAGTTAAAGATATGCAATTTGGTACCCCTCAAGGTGGAGTACTTAGTCCCACTTTGTTCAATGTTCTTCTCATTGCATTATTAAATTTAATACCAGACAACCCCAGCAATATCACAATCAGCTATGCTGATGATATTCTTATACATACTAAAACTCATCGTGAAATGCAAACCACCCTGAACCATGTATACGCAGCCTGTAAGAACCTCGGTCTTATTATCTCCACTGAGAAAACTAAGGTGTTCAACAAACAAGCTGGTAACCGCAAACGCGGCCCCGCCAAGTTCAAGATAGGTAACAACATTATTGACTATGTTTCTTCTTTTAAATATCTTGGTGTTTCCGTCCCTTGTACCCTACCTGCCATACAACAGCTAACCCGCCAATGTACTGACAGACTGAAACCTCTTAGAAGTGTAGCGGGGTACAGCCCACATTATGGTGCTAATGTTAGCATTGTTAAAACAATGTACCTAGGCTATATAAGATCTCTGATAGATTACCACGTACCAGCCCTGGTCCTTCTTGACGGGAAAGGTATAAAGAAGCTCGAAAAAATGCAAAATAGAGCCCTCACAATTACCCTAGGATGTCCCATGATCACTAAAGTACTTAATATGAGGAAAGATCTACTGTAGGTATACCCAGTGTCAAAGATAGAATATTTGAAATCAACCTGGTTATAGACCTGAGGCTTTTGCGTGGTGATCCTGATAACATTGTTTCCTTAAAGTTACTAGAATGTATGAACCATGGGACTGGTGATTCTAAATGGATCCAAACTCCAGCTATACATATGAAGATGTTTGGACTAGACCATCTGTACAAATTTGAGACGCAACAGCACTTCTTGCCACCCTGGCGGACAGTTCCCTTCGATATCACAGTACCGACATATCCGCCTAAAAGATTAATTATACAAAGTATTTATCTCCAACACACTACCAAAGTGGGAGCTCTTGAACACATACACACTCTACAGATTGGTGATAATATTATATAGGACATCTACACTAGGGTGCTCCAATTTATACACATAATTTTTTTCAGTGAATTTTGCTAATCCCAACCCCCAAATTTGTTCCATTAAAAAAAATAAATACACTGTAAGAATTACGATCAAATCGGATAATATTTAGGGGTAGCTCACGAAGGTTGAATTTTGTCCCTAGTTACCTCCTGGGTCTTCCCCACATGGGGGATATCCATATGGGCATTAGCCGCTCAAAGACGGGGGGGGGGGGGGGGGGGTAACCTGGGTGGTAGGACCATTCATTGTTGCCCAATTGCTAGGAGACTTTTTGGGGAGTGTGTGTGTGGGGGGGGGGGGGGGGGGGGCAGGGCTCCGTATATTATTTCCTGTGCTCTGCAACGACGTGGAGGAGGTAATAGAGTTGCTCTTCATTCTTGGTGTGGTGACCACTGTATTGTAGGATGAGAGACACACACTTGAACACTACGTCCTCGACTGTGAAGATAGAACCTTTTAGGGACAGGTCCAAGCACACTGTGTGTTAAAAGGCACAACACTTTATCTCTAATGGCAAGATAGTCGACATATTAAGATTGTATCCACTTTTTTGCACTTAGTAACTATATCAGTTCCCATGTATAGAACCAAACACACAATGTGCTTGAATACCTCTCACGCAAATGTGAATAAGAAAGTGTGAGGCCAGACATACTGCCTCACACTCCTGTACTCACGCAGTTGTGAATAAGTTACCCCTTATGTTTAGAACTAAACACAGAATTTATTTGAAATACTGTGTAACATTCAGTGCCATAATATCCTGACCACGGGGGGTTAGTTATACTGACCCTTTGTAAACTCTACTCTGTAATCCTTTTGTGCGACCGCTCACAGGACGTGTATGGGTTAGGTTAGGTTAGGTTAGGTTAGATTAGGTTAGGATAAATTAATTAGTTAAGGTTAAGTTAGCTGACGGTCACAACGATTACAAGACATTCCTGATCATTTAAGGGATTATTTGAAAGCCATAGTTACTTAAATTCCTGTTAATAAACGCAACACGGGGGAAGAGGAAGCTCTACCTCACTTTACCACTGTGAGAGGCAGTCAGTTGTACCATTGTTATATCACGAGTGAGCGACTGTCTGTTTCT
Source organism: Homarus gammarus (assembly GCA_958450375.1). Taxonomy (NCBI): domain Eukaryota; kingdom Metazoa; phylum Arthropoda; class Malacostraca; order Decapoda; family Nephropidae; genus Homarus; species Homarus gammarus. Next base: position 975,058 of record CAUDMG010003808.1, read on the forward strand.
GCTTAATACATCCACAAGCATAAAATAAATCTAACAATTAAGTAAATCCAATGATGCCTCCGACTACATAGACAAATAAACCACAAAAACACACTAATTGTTTTCTATATATCCAGGCTTATTTAGTGCCTGGTGTCTATGTGAAGTAATAAACAAGAATTAGACTGACTCTGGTGATTTCATAATAACTGAATCGAGGTTTAGAACTATGATGCTTACCTGAGGGAGACTCTGGGGAAATTGAAGGATGTGGGGAAGAGATTTAGGGAGGAGATGAAGGGAAGAGAAGGGGGGAAGGAAGAGTGTAAGAGGAAGAAGAAAGAGGAGGAGAAAAGGAGGATAAAAGGAAGGGAGGAAGACGAAATGGAGGAGGAGGAGGAGAGGCAAAAAGAAGAGGAAGAAGGGATGAAGGCAAGAGGTGAGGTGAAGAAGCGAGAATGAAGAAGAAGGAGGAAGAAGAGGATATAAGGGAGATGAAACAAAAGAAAGAGGATTAAGGAAGAAAAAGAAAAAGAAGAAAGAAGAAAGAAAAGGAAGACAATGAGCAGCAATCATTCCTCTTGTATTCCCTCCTCCCTGTGCTATGGTAAATATTACCTCCACTCAACACACCACACAGAAAATGACAACTTCCTGTACCGCCTCCACATTCATCTTCAAGGCCAGCCAGCCAGCCAGCCAACCAGCCAGCCAGCAAGCCAGCCAGCCAGCCAGCCAGCCAGCCTCCCAATACTCGGTAACAGCGAAAAATAAACAAATTTTAAGTAGTGTGTTGTATCTCTCTGTTATTGTGACAGAGAGAGAGAGAGAGAGAGAGAGAGAGAGAGAGAGAGAGAGAGAGAGAGAGAGAGAGAGAGAGAGATTATTATATCTTTTTCTTGTTGCTGTTCTTACTTTTTTATTTAATATCTTCCTCCTCCTCCTCCTCTCCCCGTACATACACCCCTCCTCCCCCTCTCCCCGTACATACGCCCACTTTAAGCTCTGTTAATGACACCTGGAGTTCGCTGCCCTCCTTACCTGGGCGTTGATCTGACGTCACAAACAGTCCACGTTGTTTGTTTACCTGCCTGAGACTTCCTTCCTCACCCTCACAGCGGTACACCCAAGTTACACCTTCACCCTCACAGCGGTACACCCAAGTTACACCTTCACCCTCACAGCGGTACACCCAAGTTACACCTTTACCCTCACAGCGGTACACCCAAGTTACACCTTCACTCTCACAGCGGTACACTCAAGTTACACCTTCACCCTCACAGCGGTACACCCAAGTTACACCTTCACCCTCACAGCGGTACACCCAAGTTACACCTTCACTCTCACAGCGGTACACCCAAGTTTTACTTCCACTCTTCAGGAATTGCAGCTGTCTGATTGGTTCAGGGACTGGAGCTCTCTGATTGGCCCAGGGAATGAAGCTCCCGATTGGTTCAGGGAATGGAGCTCTCTGATTGGTCCAGGGAATGAAGCTTTCCCGATTGGTTCAGGGAATGGAGCTCTCTGATTGGTCCAGGGAATGAAGTTTTCTGGTTGGTCCAGGGAATGGAGCACTCTGATTTGTCCAGGGAATAGAGCACTCTGATTGGTCCAGAGAATGGAACTTTCTGGTCGGTCCAGGGAATGAAGGTCTGTTATTATGCTAAAAAAAAAGGTGATATTTACCCCGATCTTCCTCACACGTACACACGTTGACATGAATCATACAGATATAATAATAATCCTCATACTGTCAAGCCTTGTATCAGTGGTAATGTTAAAACCCCCTAAATATGTTTATCTTAGGGTAACCTCCCGCTGTGAAGGGTTAAAAAGAATCTATACTCCAGCATCAATATTTATATAGAAAACCATTACATATGATTATTTTTGGAGGTGTAACAAGTATAAAAGTGGCGTGACGTGGGGTGAGTGTAGTCATCGTCTTGCTGTGTGAGGTATTAGTTGGTTGGGGGTCATCCATCTGTGCTTGGGGGGAGGAAATAGAAACGCTACATCCATGAACGGTGTCTGGTCTGTTGGAGTACTGGGATGGTGTTAGCTGATTCTCTGCTGTTGTGGTGTTAGTGTGTTAACAGTGGTGGTCAGCCCGACAGGTGCCATCAATAAGGAAAGTTAAGCTGATCTGTAGATATCTTGTGTGCAACTACAGCTAACACACACACACACGCACACGCACACACACACGCACGCACGCACACACCCACAACACACACGGACACGACACACACACACACACACACACACACACACACGCACACACAAAACACAGTCACGGACACAACACACCACACGCACACACACACACACAACACATACACAACTACACACACACACACACACACAACAAAGATGTGTACAGAGGGAGAGAGTGTGGGACCTCTGGCAGATAATTACGGATGGTGTACAAAAGAGTGGTGGGTCACAGTACACAAGACGACCAGCAGCTGGCTTATGTGACGACTGACCACAAACAGACTCACTCACTGGACTTCCTTGTTCACCTGGAGGCACCAGCGGCCGCCCCGGAAGAACATACAGACGAGGATGTCCAGAGGTCTCAATGCTATTATCTGCGTCCGTTCATCCCATCATAGGTTCAGAGAGGTCTCACCTGTCCTGTTAACTGGGACGAGAAGGAGGGCATAATATAATACATTTGCTGTTATACGCGATCTGGTGGCCATTATATGTACCGTGGACAGTTAGATACGTTCTTATATATTCAGTTATTATAGAGAAATTAAAAGACAAAACTCCGAGAACCTGAGACGTGGTTACTGTTTTGATCCGAACGTGAATGGCATCAGTAGGTCAACAGACCGTGATCCTCCCCCCCCCCCCCTCCACACACACACACAAAACAAGAGAAAAGGGGATTACCAGAGGTATTTATGACAGAACAGAAGGATCGAACACCAAAATGACCACCAGAACAAGAGGTTAGGACACCCCAAGAGCCAACAAGAGGATCACAGGCGACCCCACACAAGAAAACGAACGACTGTTTGTTTACATACACACAAAAGCTTCCTTGTACTGAGAAGATAAATGATAATCCTATTTTTGTATCTAACTAATGCTCTTTATTCTTCTGTCTCATTATACCATGACATCTGCTGTGTAAGTTACTGTTTATCTTCATATATCTTATCGTCTCTTATGGTGAATATATCTTATTGTCTCTTATGGTGAATATATCCTATCGTCTCTTATGGTGAATATATCTTATCGTCTCTTATGGTGAATATATCTTATCGTCTCTTATAGTGAATATATCTTATTGCCTCTTATGGTGAATATATCTTATCGTCTCTTATGGTGAATATATCTTATTGCCTCTTATGGTGAATATATCTTATCGTCTCTTGTGGTGAATATATCTTATTGCCTCTTATGGTGAATATACCGTATCGTCTCTTATGGTGAATATATCTTATCGTCTCTTATGGTGAATATATCTTATCGTCTCTTATGGTGAATATATCTTACTGTCTCTTAAGGTGAATATATCTTATTGCCTCTTATGGTGAATATATCCTATCGTCTCTTATGGTGAATATATCTTATTGTCTCTTATGGTGAATATATCTCAGTGAAGTTTTTGTCTCTCAAGCGTCTGGTAATGTGTCTCAGTGTGCTACGAGGGTGATGGTGTGTAATGTGGCCTCCATTAGTGTCAACAGCTAACAACGACTACTCCGCTGCTCTAGTTGCTTCGCTCGGCTTTGGTATATACTGTATAATCGTCATGGTCACAGTTTACCCTCCCTCACACGGGTAACCTAACCTAACCCAATCTAACCAAAGCCCAATCTAACCTAACCTAACCTAACTCAAGCCAAGCCTAGCCAAGCCAAGCCAAGCCAAGCCTAGCCAACCTATCCTATCTTATCCTATCCTATCCTATCCTATCCTACCACAGCCTTATCCAACCTAACTTAACCTAATCTAAGCAAATCCAACCTAGCCTAACGTAATGCATCTTAAATTAAACCTGACCTCCACAGTGTGCCCTCTCTGAAACATGTAACCAGCTCCCACAATCACCGTGACGATATCTCAGTTCTTGCCGGACCACCCGGGAGTCAGTGGTCAATAGTAATACCAAGGAGCACAAACTTTGGTACCCATGTAATGTGTGTAAAGTTTCAGGGTTCTAACTGCTTCCGTTTTGGAGCTATGGCTGGGACAGACAGACGGACTAACAGACAGTCTCATAGATATATCATCAATAGTAATGCCGGGTAATGTGTATCCTTGGTACAAAATGCCACCTGATAAGATGCCACCTATTTTACCTTGATATACCTGTGGGGCTTTATTCCAGTGGTTTTATAAACCAAGACACAAAGAGCGGCTTTTTTTATCAGGGTTACATAAATTGGGATGTCTTTATTACCAGTGACTTTCCTTGGATTTGGTTAGGTTAGGTTAGGTTAGGTTAGGTTAAAAAGAGTGGCTTTCTTACTGTGAGGCTAATTTATTGTACTCGGGGATAAGTCATCATACTCAAGGGGTTAAGTCATCGTATTCAGGTGTTAAATCACCATACTGAAGAGATAGTCATCATACTCAAGGGATTAAGTCATCATTATCAAGGGGTTAAGTCATCACACTCAAAGAATTAAGTCATTGTACTCAATGAATTGAGTCATGGTACTCAATGAATTAAGTCATCGTACTCAATGAATTAAGTCATCGTACTCAATGAATTAAGTCATCGTACTCAAAGAATTAAGTCATCGTACTCAATGAATTAAGTCATCGTACTCAATGAATTAAGTCATCGTACTCAATGAATTAAGTCATCGTACTCAATGAATTAAGTCATCGTACTCAAAGAATTAAGTCATCGTACTCAAGGAATTAAGTCATCGTACTCAAAGAAGTAAGTCATCGTACTCCCTGGGTTACGTCAGGGCTCCTGCAGTAGGTGTAGGTGGACACCAAAAAAGATGAGCCAGCGGTTGCATCAGGTACAGGTCGTCCTCCCTCGGGGCTCCGCCACACCATGGGGTGCTTCGTGGTGGGTGGCGCCGTCGTTACCTCGTCTGGCCGCCACCACCTGCTGTATGTGTCCCCGACCGCGTGTCTCTGTGTCACTTGGGCTGTGTCTCGTGTATGTTTAATGCTATGGAGTGTGGTGGCCAGGCGTATACAGCGCTCGCCACCTGTCCTTAGGATGGCTGGTTCAATCCCAGGGCATCCCCCTTGTTCACCCAACTGTAAATGGTAGCATAAGGAAGTGAAGGCGATCGAGAGCAGTACCGGCCATGCTGCCACCTTGTATACCAAAGGCTGAGTGTACAGTGTGCTGTATCCACACTGTCCTTGACGGTCAGTCATACCTACTGTATGTGATCCACTTTTCTTTGCCACTCAAGGGATGAAATTATCCCACAATAAAACACTATACAGTATCTAACTAATTACTTGACTTCTGATACAATCACAAGTTTTATAGCGTTGGTCAGTCCCCTCCACACGCACACATAACCCTCCCACACATCACTGTACACACACACACACACACACACACACACACACGTTTTTATTCAAGGTAATTAAATATTGGCTCCTCAACATGTGATTCACTTCTTGTTCTTCAATTGTTGTGTTGGTGCCAGACAGCCAGGCGACGAGGTGTAACACTGGTGATACTGGTTCATGGTGATACTGGTTCATGGTGATACTGGTTCATGGTGATACTGGTTCATGGTGATACTGGTTCACGGTGATACTGGTTCATGGTGATACTGGTTCATGGTGATACTGGTTCACGGTGATACTGGTTCATGGTGATACTGGTTCATGGTGATACTGGTTCGTGATCACACTGGCCGGTTATAGTGGTGTGGCCCTTGCGGTGGTTGTGGCTCCTGTGGTGTTGTGGCCCTTGAGGTAGTACGGCCCTAATGCTGGCGTGGGCTTAGTGTGGTGTGGCCCCTATGGTGGAGTGGCCCTAGTGGTGGAGTGGCCTTTGTGTTGGTGTGGCCCTTATGGCGGAGTGGCCCTAGTGGTGGTGCGGCCTTAATAGATTATAGAAGGGATGGTATTCATAGTGTGGCCATGATAATTGTAGTGTGGCCAGAATAATTGTATAGTGTGGACCTGAGGACGATATTAATAGTGGCACCATCATTCCAGTGTTGTGTTCCAATGTTGTGTGTTCCAGTGTTGTGTGTTCCAGTGTTACATTCCAGTGTTGTGTTCCAATGTTGTGTTCCAGTGTTGTGTGTTCCAGTGTTACATTCCAGTGTTGTGTTCCAGTGTTGTGTTTATGTAGACAAGAAATATGAAAATGTTGTTGTTGTTGTGAAATTTAATGACAATAATTCTGAAATTATTTTACAAATGACATAATAAAGTTGCTCCAATAAATCATGAGAAACATTAATAATTTTGAGATTAATGAATATAATTAAATATTAATGAAATTCTTGTAATTAGATAAACTGTTGGAAATTATTACTGAAAAGAAAAACCCTACATGATGATGAAATTATGTCGTGTCAATTACCTCAGAACACTCAAGAGACGACACCTACTTTACTGCTGTCTGTCCTACCACCACCACCACCACCACCAACCCGTTAATAGTGTCAGCAACGTCAGCAGGAGGAGGAGGGAAGAAGAGGTTAGGGGTTAGGTAGGATGCGGCCAGCTTCCTGTGTCAGCCGGGGGTTTGGTGAGTCAGGAGGGATGGAGGGAGGGTATAATTCCGCCTCTTGCACTGACTTGACCTGCAAATTGGTGAAAGACTCCAGCACGTTCCTCGCTCGCGCCTCCCTCCGACCGTCCCTCCCTCCCTCCCTCCGTCCGTCCCTCCTTCCCTGCCTTCCTTCCTTCCCTCCTTCCTTCCCTCACCACCATCATCAGAACACCAAATTCAATATCAGTATTTCAGTTCTGTTTTTTTAGTATTGTACAAATGATATGAAGTGAGAGGGACGAGGCAGTGAAGCGACGAGCGTGAGGATGGTGAGAACGTTCCCACGCCCTGGACACATCGACGTGGAGCCTCCTCAAGTGAAGAGGTTTAAAAGTTTTCGGCGGGCAAGTTTTTATCCCGGGAGGATGAACTTGGTATCTTGTCTTCTTAAGGTGTGTATGTCTGTGTGTATGTTGTAGGCGTTTATACACACACACACATACATACACACACACACACACACACACACACACACACACACACACACCAAAGAACCTCCATGTGTGTTTTGTTGTGATGATGGTATTGGTGGTTGCAGTGGTGGTAGTGGTGATGAGTACTATGATGGTAGTTGCAGAGATTTTAGTGGTTGTAGTGGTGGTGATGTTAGTAGCAGTAGTAGTAGTAGTAGTAGCGATTTTGGTTGTAGTGGTGGCGGTATGTTGTGGTGGTGGTTGGTTGGTTGGTTATGGTAGTAGATATGATGATAGGTAGTGATTATGGTGGATGACTGGTAGGTGATGGTGGTGGGTGGTTGTGATGGTGGTGGAGGTAGTGAAGATGAGTGGTAATTAGTGGTTAGTTGTGGGCGGTGAGCAGTTGGTGTTTGTGATGGTGGTGTGGTTGTTATGACGGGGTGGTAGCTGGTACTGTTGGTGGTAGGTGGATAATGGTTGTGGAATAGATGAAGGTGGATTGAATTTTGATTTTTTGCTCCAGACAGAGGCTAGTTTATTGTACACCCCACACTCATCCCGTAAACAAGTTGTACAAACTGATTACATAACAGAAGTTACAATGGGTGTTTATCAGACCCTCCCCTTCCGTCTCCAGGTGACGCGCGAAGTGTGTACCGCGAGGATATGAGTTCTGAAAGGTGAGGTACAGGGGATAGTTAGCTGTTGTATGGCAGGTGAGGTACAGGGGATAGTTAGCTGTTGTATGGCAGGTGAGGTACAGGGGATAGTTAGCTGTTGTATGGCAGGTGAGGTACAGGGGATAGTTAGCTGTTGTATGGCAGGTGAGGTACAGGGGATAGTTAGCTGTTGTATGGCAGGTGAGGTACAGGGGATAGTTAGCTGTTGTATGGCAGGTGAGGTACAGGGGATAGTTAGCTGTTGTATGGCAGGTGAGGTACAGGGGATAGTTATTGATTTTTATTTTGCCGCTTACAGAAGCTACTTTATTGTGCACCCCACACTCATCCTGTGAGCGGTAACACAAAAGGATTACAGAGTAGAGTTTACAACGGGTCATAATATTTAACCCCCGTTGTCAGGATATTATGGCACTGAATGTTACACAGTATTTCAAATACATTATTTGTTTAGTTCTATACATAAAGGGTAACTTATTCACAACTGCGTGAGTACAGGCGTGTGAGGCAGTATGTCTGGCCTCACACTTTGTTATTCACATTTACGTGAGAAGCATTCAAGCACATTGTGTGTTTGGTTCTGAACATGATAGCTAGCTATCCCCTGAGGTACAGGGGATAGTTAGCTGTTGTATGGCAGGTGAGGTACAGGGGATAGTTAGCTGGTGTATGACAGACGAGGTACAGGGGATAGTTAGCTGGTGTATGACAGGTGAGGTACTGGGGATAGTTAGCTGTTGTACGGCAGGTGAGGTACAGGGGATAGTTAGCTGTTGTACGGCAGGTGAGGTACAGGGGATAGTTAGCTGTTGTATGGCAGGTGAGGTACAGGGGATAGTTAGCTGTTGTATGGCAGGTGAGGTACAGGGGATAGTTAGCTGTTGTATGGCAGGTGAGGTACAGGGGATAGTTAGCTGTTTTACGGCAGGTGAGGTACAGGGGATAGTTAGCTGTTGTATGGCAGGTGAGGTACAGGGGATAGTTAGCTGTTGTATGGCAGGTGAGGTACTGGGGATAGTTAGCTGTTGTACGGCAGGTGAGGTACAGGGGATAGTTAGCTGTTGTATGGCAGGTGAGGTACAGGGGATAGTTAGCTGTTGTATGGCAGGTGAGGTACAGGGGATAGTTAGCTGTTTTACGGCAGGTGAGGTACAGGGGATAGTTAGCTGTTGTATGGCAGGTGAGGTACAGGGGATAGTTAGCTGTTGTATGGCAGGTGAGGTACAGGGGATAGTTAGCTGTTGTATGGCAGGTGAGGTACAGGGGATAGTTAGCTGTTGTATGGCAGGTGAGGTACAGGGGATAGTTATTGATTTTTATTTTGCCGCTTACAGAAGCTACTTTATTGTGCACCCCACACTCATCCTGTGAGCGGTAACACAAAAGGATTACAGAGTAGGATTTACAACGGGTCATAATATTTAACCCCCGTTGTCAGGATATTATGGCACTGAATGTTACACAGTATTTCAAATACATTATTTGTTTAGTTCTATACATAAAGGGTAACTTATTCACAACTGCGTGAGTACAGGCGTGTGAGGCAGTATGTCTGGCCTCACACTTTGTTATTCACATTTACGTGAGAAGCATTCAAGCACATTGTGAATTTGGTTCTGTACATGATAGTTAGCTATCCCCTGAGGTACAGGGGATAGTTAGCTGTTGTATGGCAGGTGAGGTACAGGGGATAGTTAGCTGGTGTATGACAGACGAGGTACAGGGGATAGTTAGCTGGTGTATGACAGGTGAGGTACTGGGGATAGTTAGCTGTTGTACGGCAGGTGAGGTACAGGGGATAGTTAGCTGTTGTATGGCAGGTGAGGTACAGGGGATAGTTAGCTGTTGTATGGCAGGTGAGGTACAGGGGATAGTTAGCTGTTGTACGGCAGGTGAGGTACAGGGGATAGTTAGCTGTTGTATGGCAGGTGAGGTACAGGGGATAGTTAGCTGTTGTATGGCAGGTGAGGTACAGGGGATATTTAGCTGTTGTATGGCAGGTGAGGTACAGGGGATAGTTAGCTGTTGTATGGCAGGTGAGGTACAGGGGATAGTTAGCTGTTGTATGGCAGGTGAGGTACAGGGGATAGTTAGCTGTTGTATGGCAGGTGAGGTACAGGGGATAGTTAGCTGTTTTACGGCAGGTGAGGTACAGGGGATAGTTAGCTGTTGTATGGCAGGTGAGGTACAGGGGATAGTTAGCTGTTGTATGGCAGGTGAGGTACTGGGGATAGTTAGCTGTTGTACGGCAGGTGAGGTACAGGGGATAGTTAGCTGTTGTATGGCAGGTGAGGTACAGGGGATAGTTAGCTGTTGTATGGCAGGTGAGGTACAGGGGATAGTTAGCTGTTGTACGGCAGGTGAGGTACAGGGGATAGTTAGCTGTTGTATGGCAGGTGAGGTACAGGGGATAGTTAGCTGTTGTATGGCAGGTGAGGTACAGGGGATATTTAGCTGTTGTATGGCAGGTGAGGTACAGGGGATAGTTAGCTGTTGTATGGCAGGTGAGGTACAGGGGATAGTTAGCTGTTGTATGGCTGGTGAGGTACAGGTGGTAGTTAGCTGTTGTATGGCAGGTGAGGTACAGGGGATAGTTAGCTGTTGTATGGCAGGTGAGGTACAGGGGATAGTTAGCTGTTGTATTATGGCCTCGAAATTCTTCACCAGTAACTTGGCTGGGTCCATCCCTCCCCCACCAGTGGTCCGTGTACACTTGGCTGGGTCCATCCCTCCCCCACACAGTGGTCCGTGTACACTTGGCTGGGTCCATCCCTCCCCCACCAGTGGTCCGTGTACACTTGGCTGGGTCCATCCCTCTCCCACCAGTGGTCCGGGTACACTTACCCCGGAACACGTTAGTATGGAGCGGTCTGAGAAACGGAAAGAAAATACAGTTTTAAATTTATTTATCCTTGCTAACTTGTTCGTTGACTTCACACTGGAGTTTGACATTTTGAAAAATAACTTTGGGGGACGAAACAATAATTTTGATCATAATCTCAGTATAGGTATTTCCCGACGTGTAGAGTAAGGATCTGTGGCCAAACGTGTTATCCCAGTAATGTCGGCAATTAATTATAAAACATTCACACTCCAGGGACATTTAGGACAATTTTTTATCAAAATATAAATATTTCGAACACAGTTCCTGATTCAACATGTTGCCGACGGCCTGTATTGAGATTTTGAATAAAATTAATTTTGCTCTAAGTTTTCATTTTTAATCGTTTGATTTTTTTTAATTGTAAATTTTTTAAATTTTTATTATGAAAATTTATTTATTTATATTATTTTTTTAATTTAGAAAATTAATTTTTTATTCATTTTTTAATTTTGAAAATTTATTCTTTAATTATGAATATTTTGAATATTGTTTAAAAAAATTCAAGTTAGGAAATTTTAAATTTTTTTATAATTTTCATTTTTTTTTTAAATTCATGATCCTTGTACTTAATTTTCAAGAATGTTTGATAAATATTGTTTTTCGACTTTTATTTATTTATTTAATGTTTATTTTTGGCCAAAATAATCGTATCCCACAAAAGACGTTTTGCCGGGCCCAGTTCCCAGGAAACGATCATTTGAGGGATACTATTTATTGGCTAGAAAATAGTATGCCTCAAATGGCCGTTCGCCGGGCGTAATTCTCGGGAAGCGGCCGTCAGATGCGGTAGGAAATATTCCTTAAATCTCTTAAATTTTTTGCAATTTGTTGGGATTTTTTATATTTAATTAATTTTTTGGTTTCGATTTTTTTTTTGGTGTGTGTGTGTGTGTGTGTGTTCAATAACATTATTGTTGTTGCTGGTGTGTAATAATAATAATAATAATAATAATAATAATAATAAACGGTTTATTAATAGAGTTGCAGCAGGTAGCTGAAAATATACAGACTTACATTTGATTTAGACATAATAATATAATATGCGTTGAATACATTTACAGGGCTGTACAGTACATAAATCAGGAGTTGTTTATTATTTTAACAATAGATGGGATGGTGCTATTCTTATATCTATCGGTGCGGGCTCTTATGGGCTGAATTTTGTTGTAGTGGCGGACTGCACGAGGTGGGTGGGGGGCTGCCGGTGACAGGAGGTGGCGATGACGAGGATGGTGCATTAGTTGGCTGCCAAACCTTTCCAGTGCTTGGTGGTGGAGGTCACTGAGGGATGGCATTTCCAGGGTGGAGAGAGCATTGATGTAGCCTGAGTATTCTGGGTTGAGCATGATTCTGCAGGCTCTTTTCTGTACCTTCTCTAGCCGACGTCGTTGGGAGGAGTTGAGAGAAGACGACCAGGCTGGTGACGCATACTTTAGTTTGGGGAGAATAAAGGCGTTGTAGATAGTCCTAATCTCTGGCGTGGGTGTCCCAAGTGACCTAAGTCTTCGTAGCATGTAGAGACGGTACGAGGCTGCCTTGGCTGTGTTATTTACATGGGCCTTCCAGTCCAGTTTGTTGTCTATAGTTACACCCAGGAGTTTGGCAGACTGCACCAGCTGGAGAGGATGGGCACCCACTGTGACTGCTGGGGCTTGCACTGGAGTAGTGGCGGTATTGATGTGCATGACTACGTTTTTGGTGTGGTTGATGGTGACCTTGTTCTACGTAGTCCATGCCTGTAGCCTGTCCAGGGTGCCTTGTAGCGATGAATAGTCTGGTGTGGTGTTGTCTATTGAAACCCCCACAGTGCAGTCATCCACGTACTTCCACCTGTGAGGAGTGTCCAATAGAGCGTCGTTGATCAGGATGAGGAAGCACAGTGGTCCCATCTTGGTCCCCTGGGGAACACCGCAGGTGAGGTGTTGGAATGTGGAGACCGAACCCTGATACCTCACTGCATGACGACGTCCACTCAAGAAATCAGTGAGCCATGAGACCAGGTTGGTGGGCAGCCCTAGTGCAATGGCCTTGTTGATAACAGTGCAGTGATCAACAAGGTCAAAGGCCTTCCTGAAGTCAACAAGGGCAACTGCCAGTGATGTATTACGTTTCTGCAGGTTTTTGTGCGGAAAATCCAGAAAGCCCACTAAGCAGTGTGATGTAGAGGAGGTCCTCATATTGCCAAATTGCTGTGGATCAATTGACTGATAGATTCTGGCAAATGCCCACTCAAAAACAAAGTCCTCACAGAGTAGACTGGGTATGGGGGTAATGGCAACTGGCCTGAGGTCGTTAGGGGACCATGGGGTGGTAACCTTGGGGATGGGGGTGACAAATGCGGTTTTCCATTCATTAGGGCATTTGCTTTGTCTGAGGGATGCATTAATAATGGAACAGAGGGGGGTGGCAAGTTCGACTGCAAAATCCTTGTATATTTTGATTGGGAGGTCAATTGGGGTCGTGGAGCGTTTGGATCTAAATTTCAGGAGTTTGTTGGCGATTTCATATGGTTGAACACTGGGAGGGGGGGGGGGGAGGGGAGGTGAGTGGGGTCAAGACTGGGTAAGGTATGACATATGGTAGCAAAGTGGTTATTAATTATCTCAGCTGCCTCCTCACTAGGTACATGTGAGATGAAAAGAAGTGTGGGAGACTGACGGCTGAGACCTCAGAGATCTTATAACTTGGAGTACCACTGACCGATGCCGACTTCCCTGAGGCGGTGCACTTTCATGGGATAATAAGTCTTCTTGGCCGACTTGATTTCCCTGATTTCCCAAAATATGATGGCAGATTAACTCAGGGCAGGATGCAAATGCATTACAGGAGGATCTAAATAAACTGCAGGGGTGGTCTGAAAAATGGCAAATGAAATTCAACATCAGCAAGTGCAGCGTACTTAATATTGGAAGAACAAATACTGTCAATGTATACAGCCTTAACAACATCAACCTAGAGAAGTCGACTTGTGAAAGAGACCTAGGGATACTTGTAAGCCCGGACCTACGGCCTAGAAAACAGTGCGTTAATGTTCGAAATAAGGCAAACAGAGTATTAGGTTTTATACCTAGAAGTGTAAGTAATAAGAGTGCAGTGGTCTTATGCCAACTATATCTTGCGCTACTCAGGCAGCACCTCGATTATGCGGTTCAGTTCTGGTGCCCTTATTATAGAAAATGATTCCGGGATTTAGAAACCTTCCATATCAGGATAGGTTAAAGAAACTAAACTTGCATTCCCTAGAAAGACGAAGAGTGCAGGGAGATATGATAGAAGTATTTAAATGGGTGAAAGGAATCAATAAAGGGGGTATAGATAAAGTTCTTATAATATCCGAGCAGGATAGGACTCGGAGCAACGGATTTAAGTTGGATAAGTTTAGGTTTAGGAGGGAGATAGGAAGGAACTGGTTCACAAATAAGGTGGTGGACGAGTGGAACAAGCTTAGCAACTTCGAAGTAAGTGCTGGAACGCTAGAAAGTTTCAAAAGGAGGCTGGATAGATTCATGGATGATTGAGAGTGGTAGTAACTCTCGACAGGAGCTGCCATGCACAGGCCAACCGGCCTATTGTAGACTCCTTATTTTCTTATGTTCTTATGTTCTTATAACCTGGTTACGTAGACTTTTGTACAGGCGGTTGTTGGTGTAGTATGCCTTGTTGCGCTGCTCAATAAATCTTTTTATGCGGGGCGTAATCCACAGGACATCATTGGGGTGGATCTTCAGTGTCTTGGCTGGAAAGAAGTGGTGGTAGGCTTTGGTGATAGTGTCTAGGTAATTATCCCACTTGTTCTGCACATCGTCTACCGTGATCACTTCAGTCCAGGGATACGGGGTTATCCATTGTCCGAAACGCCGCATAGCAGAGTCGGGGGTGGGTCGGTGTGTGTGTGTGTGTGTGTGTGTGTATATATGTCTGTCTACCGAGCAATAGTTGGGAACCTGGTTGTCAATCGATTTGCGATCTGCAGTTGCCGAGTTGTCCGGTCTTTTTGGATAATTATTCCTTGACACTGGGTCATACAGCTCGTTAACTTAGGGTGTGGTTGTTGTGTTGGCGACAGCTTCTACACCTTAAACACTGGGTCATACAGCTCGTTAACTTAGGATGTGGTTGTTGTGTAGGTGACAGCTTCTACACCTTAAACACTGGGTCATACAGCTCGTTAACTTAGGGTGTGGTTGTTGTGTAGGTGAAAGCTTCTCCACCTTAAACACTGGGTCATACAGCTCGTTAACTTAGGGTGTGGTTGTTGTGTTGGCGATAGCTTCTACACCTTAAACACTGGGTCATACAGCTCGTTAACTTAGGGTGTGGTTGTTGTGTAGGTGAAAGCTTCTCCACCTTAAACACTGGGTCATACAGCTCGTTAACTTAGGATATGGTTGTTGTGTTGGCGACAGCTTCTACACCTTAAATACTGGGTCATACAGCTCGTTAACTTAGGATGTGGTTGTTGTGTTGGCGACACCTTCTACACCTTAAACACTGGGTCATACGGTTCGTTAACTTAGGGTGTGGTTGTTGTGTTGGCACCTTAAACACTTGGTAATGCAGCTCGTTAACTTAGGGTGTGGTTGTTGTGTTGGCGACAGCATCTACACCTTAAACACTGGGTCATACAGCTCGTTAACTTAGGGTTTGGTTGTTGTGTTGGCACCTTAAACACTTGGTAATGCAGCTCGTTAACTTAGGGTGTGGTTGTTGTGTTGGCGACAGCTTCTACACCTTAAACATTGGGTCACACAGCTCGTTAACTTAGGGTGTGGTTGTTGTGTTGGCGACAGCTTCTGCACCTTAAACACTGGGTCATACAACTCGTTAACTTAGGGTGTGGTTGTTGTGTTGGCGACAGCTTCTACACCTTAAACACTGGGTCATACAACTCGTTAACTTAGGATGTGGTTGTTGTTTTGGCGACAGCTTCTACACCTTAAACATTGGGTCATACAGCTCGTTAAATTAGGGTGTGGTTGTTGTGTTGGTGACAGCTTCTACACCTTAAACAAATTCACGCCTCGGTTGACCCGAGGGCCGGTCATCCTCGAACACGAGGAGCAACCATTATCTTTATGTGTGTGTGTGTGTGTGTGTGTGTGTATGTACATGTAGGTGTATGTGTCTGTACGTGAGTGTGTATTTGTGTCTGTATGTGTGTGTGTGTGTGTGTCATGTTCTACACCTCTCAGCCACCGCCTCACAGGTTAATGAAGGGTTATGGTAGAACACCCATCAGAACAGTTGCTCAGCCCCGCGAGGCAGCTGACGGAGAGACCTGTCTTCCTACAACACCTGCAGCCAAACGCCCCGGGCAACACCTGTTTGTGCAGCAGCGAGGGTTTGGATAGTCCCTAGTGGCGGAATAGACGGAAGAGGTGACTAATATGGGAACTTCGTGATTAAACCGGCGGGTGAAGACATTGCACTGGGCTGCCATCAGTCTGTTGCAGTTCTTCTGTCAGCTGCTGCAGTAACCTGCACGACTGGATTGGGAAGAAGGAGAGCCAAAATGTGTGGTTGCAGCCTGCGCTCCTGCCTCACGCGGAGCTATCATCCAGGTCACCAGACCTCTTATCATCATCAAACCCCAATACCCCCAAAAGTCCCATGGCGACGGACGAGAGGCGACGGGGACAGGCAGAGATGACTGCTGGGAGTCTCTTGTCACAACTCTGCACGGGGGCGGCACAGATAAGATGGTCGTTTATGCACTGGAATCTAGGCAGCAGTGCAATCCAGTCTTGTCTGTGCGACTGAGCAGCCACGTGGGGGGGGGGGGGGGGGCTAGATAAGGTGCCCTAAACATAGTGGTTGTAGTTCTTATGGTGGTTATGGTAATAGTGTCGTTGTGGTATTTCTTATGGTAGTTATGGTAATAGTGTCGTTGTGGTAGTGATAATGACAATGGTGACTTAAATGATGATAATATAAAAAGGAAGAGAAACGTCAACTTGGTTCATGACCACATTTACCCTCCAGAGTTTTATCTTTAATAATTTTTGATTGTTGATAAAATACTGACCTGTAATTACTAGCCTCGTTACGCACTTAAAGACCATAGAACGCATTAATAACATGATAACAACAACCGGACTCATACCTGTGACCCATGTTGTGAGGTACAGGTATAGGAAACACTGACAATAAATCACATTTTCGGTGAGTTTTTCTTTTACACAACCCAACACAACACAACACAACACAATACAACAATATCAATTTCCGGTGTTCCAGTGGATACAGCACTCGCCTCCTGTTCCAGGGGCCGGTGGTTTCATCCCCGGGTGCTCCCAGTTCACCCAGCTGTAAACGTGTACCCGAGTTTACAAGTTGGGGAAGTGAAGACGGTCAAGTGCAGTACTGGCCATGCTGCCTCCTTGTGTACTGAAGTCTGAGTATACAGTGAGTTGTAGCCGCACTGTCCCTCACGGCCAGTCATGCCTACGGGACCCACTTTCAAGTATTTTCACCAATATTAATACAACTCCCTGATAACGCACAATGTATTTTTATTTATTTATTTATTTTATATTTTTACGGGGACCAGCCCACCCGGGCACAGGTCATTGACCCACATCAGGGCCTGGGGGGTGAAAATATGATGATGATGATGATGATGATGATGATGATTGATAATAATAATAATAATAATAATAATAATAATAATAATAATAATAATAATAATAAAGAACCATAAAGAAATAAAAAATAAAAAAAAGATCAAAAGTGAGGAACAATATATGTATGTTGTGTTGTCAATGGTAAGAGAAACAACTGAGACCCTGCAATTGTGTGTAAATGAGGCAGAAAGACAGATCATCAACCTGGGACTTGGTCACATATGGCAGCAGGGTCTACCATTAGACAACACATTATGCTTCCAATATCTTCCCCGGCGGTAGTACCTCCCTGTTTGGTAGCTGCCTACTACCTACTACCTGTTATACATTTATGATGCAGTAAGTCTTTAATTTATAAAAGAAGTCAGTTTTCACCAAGAACTGCCTGAAAATTGACGAGTTGCCAGTTAGGCGTTATATCTCAGCAGCTGTAGTGTGCCGTGTTGACCACCACGGGGACAACAATCACCATCACTACAGCAGGAGAGGCCGGGCCGGGTAGGTCTTGTCAAATAGACGACACCACATAGTCTAGGCCAGATAGATCAGACCGGGTAGGCCGGACCTGATAAGCCAAGGCAGCGTTGGTAGTCAAGCGTGGCCGGGTAGACTAGGGTAGGCTACATAGTCCTGATAAGTAATGCTAGACCGGATAGGCTTGGCTGCGTAAGCGGGGCTTGATAGGCAAGGCCGGGAAACGACAGGCCAGATAGATAAGGCCGGCTAGACAATACCATATAGTGCAGCACGGAAAGGCCAGGCCAAGGAGAATGGTCAGGCATGGTAGATCAGGCCGGATAGGCCAGGTCAGATAGGCCTGGTAATCTCTCTCTCTCTCTTTCTCAGATCTTCTTTATCTTTTACTCTAATTACACACACAGAGAGAGAGAGAGAGAGAGAGAGAGAGAGAGAGAGACCTACATCAGTGTATGTCAGAGACAGAGACACGAGGGCTATACATCTCCCTCACTCTACGATCACTATCTCTTACCTGTTGAAATCTCCGGCCCAGGACACTCCCCTCCCCCCCCCCCCAAACCAAGCCTCCCACCCCCCCCTGGCCTCAGCTCCCAACACCAGCACGACAGCTAAACTAAATTAGATTTAAGTAGAAACAAGTATAAGTAGAGGCAGTAATCCCCATAAGTAGAGGTATGAAGTGTAAAGTATATATGTAGTGTGTGTGTGTGTGTGTGTGTTTGTGTGTATATACAGAACTATGAAGTGAAGATACAGCCGAGGTATTTTGAGGTCCATCTGATGTATAGGAAAAAATGGCATTACTGAAAAATACCCAGCTGTTGTGTAGGATATTGTTATGTTTACTTCTTATGAGAGAGAGAGAGAGAGAGAGAGAGAAGAAGAAGAACAAGAGAAGAAACACCAGAAAGAAAAGGGAGGGAGGGAGAAACAGTAGGAGAAAGATGATGATGATGATGATGATGAGGAGGAGGAGGAGGAGGAGGAGGAGGAGGAAGACGGTCACGGAAGGAGGAGGAAGACCAGTGAAGAAGAAGGGAGAGGAGGAGGAGGAGGAGGAGGTGGAAGGCAAGGGAAGGAGAAGGAAAGGGAGGAAAAATAGGAGGAGGAAGAAAGCCGGGAAAGGAAGAGGTTGAAGAGGAGTTAGAAAGGACCAGTGAAGGAGGATGGCCAGAGGAGGAGGAAGAGGAGGAGTAGGAGGAAGGCCATGGAAGGAAGAGGAAAAGGAGGAGGGGGCCAGGGAGGGACGAAGAGAAGGAGGAAGGCCAAGGAAGGACCCCCCTGCACGCCATGAGCAGTACTGATGATGCCGACTCTATTTAAGACCTACCGTGATCACTATCTGGGCAGCTGGAGACACTATCACCCACCTCCTGTCTCCTCCTCCGTCTCCCTCACTCTGCCTGGAGATAGGGGGGGGGGGGGGTGGAAGAGACTGGAGTGAATAAGTGAGGGAAGAATGGGAGAAGCAAACAAAGGAGAAATGAAAATAAAAGATGTATAATGACACAGGTTATATGAGAGAGAGAGAGAGAGAGAGAGAGAGAGAGAGAGAGAGAGAGAGAGAGAGAGAGAGAGAGAGAGAGTCGGCAATTGATATCAATTTATATTAGTACCACTGTGTGTGTGTTAGTACTATTGTCTGTGTGTGTGTGTCAGTACTATTGTCTGTGTGTGTGTGTGTGTTAGTACTATTGTCTGTGTGTGTGTGTTAGTACTATTGTGTGTGTGTGTGTTAGTACTATTGTGTGTGTGTGTGTTAGTACTATTGTGTGCGTCTGTGTGTGTTAGTACTATTGTCTGTGTGTGTGTGTGTGTGTGTGTTAGTACTATTGTCTGTGTGTGTGTGTGTGTGTTAGTACTATTGTCTGTGTGTGTGTGTGTTAGTACTATTGTCTGTGTGTGTGTGTTAGTACTATTGTCTCTGTGTGTGTGTTAGTACTATTGTCTGTGTCTGTGTGCTAGTACTATTGTGTGTCTGTGTGTGTTAGTACTATTGTCTGTGTGTGTGTGTTAGTACTATTGTCTGTGTGTGTGTGTTAGTACTATTGTCTGTGTGTGTGTGCATTAGTACTATTGTGTGTGTGTGTGTGTGTTAGTACTATTGTCTGTGTGTGTGTGTGTGTGTTAGTACTATTGTCTGTGTGTGTGTGTTAGTACTATTGTCTGTGTGTGTGTGTATTAGTACTATTGTCTGTGTGTGTGTGTGTTTGTACTATTGTCTGTGTGTGTGTGTGTGTGTGTGTTAGTACTATTGTCTGTGTGTGTGTGTGTGTTAGTACTATTGTCTGTGTGTGTGTGTATTAGTACTATTGTCTGTGTGTGTGTGTGTTTGTACTATTGTCTGTGTGTGTGTGTTAGTACTATTGTCTGTGTGTGTGTGTGTGTGTGTGTGTTAGTACTATTGTCTGTGTGTGTGTGTGTTTATACTATTGTCTGTGTGTGTGTGTGTGTGTGTGTGTGTGTTAGTACTATTGTCTGTGTGTGTGTGTGTTTGTACTATTGTCTGTGTGTGTGTGTTAGTACTATTGTCTGTGTGTGTGTGTGTGTGTGTGTGTGTTAGTACTATTGTCTGTGTGTGTGTGTGTTTATACTATTGTCTGTGTGTGTGTGTGTGTGTGTGTTAGTACTATTGTCTGTGTGTGTGTGTTTGTGTGTGTGTGTTAGTACTATTGTCTGTGTGTGTGTGTGTTTGTACTATTGTCTGTGTGTGTGTGTGTTTGTGTGTGTGTGTTAGTACTATTGTCTGTGTGTGTGTGTGTTAGTACTATTGTCTGTGTGTGTGTGTGTGTTTGTACTACTGTCTGTGTGTGTTTGTGTGTGTGTGTTAGTACTATTGTCTGTGTGTGTGTGTGTGTTAGTACTATTGTCTGTGTGTGTTTGTACTATTGTGTGTCTGTGTTAGTATGGCCCCAAAACGTCGTGGTCTCCCTTAAGGGCACTTCATCTCCCTGGAGGTAGTTGAGTCCCACAGGTGATGGAGGGAAGTCTGTGGTTATGAAGACAGCGGCTGGCATGATACCATCTATTGCCGAGTCAGATGTTTGTGGTGAGGCTAGTGTAGTGTGTAGTGTGTGTAGAGTGTGTAGTGTGGTAGTGTGTAGTGTGTGTAGAGTGTGTAGTGTGTGTAGAGTGTGTAGTGTGTGTAGAGTGTGTAGTGTGGTAGTGTGTAGTGTGTAGTGTGTGAAGTGTGTAGTGTGTGAAGTGTGTAGTGTGTAGTGTGTGTAGAGTGTGTAGTGTGTGTATTGTGTAGCTTGTGTTGTGTGTAGTGAGTAGTGTGTGTAGAGTCTGTAATGTGTGTAGTGTGTGTAGTGTGTATAGTGTGTAGTGCGTAGTGTGTGTAGTGTGGAGTGTGTGTAGTGTGGAGTGTGTGTAGTGTGTGTATTGTGTGTTGTGTAGAGTGCAGTGTGTGTAGTGTGTAGTGTGTGTAGTGTGTAGTGTGTGTAGTGTGTGTAGTGTGTGTTGTGTAGTGTGTTGTCTGTGTTATGTGTAGTGTGTATAGTGTGTAGTGTGTGTAGTGTGTGTGTAGGGTGTTGTGTGTGTAGTGTATGTTGTGTAGTGTGTAGTGTGAGTTGTGTACTGTGTGTAGTGTGTAGTGTGTGTAGTGTGAAGTGTGTAGTGTGTTTAGTGTGTAGTGTGTGTAGTGTGTAGTGTGTGTTGTGTAGTGTGTAGTGTATGTTGTGTAGTGTGTAGTGTATATAGTGTGTGTATTGTGTACTGTGTGTAGTGTGTGTAGTATGTGTAGTGTGTGTAGTGCGTAGTGTGTGTAGTGTGTAGTGTCTGTAGTGTGTAGTGTGTGATGTGTAGAGTGTGTTGTGTAGTGTGTTGTGTGTAGTGTGTAGCACGTGTAGTGTGTGTAGTGTGTGTAGCGTGTGCAGTGTGTAGTGTGTGTAGCGTGTGTAGTGCATAGTGTGTAGTGTGTGTAGTGTGTAAAGTGTAGCGTGTGCAGTGTGTAGTGTGTTTAGCGTGTGTAGTGTGTATTATGTAGGGTGTGTTGTGTGTGCAGTATATAGTGTGTGCAGTTTGTAATGTGTGCAGTGAGTAGTGTGTGTAGTGTGTGTTGTGTGTGTAGTGTGTGTAGTGTGTGTAGTGTGTAGTGTGTGTAGTGTGTAGTGTGTGTGGTGTGTAGTGTGTAGCGTGTGCAGTGTGTAGTGTGTGCAGTGTGTAGTGTGTAGTGTGTGTAGTGTGTAGTGTGTGTAGTGTATGTGGTGTGTAGTGTGTGTAGTAGGTAGTGTGTGTAGTGTGTGCAGTGTGTAGTGTGTGTGGTGTGTAGTGTGTGGTGTGTATTGTGTGTGGTGTTTTATGTTTAGTGTGTGTAGTGTGTAGTGTGTAGTGTGTAGTATGTAGTGTGTTGTGTGGTGTATGTAGTGTGTAGTGTGTGTAGTGTGTAGTGTGTGTAATGTGTAGTGTGTGGTGTGTGGTGTGTGTGTTGTGTTTAGTGTGTAGTGTGTGTAGTGTGTGGTGTGTGGTGTGTGGTGTGTGTAGTGTGTAATATGTGTTGTGTAATGTGTGTAGTGTGTGTAGTCTGTAGTCTGTAGTCTGTAGTGTGCTGTGTGTTATGTGTGTAGTGTGTGTGGTGTGTAGTGTGTGTGGTGTGTAGTGTGTGTAGTGTGTGTAAAGTGTAGTGTGTGGTATGTAGTGTGTGTTGTGTGTAGTGTGTGTAGTGTGTGTAATGTGTAGTGTGTAGTGTGTGGTGTATGTAGTGTGTAGTGTGTGTGATGTGTAGTGTGTGTAGTGTGTGTAAAGTGTAGTGTGTGGTATGTAGTGTGTGTTGTGTGTAGTGTGTGTAGTGTGTGTAATGTGTAGTTTGTAGTGTGTGTGGTGTGTGTAGTGTGTAATATGTGTTGTGTGATGAGTGTAGTGTGTAGCGTGTGTAGTGTCGTGATCCCAATATCCTTTATACCTGGGGAGTGAAACCTACCCCAAGTTATCATCAAATAAAGGAACAAACAGGGAACCTGGCAATAATTATCCCCACAAAAACAGACTCAACTGAATGTACTTGAATAAATAAGAATAAGTCGGAGTAAGTGAGTCACAAATAGGAAGATAATTAAATAATTCAATTTATGTTCTTAAAGGAGTATTGTCTAGCAACCATGGAATTTAAGGGAATAAGTGATTGTATATTAAAATAAGAGTGATGCCGGAAGGGTGAAAATATACCGTTGAGGAGTTAAATCAAATGAATACTACTTAACATTAACTATATTAAACACAGACATCACAATATATACACAGCAATCACAACCAACTGGTTATTTCCTACCAAATAGGAGATTCCTTAACACCCGGATCCCTTCCTAGGCCTAAGTTAACGTGCCACTAATTACCCGATACCACTAGGGTATTGTAGATGACTGAACAAGGCACGTCTGTACTGGGTCGGTGTGGACACGTCCTGCCTATAGCCTATACCAATGGTTACTAAAGAGAGAGTCTCTGGCCACCCAGCATATGAGTGAGGAGCATCTTAGCTCAAGTGACCCAGGACAGTTGAGAAATAGTCTATAACTAATTAATACTACTCTTGGTTTGACTTAACAAAGTAACACAAATGATGCATATTAATGACATACATAGATATACAATTAACCTAAGTAACTAAGAACAACAATAAGATAATAGTTAAAATAACAAGTTATTAATAGCTTGTGTGGAGTGGAGGCGTAAACAGATACCACACGACATGCTTGTTGCTATGGGGTTACAAGCACATGACAGTAGTGTGTAGTGTGTTGTGTGTGTAGTGTGTTGTGTGTGTAGTGTGTTGTGTGTGTAGTGTGTGTAATGTGTAGTGTGTAGTGTGTAGTATGTGGTTTGTAGTGTGTAGTGTGGCTTGTAGTGTGTAGTGTGGTTTGTAGTGTGTTGTGTGTAGTGTGTAGTGTGAGTTGTGTAGTATGTAGTGTGTAGTGTATGTAGTGTGTAGTGTGGTTTGTAGTGAGTGTGGTGTATATGATGTGTAGTGTGTAGTGTGTGTTGTGTAGTGTGTAGTGTATGTAGTGTGTAGTGTGGTTTGTAGTGTGTGTGGTGTATATAATGTGTAGTGTGTAGTGTGTGTGTGTAGGGTGTAGTGTAGTTTGTAGTGTGTGTGGTGTGGTTTGTAGTGAGTGTAGTGTGTAGGGTGTAGTGTACTGTAGTTTGTAGTGTGTGTAGTGTGTAGTGTGGTTTGTAGTGTGTGGTGTGTAGTGTGTGTAGTGTGTAATGGTTAGCATGCCCGCCTCGCAAACGAGCGGACCCGGGTTCGATCCCCTGGCAAGGTGAAATTATGGGTAAGTTTCTTTACGCCATTTGCTTCTGTCTACCCAGCAGTAATTGGTGATCTGAATGTTAATCGATTTGCGGATCGTGTTCCGGGGTAATGGTTAGCCAGTGCAGTTGGTGAGTTGTCCGGTCTTCTTGGACTATTCCTTGACAATGGGTCATGCAGCTCGTTAACTCAGGGTGTGGTTGTTGTGTTGGCGACAGCTTCTAAACCTTGAACAAATTCACACCTAGGTGGCCCTAGGGCCGGCCAACCTCGTTACACGAGGGCAACTATTATTATTTAGTGTGTGGTGTGTGTGTGTGTGTGTGTGGTTAGTGGTGTGTAGTGCGTGGTGTGTAGTGTGTTTTGTGTGTGGTGTGTAGCGTGTAGTGTATGTGGTGTGTAGCGTGTGGTGTGTGTGTAGTGTGTGGTGTGTAGTGTGTTTTGTGTGTGGTGTGTAGTGTGTTTTGTGTGTGGTGTAGTATGGTACTAATAATACAACCAAACGGTTATTTAACAGAGACCTTATAGAGGTGATAACCAATCATACCACAGTACTTGTTGACTCTTAGTAGCTGTCAGTGTAGGTGTGGTCAGTCAGCCATCACGAGGGGTTACTGCAAAGGTTAATTTTATGTACATTTTCTAGTCTATTTGTCGCGGCTAATGCTGTGGTGTTATGTAATTACCAGTGTGTGGTCCCTTACCTTTCTGGCCAGTGCTCACATAACGGGGTGGGGCAAGACGAGACGGGGTGGGGCAAGGCGAGGTCGGGGTGGGACAAGGCGAGGATGGTGGGGCAAGGCGAGGAGAGGGAGCTAGGTGAGGAAGGGGCAAGGCTGGGAGGGAGGGGGAAAGGCGAGGAGGGGGAGCAAGGCGCGGAGGGAGGGCAATACGAGGAGGGATGGGGCAAGGCGAGGAGAGAGCAAGGCGAGGAGGGGGCAAGGCGGGGAGGGAGGAGGGTAAAGCGAGGAGGGGGGCGGGAAGGCTAGGAAGGGGAGGGGGGTGGCAAGGCGAGGAAGGGGCAAGGCGAAGAGGGGTGGGGGCAGGGCGAGGGGGGCGAAAAAGCAGAGCAAGGCGAGGATGGGGCAAGGCAAGGCAAGGTAGCGCAGGGTGTGGGCAGGCTGCTAGTACCCAGAGAGGCAGGATGTTGGGCATGGGAATTGGGAACCTGATGGAATGTTTCTTCTTGCATGCCATAAACCGTCGCCTGACTCTAACTCACCTTAGACTACCGTGTGACTAAGTGACCAGCACCGTGTACCTCCCGTGTGACCAGCACCGTGTACCTCTCGTGTGACCAGCACCGTGTACCTCTCGTGTGACCAGCACCGTGTACCTCCCGTGTGACCAGCACTGTGTACCTCCCGTGTGACCAGCACCGTGTACCTCTCGTGTGACAGCACCGTGTACCTCCCGTGTGACCAGCACTGTGTACCTCCCGTGTGACCAGCACCGTGTACCTCTCGTGTGACCAGCACTGTGTACCTCCCGTCTGACCAGCGCCGTGTACCTCTCGTGTGACCAGCACTGTGTACCTCCCGTGTGACCAGCACCGTGTACCTCTCGTGTGACCAGCACTGTGTACCTCCCGTGTGACCAGCGCCGTGTACCTCTCGTGTGACCAGCACTGTGTACCTCCCGTGTGACCAGCACCGTGTACCTCCCGTGTGACCAGCACCGTGTACCTCCCGTGTGACCAGCACCGTGTACCTCCCGTGTGACCAGCACCGTGTACCTCTCGTGTGACCAGCACCGTGTACCTCCCGTGTGACCAGCACCGTGTACCTCTCGTGTGACCAGCACCGTGTACCTCCCGTGTGACCAGCACCGTGTACCTCCCGTGTGACAAGCACCGTTTACCTCCCGTGTGGACAAGCACCGTTTACCTCCCGTGTGGACCAGCACCGTGTACCTCCCGTGTGACCAGCACTGTGTACCTCCCGTGTGACCAGCACCGTGTACCTGCCGTGTGGACCAATTTGCCACCAACCGCACACACACACACACACACACACACACACACTGGCAAGCACATACTCGCATACACACACACACACACACACACACTGGCAAGCTCACACACACACACACACACACACACACAAATAACCGAACAAATTTGCCATCTAACACCAGAGCTGAAGAGGTGTAGTGCAGAGCAGGTTAATGTGTCCTTTGATACTCTTATGAAACTATTGACGTTTCTGTCTTCCACTGTCAGTTCTATACACTATAACTTACTCCCTCCACTATCAGTTGTGTCCACTATAACTTACTCCCTCCACTGTCAGTTGTGTCCACTTTAACTTACTCCCTCCACTATCAGTTCTATCCACTATAACTTACTCCCTCCACTATCAGTTGTGTCCACTTTAACTTACTCCCTCCACTATCAGTTCTATCCACTATAACTTACTCCCTCCACTATCAGTTCTGTCCACTATAACTTACTCCCTCCACTATCAGTTCTATCCACTATAACTTACTCCCTCCACTATCAGTTGTGTCCACTTTAAGTTACTCCTTCCACTGTCAGTTCTGTCCACTATAACTTACTCCCTCCACTGTCAGTTCTGTCCACTATAACTTACTCCCTCCACTGTCAGTTCTGTCCACTATAACTTACTCCCTCCACTGTCAGTTGTGTCCACTATAACTTACTCCTTCCACTATCAGTTGTGTCCACTATAACTTACTCCCTCCACTATCAGTTGTGTCCACTATAACTTACTCCTTCCACTGTCAGTTGTGTCCACTTTAACTTACTCCCTCCACTGTCAGTTGTGTCCACTATAACTTACTCCCGCCACTATCAGTTCTGTCCACTATAACTTACTCCTTCCACTATCAGTTGTGTCCACTTTAACTTACTCCCTCCACTGTCAGTTCTGTCCACTATAACTTACTCCTTCCACTATCAGTTCTGTCCACTATAACTTACTCCTTCCACTGTCAGTTCTGTCCACTAACACCACAACACATGCGTGTAATTAGTTCAATATTAACAAATGATCTGTCAGAGGTAATAAAAGTTGATTCAGTTAATAAAATCAACTATGTCGAGACTAATGTTTATCAATATAATACTAAGTTAACACTATGTCTCTTATTGACTGTATAATCGAGCCATAATTGGGTAGTTACCATAGTGTTTCAGTTATTAGGTTGGTTGGTGTCCAGTATTTTAGGGTAAAGTCGGGTAGATTAGGTTAGGTTCGGTTAGGTTAGGTTAGGTTAGGTTAGAGAGAGATGATCTTTGTGCCGCGGTAGACTTGGCCACTAAGCTGTCATCCACCTGCTGAAGATTGAAGGTATGAAGTTGTTTATAACGTGAGAACATATTCCACCGCTTCAACAGGTAAGGTCTTTAATCCCTTGTGTACGAGGGGGGGGGG
>CAUDMG010003808.1:1005000-1059533 GCA_958450375.1 Homarus gammarus
AGACCAACACACTGACCAACACACTGACCAACACACTGAAGACACTGACCAACACACTGACCAACACACTGGTATTAATGAGCTCCTCACTGTCAGTTTAAGTGTTACAAGATCACATTATACAGTTTTAACAAAGACTCCAGCACCTCCTCGACCTTCTGCTGTCTTTGTGTTTTACTTAAGTTCACTTTTACTCACATCAAGATCGAATTGGAAATCTTTATATTTTGCTGTGGGATAATCTGGTGCTTGAAATAACAGTCTAAAGATCAGTTAAATTCAGGAAAACTTGTAGATAAAAGACGATGACGTGACTAATAAGTTTACTGGGTGTCACTTGTGCAGCAGGTCAGAGAGAGACTGTTTATATATGCTGACCCTCCAGTGGTTTGATCACAGCAACAGTCTGTTTTAACCGTAGTGAGTATTGTATTTTGGAACCACCTGAAGAATACACACACCGGCTTTATTTCACCTGATGATTGACAACCCGAATGGTATCTGGGGTTAGGTTAGGTTAGGTTAGCGATAGGGTGGGTCATCTTCAGGTAAATAAGCTTGGTTGTCTAATCTTCATGTGATAAATGTTTACGTATGCAGTGAATTAATATTTATTGTTTGAGAGTGTTGGCTGAGTACAACGGAATAACACTCAAACACACATCAGCAGTCATCATCATCATCAACAGTAGAGGTCGTAACACACTCTGACACACTCCAGGTCGTAACACACTCTGACACACTCCAGGTCGTAACGCACTCTGACACACTCCAGGTCGTAATACACTCAGACGTCTTCCTCACCACTCAACACATGTCAGAAACCATCATCGAATCATCCACCATTAAACACTAATCAGCCAAGATCATTAACTCTTAAATTACCAGAGTACAACACGGGGGCCCCTTTAACCGCACTCCCTTCAATACCATTAACCTCATGTTCCTCATCACTTCGGCTCAACCAATGGATTAATGAACTTGACAAAGAGCTAATGATGTTTGAAGGTAATTGCGAAGTTTATTGGCTAAGAGAAGAACATTAGTGAGGGGTTTCATCTTACAACGGGAGCCACAACACACAATGAACGCTTCCCGACCCTCAGTTGTTTCATAATATATTTCTTTAATATACAATGGTACTACTTGGCTCACATTCTTTAAGTTTCTTATGATAAATATTTCCGGTAAGTGATGATGTCTCTAACTTGTTGACTTAAGAAAATCATACATAAAAACGAATTACACTGAGACTCAACCTTAACTAGATACCTTCATTTAACACCAGTTAGGAGACAACATTACACTGAGGCTCTACCTTAACTAGATACCTTCACTTAACACCAGTTAGGAGACAACATTACACTGAGGCTCTACCTTAACTAGATACCTTCACTTAACACCAGTTAGGAGACAACATTACACTGAGACTCTACCTTAACTAGATACCTTCACTTAACACCAGTTAGGAGACAACATTACATTGTAAGAGAAGGGAGGTGTGAGGGAGAGGGAAAGGGAGGAGAGAGGAAAGAAGAGGAAGGTGGAGGGAGGAGGTAGGTAGGGACAGGAGGAGGGAAGAAGGAAGAGGGGAGGGGATAGGAAAGGAGAGTGAGGAGAGAGAATTTATATTGATATGTTGACATTGAAACAGTTTATTTAGCCAGTAAAACACAGATACAGAGTGGATAATAATAACAATATTAACATGGCTGAGCCAGTTGAGAACCTGAGCTCTCTTTTAGGCACCTGATATATACTATACATTTATCTCAAGGAAGTATTATGTAACATTTAGTATCATCTGGAATAGTACAATAGCATGGTGGTAATAAGAACATCTCATAATGTTACCACGGTTATCACTTATATATTTTATTTATTTTATACCTTTATATTGTAAGTTTATTCATAGTTTACAGTAGAGTTGATATACATTAATATGATAAGGGAGGGAAGAAATACAGCATGGGTCGGACCAAGAGGACAGAGCTGTTAGTTTTATGTCTAGTTGGCAAAGGAAGGAAGGAAGGAAGGAACGAAGGAAGGAAGGAAGTGGAATGAGGAAAGAGAAGTCAGCGTTGTTTGTGTGTGGTACCCAGGTGTCTCAGGTGATCACTGGCCAGGTAGACGGATTAATTAGCGCTAGTTTGTCTACCATTCTTGTCCGCGTCGGGATTACAATAAACCATTTAATCTGGCCTCGCTAATCCGGTCTCGTTAATCCGTTTCCGATAATCCGGCCGAGATAATCCTCTGCTTAGCCGATGGATTTCGTCAAATTGCGATTATTTCTTCTTCCGCCCCCCCCCCCCAAAAAAGGAGATCGTATGATTTAATTTGGCGGGAGTGAGTTGTGATTGCTGGGAGTGAGTTGTGATTGTTGGGAGTGAGTTGTGATTATTGGGAGTGAGTTGTGATTGTTGGGAGTGAGTTGTGATTGTTGAGGGTGAGTTAAGATTGCTGGGAGTGAGTTGTGATTGTTGGGAGTGAGCTGTGATTGTTGGGAGTGAGTTGTGATTGTTGGGAGTGAGTTGTGATTGTTGAGGGTGAGTTAAGATTGCTGGGAGTGAGTTGTGATTGTTGGGAGTGAATTGTGATTGTTGGGAACGAGTTGTGATTGTTGGGAACGAGTTGTGATTGTTGGGAATGAGTTGTGATTGTTGGGAATGAGTTGTGATTGTTGGGAGTGAATTGTGATTGTTGGGAACGAGTTGTGATTGTTGGGAGTGAGTTGTGATTGTTGGGAGTGAGTTGTGATTGTTGGGAACGAGTTGTGATTGTTGGGAATGAGTTGTGATTGTTGGGAGTGAGTTGTGATTGTTGGGAGTGAGTTGTGATTGTTGGGAACGAGTTGTGATTGTTGGGAGTGAGTTGTGATTGTTGGGAACGAGTCGTGATTGTTGGGAGTGAGTTGTGATTGTTGGGAACGAGTTGTGATTGTTGGGAATGAGTTGTGATTGTTGGGAGTGAGTTGTGATTGTTGGGAGTGAGTTGTGATTGTTGGGAACGAGTTGTGATTGTTGGGAGTGAGTTGTGATTGTTGGGAACGAGTCGTGATTGTTGGGAGTGAGTTGTGATTGTTGGGAACGAGTTGTGATTGTTGGGAATGAGTTGTGATTGTTGGGAGTGAGTTGTGATTGTTGGGAACGTGTTGTGATTGTTGGGAGTGAGTTGTGATTGTTGGGAGTGAGTTGTGGTTGCTGGGAACGAGTTGTGATTGTTGGGAGTGAGTTGTGATTGTTGGGAGTGAGTTGTGATTGTTGGGAGTGAGTTATGATTGTTGAGGGTGAGTTAAGATTGTTGGGAGTGAGTTGTGATTGTTAGGAGTTAGTTGTGATTGTTGGGAGTGAGTTGTGATTGTTGGGAGTGAGTTATGATTGTTGAGGGTGAGTTAAGATTGTTGGGAGTGAGTTGTGATTGTTGGGAGTGAGTTAAAATTGTTGGGAGTGAGTTAAAAGTAGGTTGTAATCTGGTGGTTAGGTTAGGTTAGGTTACTGCTCCTTACCCCCCCGAATCAGTGCTCCTCTCCACCAATCACACAGGTAATACAACAACTGACGGTGAACTTGATTGGAAAGTCGTGTGACAGCTTCTTGTGTGTGTGTGTGTGTGTGTTTGTGTGTGTGTGTGTGTGTGTGTGTGTATGTGTGTGTGTGTGTGTGTGTGTGTGTGTATGTGTGTGTGTAATGGTTAGCAAGCTGGCCTCACAAGTTAGTGAACCCGGGTTCGATCCCGGGAAAGGTGAAACCATGGACAAGCTTCTTAAAGCCATTTGCCTCTGCCTACCCAGCAGTAATTGGGGACCTAGATGTTAAACAATTTGCTTAACATGTTCCGGGGTAATGGTTGGCCAGTGCAGTTGGTGAATTGTCCGGTCTTCTTGGATTATTCCTTGACACTGTGTCATACAGTTCGTTAACTTAGGGTGTGGTTGTTGTGTTGGTGACAGCTTCTACACCTTAAACACTGGGTCATACAGCTCGTTAACTTAGGGTGTGGTTGTTGTGTAGGTGACAGCTTCTACACCTTAAACACTGGGTCATACAGCTCGTTAACTTAGGGTGTGGTTGTTGTGTAGGTGACAGCTTCTACACCTTAAACACTGGGTCATGCAGCTCGTTAACTTAGGGTGTGGTTGTTGTGTAGGTGACAGCTTCTACACCTTAAACACTGGGTCATACAGCTCCCACACCCATACGGCTAAAGGTTCACTAAATATACCTAATTTAACCAGTCACAAAAGTTTCCCTAAATTACGTAAATCTTCCCTAAACCAAAAACGTCTCCAGAGTGAGGTAACCCCCTACCCAAGTCTCACTGATCCTCTGATAACTGACTTTCAGATACCACCTGCTGTTGCATAGCTTACCACGTGTAACCTAACCTAACCTAACCTAACCTAACCTACCCTAACCTAACCTAACCTAACCTAACCTAACCTAACCTAACCTAACCATACCATAGAGGGTAGCGCTTCACAACATAAAATATACACCTCAACAGCCTTATAGTAATCACGTTAGATTTAACACCACCCTTTTCCTTTACGAATTGACAAGACCCTGACATCAACAAGACCCTGACATCAACAAGACCCTGACATCAGCAAGACCCTGACATCAACAAGAAACTGACATGAACAAGAAACTGACATCAACAAGACCCTGACATCAACAAGATTCTGACATCAACAAGAAACTGACATCAACAAGACCCTGACATCAACAAGATTCTGACATCAACAAGAAACTGACATCAACAAGACCCTGACATCAACAAGATTCTGATATCAACAAGACCCTGACATCAACAAGACTGACATCAACGGACCAAACTCTCCCTTCACCAGTGATTGGTTATTGAGTTACATGACATAACATGTTATTTATCCTCGTAATAAGAGTTCGATCAACGCTGTAACGACGGGTGGGGGGGGGGGGGGGTTACAAAATACAGCTCCTGATAACAGAGTTTAGGTGTCCGGGTTTGTAATTTGTGTTTGTGTGTTTGTTTTAGGTGAGTCAAGGGCGATGGTGTGTGTGTGTGTGTGTGTGTGTGTGTGTGTGTGTGTGGCCTGGTGGTTCTCAAGGGCTGGATGATGATGATGTCAGAAAAAGCTCTCTTGAGACAACCTCCTTGACCAGTGTTTTGTCGTGCTGACTGGCTGTGGTACACTGACCCTCCCTCCTAACCTCCGTCCAATGCTCGTGTGAACCTTAGACCTGTACCTACCTGGCTGTAACCAAGGTGAACATACCTGTAACCTGGATGAAACTGCTTTTTCTTTTAATTAAAGACAAGTTTGTTTTGCATCTCAGGTGAAATTAGTATTATCAAAGGTAAATTCTGTAACCTTGTAAACATTATTTATCTTATCTGATCTCTGTTATACCCCAGATGAATTATGCTGTGCCACACCTGCTGTACCCCAGATGAACCATGCTGTACCACACCTGCTGTACCCCAGATGAATTATGCTGTACCACACCTGCTGTACCCCAGATGAACCATGCTGTACCACACCTGCTGTACCCCAGATGAACCAATCTGTACCACACCAGCTGTACCCCAGATGAACCAATCTGTACCACACCAGCTGTACCCCAGATGAACCATGCTGCACCACACCTGCTGTACCCCAGATGAACCATGCTGTACCACACCAGCTGTACCCCAGATAAACTATGATGTACCACAACTACAGTCCCCGGATAAGAGAGGTTAAGAAACAGAGAAGAGAGACTGAGAGACATGGAGAGATAATAAGAGAAACTAGGAGACAAGGAGAGATAATAAGAGAAACTGAGAGACATGGGGAGATAATAAGAGAAACTGAGAGACAAGGGGAGATAATAAGAGAGACTGAGAGACATGGAGAGATAATAAGAGAGACTGAGAGACATGGAGAGATAATAAGAGAAACTGAGAGACATGGGGAGATAATAAGAGAGACTGAGAGACATGGAGAGATAATAAGAGAGACTGAGAGACAAAGAAAGATAATAAGAGAGACTAAGAGATATATTGTGGCGTTGAGTGTTACAGAGTATTTCCATTACATAGTTTAGCGTATCAACTGTCTTGTTGGATTAAGAGCAGGGAGAAGAAGTACAGGAGGAGGAAGGTGATACAATTATTATGGGAGGGGTTATTAACACACAGAGAGTGAGAGAGGGAGGGAGGGAGTCAGGGAGGGAGGGAGGGAGGGAGGGAAGGAGGGAGGGAGGGAGGGAGGGAGGGAGGGAAGGTTGGAGGGAGTCAGGGAGGAAGGGAAGGAGGGAGGGAGGGACGGAGGGAAGGAGGGAGGGAGGAAAGGTGGAAGGGAGGGAAGGAGGAAGGGAAGGAGGGAGGGAGGGAGGGAAGGAGAAAGGGAGGGAAGGAGGGATGGGGGATGGAGGGAGGGAGGGAGGGAAGGAGGGAGGGAGTCAAGGAGGGAGGGAAGGAGGGAGGGAGGGAGGGAGACATATTAGGAAGCCTTAACAGGTGACCAAAAGTATCATTATTTTCTCCAGCCTCAAGAACCAGTGAAAGTAGTTCCCACACTCTCTCTCCCCTCCTCAGGCTCACGACGGCTGACGGTGGGTATCTGTGGCTGATGTAGTGTATTAGTGGCTGACGGTGGGTATCTGTGGCTGACGGTGGGGATCTGTGGCTGATGGTGGGTATCTGTGACTGACGGTGGGTATCTGTGGCTAATGGTGGGTATCTGTGGCTGATGTAGTGTATTAGTGGCTGACGGTGGGTACCTGTGGCTGATGGTGGGTAACTGTGACTGACGGTGGGTATCTGTGGCTAATGGTGGGTATCTGTGGCTGATGTAGTGTATTAGTGGCTGACGGTGGGTATCTGTGGCTGATGGTGGGTATCTGTGACTGACGGTGGGTATCTGTGGCTGACGGTGGGTATCTGTGGCTGATGGTGGGTATCTGTGGCTAATGGTGGGTATCTGTGGCTGATGGTGGGTATCTGTGACTGACGGTGGGTATCTGTGGCTGACGGTGGGTATTTGTGACTGACGGTGGGTATCTGTGGCTAATGGTGGGTATCTGTGGCTGATGGTGGGTATCTGTGGCTGACGGTGGGTATCTGTGACTGACGGTGGGTATCTGTGGCTGACGGTGGGTATCTGTGGCTGATGTAGTGTATTAGTGGCTGACGGTGGGTATCTGTGGCTAATGGTGGGTATCTGTGGCTGACGGTGGGTATCTGTGGCTGATGTAGTGTATTAGTGGCTGACGGTGGGTATCTGTGGCTGATGGTGGGTATCTGTGACTGACGGTGGGTATCTGTGGCTGATGGTGGGTATCTGTGGCTGACGGTGGGTATCTGTGGCTGACGGTGGGTATCTGTGGCTGATGGTGGGTATCTGTGACTGACGGTGGGTATCTGTGGCTGATGGTGGGTATCTGTGACTGACGGTGGGTATCTGTGGCTGACGGTGGGTATCTGTGGCTGATGTAGTGTATTAGTGGCTGACGGTGGGTATCTGTGGCTGATGGTGGGTATCTGTGACTGACGGTGGGTATCTGTGGCTGATGGTGGGTATCTGTGGCTGACGGTGGGTATCTGTGGCTGACGGTGGGTATCTGTGGCTGATGGTGGGTATCTGTGACTGACGGTGGGTATCTGTGGCTGATGGTGGGTATCTGTGACTGACGGTGGGTATCTGTGGCTGACGGTGGGTATCTGTGGCTGATGGTGGGTATCTGTGACTGACGGTGGGTATCTGTGGCTGATGGTGGGTATCTGTGACTGACGGTGGGTATCTGTGGCTGACGGTGGGTATCTGTGGCTGATGGTGGGTATCTGTGACTGACGGTGGGTATCTGTGGCTGATGGTGGGTATCTGTGACTGACGGTGGGTATCTGTGGCTGACGGTGGGTATCTGTGGCTGATGTAGTGTATTAGTGGCTGACGGTGGGTATCTGTGGCTGATGGTGGGTATCTGTGACTGACGGTGGGTATCTGTGGCTGATGGTGGGTATCTGTGGCTGACGGTGGGTATCTGTGGCTGATGTAGTGTATTAGTCGCTGACGGTGGGTATCTGTGGCTGATGGTGGGTATCTGTGGCTGACGGTGGGTATCTGTGGCTGATGTAGTGTATTAGTGGCTGACGGTGGGTATCTGTGGCTGATGGTGGGTATCTGTTGCTGACGGTGGGTATCTGTGGCTAATGGTGGGTATCTGTGGCTGACGGTGGGTATCTGTGGCTGATGGTGGGTATCTGTGGCTGACGGTGGGTATCTGTGGCTGATGTAGTGTATTAGTGGCTGACGGTGGGTATCTGTGGCTGACGGTGGGTATCTGTGGCTGACGGTGGGTATCTGTGACTGACGGTGGGTATCTGTGGCTGACGGTGGGTATCTGTGACTGACGGTGGGTATCTGTGGCTAATGGTGGGTATCTGTGGCTGATGGTGGGTATCTGTGGCTGACGGTGGGTATCTGTGGCTGATGTAGTGTATTAGTGGCTGACGGTGGGTATCTGTGGCTGACGGTGGGTATCTGTGGCTGATGTAGTGTATTAGTGGCTGACGGTGGGTATCTGTGACTGACGGTGGGTATCTGTGGCTGATGGTGGGTATCTGTGGCTGATGGTGGGTATCTGTGGCTGACGGTGGGTATCTGTGGCTGATGGTGGGTATCTGTGGCTGACGGTGGGTATCTGTGGCTGACGGTGGGTATCTGTGGCTGATGTAGTGTATTAGTGGCTGACGGTGGGTATCTGTGGCTGACGGTCGGTATCTGTGACTGACGGTGGGTATCTGTGGCTGATGGTGGGTATCTGTGGCTGATGGTGGGTATCTGTGGCTGACGGTGGGTATCTGTGGCTGATGGTGGGTATCTGTGGCTGATGGTGGGTATCTGTGGCTGATGGTGGGTATCTGTGGCTGACGGTGGGTATCTGTGGCTGACGGTGGGTATCTGTGGCTGACGGTGGGTATCTGTGGCTGATGGTGGGTATCTGTGGCTGACGGTGGGTATCTGTGGCTAATGGTGGGTATCTGTGGCTGACGGTGGGTATCTGTGGCTGATGGTGGGTATCTGTGGCTGACGGTGGGTATCTGTGGCTGACAGTGGGTATCTGTGGCTGACGGTGGGTATCTGTGGCTGACGGTGGGTATCTGTGACTGACGGTGGGTATCTGTGGCTAATGGTGGGTATCTGTGGCTGACGGTGGGTATCTGTGGCTAATGGTGGGTATCTGTGGCTGACGGTGGGTATCTGTGGCTGATGTAGTGTATTAGTGGCTGACGGTGGGTATCTGTGACTGATGGTGGGTATCTGTGGCTAATGGTGGGTATCTGTGGCTGACGGTGGGTATCTGTGGCTGATGGTGGGTATCTGTGGCTGATGGTGGGTATCTGTGGCTGATGTGGTGTATTAGTGGCTGACGGTGGGTATCTGTGGCTAATGGTGGGTATCTGTGGCTGACGGTGGGTATCTGTGGCTGACGGTGGGTATCTGTGGCTGATGTAGTGTATTAGTGGCTGACGGTGGGTATCTGTGGCTGACGGTGGGTATCTGTGGCTGACCGTGGGTATCTGTGGCTAATGGTGGGTATCTGTGGCTGATGTAGTGTATTAGTGGCTGACGGTGGGTATCTGTGGCTGATGGTGGGTATCTGTGGCTGACGGTGGGTATCTGTGGCTGACGGTGGGTATCTGCAACTGACGGTTGGTATCTATGGCTGACAGTGGGTATATGTGGCTGATGGTGGGTATCTGATGAAGGAAACATAAGAATGGAGGAAACTACAGCGGGCCTATTGGCCCATACTGGGCAGTCCCGTTTACACCCAACCCCTATCGCTCATATATCCACCCAACCTATGTTTGAAGCTATCCAGCGTGTTCGAGTTAATGATGATGTTCGGTAACTTGTTCCACTCATCCACTACTCTATTTCCAAACCAATGTTTTCCTATCTCGCGCCTAAATCTAAATTTTTCGAATCTAAAGCCATTGCTGCGAGTTCGTTCCTGGTTAGATAATTTGAGTACCTTTGTTATATTACCTTTGTTTAGCCCTGACTTCCACTTATACACCTCTATCATATCGCCCCTCAGTCTACGTTTCTCGTGGGAGTGCAAATTCATATGCTTTAACCTGTCTCTGTACTCAAGGTTCTTAATGCCCGGAATTAGTCTTGTCATCCTCTTCTGGATGCTTTCTAGGGATTCTATATCCATTCTGTAGTACGGTGACCAAAGCTGAACCGCATAATCCAAGTGAGGTCTCACAAGTGCAAGATATAGTTTTAGGATAACCTCGCTAGTCTTGTAGGTAACACTCCTTTGTCTGAACCCAAGTACTTTGTTAGCCTTGTTTCGAGCAAATACACATTGTTGTCATGGCTTAAGAGTCCTACTAATCATTACTCCTAAATCTTTCTCACAGTCGGATTTCTCTTTATCAACAATATTCATCTGATACCTGGTTTCTCTATTTTCATCTCCTAGAGCCAGTGGTTCTCAACCTGGGGGGGCCATGGCCCCCAAGGGAGCCACGGCAAGAATTTAGGGGAGCCACGGCGAGCTGTTATAAATTGTACGTTTCCAAATAATGTTGGTAATCTGAATTAAACAAAACTTGTATTACTTATTTTGACGTGTCCGTGTGTCATCCCTTTGCAAGTGGTGATAAGACCAAATGATCTCAGTCTGGCCTGTGATACCATCACGAAACAGTTGAGTGTATTGTCTCTGAACCATATATTGTGTTTGAGTTTGACTCAAGCATAATATACTCCGTAATTGGTGTTACTTATTTTGTTTTATAATTCATGTGGTCGCTGCTTTACGTGGGTGAAATATTTGTACACTTCCTTTATTAATTATTTCCTTATTTATTGGTGCCATTGTTGTTCATACTCATTCTTTACTTATATAATCCTTCCATTTTTAGTGCTAAATAGGTATGAGTCACTATTCTTCTCATTTTTCCAAGTTGGGCAGTGCTTGTCAAAGGAGGCGTGTTCTTGCTTACAGGCAGTACACTTCAGCTTGCTAGCTTGAGTGTGAATGTTTACCTGTGTGCATGTTTGTGTATGACTGTATGTGTGCTTTATGTGTGAGTGCATGGGCGTGTTATGTATGTGAATGTGTGTGTGTGTTTGCCATTCTAACTCTTGTCCTATTTATCTGTCCTTCTTTAACTTCTTTAGTCTTTATCACTTGTCTGTTTGTCTGTTATGGGAGACAAATGAAGGAGGCCACGAGGATGTTGAAAATTCCTCAAGGGGGGAATGGAGTGAAAAAGGTTGAGAACCACTGCCCTAGACTAAGTACTTTTCATTTGTCCACATTAGATTTCATCAGCCATTTTCAGACCATTCAGAAAATTTGTGTAGATCTTCCTGTAGTTTTGCGGAGTCCTCGTCAGATTTAATTACACGCCCTGTTTTAGTGTCATCAGCAAATTTACTGATGTTGCTGTCTACGCCTTTATCTCGTGTTTTAGTTTAATACATTTGGAAGAATCCCTCGGGGTTTGACTTCGCCTCCCTTGCTACCTTCAGTTCATTATTCTTCTTTGCTTTTCTTATCTCGGTCTTAACCCTACCGACCAATACTTTATAATAATCTCGGCGGTAAATTTTACCACGATGTACAGTATTCTCCTACCGATAGCCTTCCTTTGTCCAATAATATTCTTTAAATAATTATTTATCCATTTGGGGTCATTGTTATTTGGTCTGAGTTTTCTGTAAGGTATGTTCTGCCTTTGTGCATTAAGTAACTCGTTATTTAAATTGTTATGGAACTCGATGGATCTCGATAACCACATATCAAGTGGTCATGTCACCCTCAGCGGTCATGTTTTGTAAGGTTATCGTGGAGAGGTCACAAGGTAAAGTGGGGTTGCCCTCTGTGTTCACATTATGCGGGGTCATGTTATTTACACCCTCTCGTGAGGTCATGTAATTTGCCCCCAAACATAACACTCTTTTTCTCAGCTGCCTTTTCAACCTATCAAAGTTTACCCTTCTGAAATCTGGGACTTTAATGTAATTTTCCTTGCGACTGTCATTAATGAGTCCTATTTTGAATCTCACTTCTTTGTGATCGCTGTTAGCTAGTTTGCTCCCTACACCGACATTACTAATGAGGTTTTCTTGGTTTGACCGAACTAAATCTAGTATATTCCCCAGATGGATTTGGCTACATGATGACTTAGAAAATACTCCTGAACTGTTTCAAGGAAATCCGGTTAATTAAAGTCTATGTCGCCTACTATATAGACTTTACTATGTCTTGATGCTTTGCGTATTTCATCCCAAATAAATTGCCCATCAACTCTATCAAGATTAGGAGGTCTAAGTATTGCTTCTATGATTAATCGTTCCCTACAATCGGTTAATTTTCTGCAAATTATTTCTGCATTCTATTCAGTTTTTATTTCCTTGTCAATTTTTCACTTCCAATTATCCATGGCATAGATTGCCACCCCGCTTCCTTTCCTAACTTTTCTATTAGCAAGAAATAATTAATAATCGTTAATTTGGTATTCGACAGGTAACTCACATGAGTCTAAGTTAATCCATGTTAGGGTGAACGGTATTATATCGAATTTTTTCGGTAAATATCAACTCTCTGATTTAATCCATTTTATTTCTCATACTTCTACTGTTCGTGTAGTAGAAATTTAAGTTAATCGTGATCTGAGTCCTATCCTTGTCTCGTTTTAGTTTTAACTCTGGCGAATTTTACTTTATCATCATTCCTAGAAAGGTATCTTTATACCTTGATTCCTAGCACGATTTGAAGTCTTCGACATATTTGAACTGCCCTCTCGAAAGAGTCTGCCAAGGTTGCCACCCCATCCCTAGCATAAAGGTCCCTTCTGCGGTAGAAGTTGTCACCAACTGCCCTTGACAACCATTCACTGTCAACTCTCCTAGCGGGCAGGACACCACATATGATAGGGATCCCTCCCTTCATCCTAATACATTTAATAACTGCCTTAAACATATCAACAAACTCTTCACTCTTACACCGGCCAATAGCATTGCCTCCTGCGCTGAGGCAGTTAATGGTTTTGTTCTGACTAACAGGCATAGTATTGTCCACCCTGTCAACTATATTCCCCACCCCAGCTTTTGACAAATACACTATTGTCCTATTTCTATCTTTATTACAGAAAGCCCGATCCAAGTACCTTACCTGTGAATCACCAACAATTAAGGCTTTCTTACCTTCTTTGTCAACCTTGTCCTTAACCGTAATCTTACAGTCCATTTCGTTCTCCAAAGGACTAAAAGAGTTTATACACTAAGCTGCTCTATTGGCCTTCTTCAGCACCAGCCTTGTCGCCCCCCTCTACACCACCTAACACTGGTCTGTTGTCGTCAAACACAGGCTCTCCCTGTCTCGCATCTTCTTCCTTCATATTTGCAAACACTTCCTTAGATTACACATTTTCGCTCCGGGTATCAGTGGGTGATGGTGAGTATCTATGGCTGATGATGGGTATGATAATAATGAATAATAATAATAATTAACGGTTTATTGAAAGAGCATGGCAGCCGGAAGGCTGAAAATATATAGTCACATAATTGGGGAATGGGTCACTTGGTTGACAAATAATATACAAGTAACATAAGTGATACAAATATGATATATAATAACAAGGTGGGGAGAAGGTCATACTGCAGGGCATTTCAACATAGTAACAGTGCAAAAGTAAGATGGCTGGGAGTGAACACACTGGGTGATTACGAGTTGTTGATAATTTTTACAATGGTTGGGACTGGGCTGTTCCTATAGCGATCAGTACGTGCTAGTATGGGCTGGATGTGGTTGTGGTGTCCAACAGGAATTTGCGGACGAGGGATCTCGGGTGGAAGCAGGACCTAGTGTCGAGGATGGTGCAGAAGCTTCTCGACAAATTTGCAGATGAGGTCGTGGTGATGGTCAGAGAGAGCCGAGAGGGTCAGTGTGTTGAGTGGTTCATGATATGTGGAGTAGGAGGGAGAAAGAATAATCTTGCATGGCCTCTTTTGCACTTTTTCTAGGTGTTTACGTTGTGTGGCATTCAGGGGTATCAGTGGCTAATGGTGGATATCAGTGGCTGATGGTAGGTATCTGTGGCTGGTAAAGGGTATCAGTAGTGGCTGACAGTGCTGACGGTGGGTATCTATGGCCGGGTATTGATGTTGTCATGTGAAACAACACTG
Source organism: Homarus gammarus (assembly GCA_958450375.1). Classification (NCBI taxonomy): domain Eukaryota; kingdom Metazoa; phylum Arthropoda; class Malacostraca; order Decapoda; family Nephropidae; genus Homarus; species Homarus gammarus. The sequence continues at coordinate 1,019,183 of CAUDMG010003808.1, forward strand.
AATTACTTAAATGTAACTAAGCAAATACTGATGGACACATAAGAGACATAAATAGGTACTCACATAGATATACCACATTGGTGGTGACAGGAACAACACAGAAATAAAATGTAACAGGTGGCAAGTGTCACTCAAAAGAACGTGAACTGAATGACGAGAGGACTGGACTGAACTCGGTCTACAGGTGGAGTACTCTATATAGGGTCGTTTCCCGCCAATGAGATCAGCAGGTGAAACATGGGTCGTTTAACGATGCAGATGGTCGTTAGAGAAACAAATAATGCTTGTTACAATACTAAATGAAGAAATAAGATGGGCTTGAACAAATAATAACAGCTAAAACCTTAACAGCACAGGGTAAGGTGACTAGATTATATAATAGTAAATATAACACATCATAACAGGAATAATATGGAACAACATGGAAGCAGGTTACAAAAAAAATAGAAAAATACAACACGGTCGTAACACACTCCAACAATACACCAACACTCCACGTATACACCAACACTTCAACAATACGCCAACACTCCAACAATACACCAACACTCCAACAATACACCAACAATACACCAACACTCCAACAATACACCAACAATACACCAACACTCCAACAATACACCATCAGGTAGGGCCATACAGCACCTGGCTCACACACTTGACCTGTTCACCGCTACACACCTGCCAGGGTGGCTGAAGGTGCCGAGGGGGTGGCTGCAGGCTTGACTACTTCCTCCCTCCCTCCCTCCCTCCCTTCAATACAACCCTTCCCCCTTCCTTCTCAAAATTCACCTTCCCCCTTCGTCACCCACCCCATTAGTCACTTCTTCCTTCGTCACTTCCCCCTTCGTCACCTCCCCTTCGTCACTTCTTCCTTCGTCACTTCCCCCTTGTCACTTCCCCCTTCGTCACCTTCATTTCGTCACCTCCCCTTCGTCACATTCTCCTTCATCATGTAGTGATGGGTTGTCAGACCGCAGCTTGCATCTCAGAGACAGGCCAGTCTTGACCCGACATTAGGGAGGTCAAGTGTAAGGGTATCCCTCGCAGGTGCTCAAGGATGTTGTAAATCAGCTAGCTCCCCTCCCATGTGACATGTCACCACAACAGACATGTAAGAAGGCACCGGCCGGCTCTCTCCCAATATACACAATATCCTACACCGCAGAAAGAAGTCCAGACCTGACCTCACATTAGCCAGGTCAAATGTAACCCTCGAGCCCAACTCAAGGGGCCACAAATCAACCAGGGCCTCTCATGTCACACGGCCCCACCTGATGACTTCTCCAGAAAATACAACCAAGTCTCTGAACAAAGTCCAGACCTGACCCTACATTAGCGAGGTCAAATGTAAGGAGACCCTTCGCCGCCCCCCCCCCCCCCCCGGCCAGCTCAACCTCACGGCTCGCATCCCAATATATAGGACGTCCTAGTCCTCCCTCAGCGAATTTGGCAGAGTCAGAGAGAGAGACACACAGGGATCGGAGGAGGAGGTCCACCACAGCCGAGTCCCGCTCACGGGAGGAGAGTCTAAAAGGGCTTCCCTCCCCGACTTCCCTCAGGTGTCCCAGCTAAGCAGTCGCCCTCCCGACACCAGTGTCCCAGCTAAGCAGTCGCCCTCCCGACACCAGTGTCCCAGCTAAGCAGTCGCCCTCCCGACACCAGTGTTCCAGCTAAGCAGTCTCCCTGCTAGGCCTCCCCTAGGTCACGTGAGTGTTTGTCAGAGCTTTCCACGGGATGAGTTACTTATGTGGGAAGTGTATTCATTTCATGTTTGTGTCCGAGAATCAGTGTCTAGTAACGTAATAATGTTCTAGTAACTTTCAATAGAAGGTGTTATTAATGTGTCCATGTCATGTTCGTAATTAATAAAGAGTTGTAACGAAGCAGTGTTTGACAAGTCGCCTTTAAGAACGAAATAGATGTGTATTGACGTATAAGATACGATAAGTGTACGATAAGAGTAAATAACTATCACGGCCACGCTACCAAAATCTTCCTCTCTTTATACTCCTCTCGCTATAATATTCTACTACTATAACCTCCTAACTTACTTCTTCTAACAAGATCCGTATCATTACAATCACCTCCCATTTCGTCACCTCCCCTTCGTCACCCTACCTTCGTCACCACCCCCCCCCCCCCCACCAGGTAGGTCATCAGCAGGTGACCACAATCAGCTGGGGACTCGGGTAAACACACACGTCAGCTTGATTGTACTGCTGTTAATAGATGCCCTTAACTCAATCTGTGATTATCTGATATTGGTGAGGCAGTACTGGTGGTGGTGGTGAGGCAGTACTGATGGTGGTGGTGAGGCAGTACTGGTGGTGGTGGTGGTGAGGCAGTACTGGTGGTGGTGGTTTTGAGGCAGTACTGATGGTGGTGGTGAGGCAGTATGGTGGTGGTGGTGGTGAGGCAGTACTGGTGGTGGTGGTTTTGAGGCAGTACTGATGGTGGTGGTGGTGAGGCAGTACTGGTGGTGGTGGTGAGGCAGAACTGGTGGTGGTGGTGGTGAGGCAGAACTGGTGGTGAGGCAGTACTGGTGGTGGTGGTGGTGAGGCAGAACTGGTGGTGGTGGTGAGGCAGTACTGGTGGTGGTTTAGAGGCAGAACTGGTGGTGGTGGTGAGGCAGTACTGGTGGTGGTGGTGAGGCAGTACTGGTGGTGGTGGTGAGGCAGTACTGGTGGTGGTGGTGAGGCAGTACTGGTGGTGGTGGTGAGGCAGTGCTGGTGGTGGTGGTGGTGAGGCAGTACTGGTGGTGAGGCAGTACTGGTGGTGGTGGTGGTGAGGCAGAACTGGTGGTGGTGGTGAGGCAGTACTGGTGGTGGTTTAGAGGCAGAACTGGTGGTGGTGGTGAGGCAGTACTGGTGGTGAGGCAGTACTGGTGGTGGTGGTGAGGCAGTACTGGTGGTGAGGCAGTACTGGTGGTGGTGGTGAGGCAGTACTGGTGGTGGTGGTGAGGCAGTACTGGTGGTGATGGTGAGGCAGTGGTGGTGGTGGTGAGGCAGTACTGGTGGTGGTGGTGAGGCAGTACTGGTGGTGAGGCAGTACTGGTGGTGGTGAGGGAGTGGTTACAGCACCGACATAGAGACCCATTTTGCATTATACGTAAGACAACTTTTCAGGTCAACACAACAGTGATCGATGACTCCCAACTTTAACATGAAAATTATAACTAATAAAATAATCGCTGAGACAAACTTCATAATAGTCAAACACCGAATCTCTCTAGTGACAGTTCATTACAAATTTGTGAGATATTTATCGAAAAAGAATTGTCGTAGTGATGAAAGTTTGAAATACGATATGACATCAGAACCCACACCTGGGCGTTTGCCAGTGTTCAGTATATTATGGACACGTGTCGAAGCTTTCTGATGGATCGTCGAGGTATACTGATTAGGTATCACAGAAAATTATGGAAATCGGTCAGTATATAATGCAAAAAGAGGGAATAGTGCAATGTTTTGGTAGTGTAGTGCTGTGGTGTTTAGATTAGCATTAGGTTAGGTTATGACAATTGTTCTCCACCTTATTTAGCCATCACTATGCCGACTGTGCTACTGCTAATGACTCCCCCATCGGAAAGACCAACCAAGATCCCAACTTATGTAAATGAAAACCAATCCGGCATTCGGGAACAACCTCCACTAATAACTCACAATAGACAATCTAGAGTAGCTCACGTTTCTCTCCTGTAATATACACGGTCTCATCGGCCTCTACTGTTACGTCCACACTCATAATACGGACGTCGCTCTTCCACAATAATCGTTTGTGAGAGGCGCGCAGCTTCAAACCTTGAGGCCCGAATTCAGAACGGTAGTCTGAGCCTGTGATTTGAGCTAGGCTCAGGCGTGCGAATCAGGATTCCTGGATCCGAGATTTGCTGCAGTGGATTACCCATATTCAGAACATCGGCTTGAACCCCTGATCGGGTAATTTGTTTCATTTTCTTCAGTTATGAACAAGGATTCGAACACTGAAATTCCAGCCAATCACGTTTCATCTGCATCATTACGACAGCCAATCACCATCGAGAGTAATACAGTATTTACAAGATTATGGCGGCAATTATGATTCGACGAGTTTTTACGGAGGAGGAGAAATCTCTCCTTGCACAACATAAGTTACTTTTATTACTATAATTGCAATCAAATTATGATGAAATTATAATGATTTATTGTACTGTGCTACAATGTGCCTGTGTTGTTATATGATAACAAAGAAATTCATAGAAGAAAACAATTACATACAAATTATAGATATAATCTGGGACAGGTGTCAATATTCATAACCAAAGCAAGATGAATCAATTCATGCACAGTAACCTGGCTAGGCTCGGTTAGGTTAGGTTTCTTTCTGTTCTTTTAACCCCACATTTTCCCTGATTAGTAATGTTAAGAAAAGACTTTCCTTTATTTATACATTAAAATCAAAATGCACTTAGCGTCGATTCAATTATATTGAAAATACATCAAAATAGTTTTCCTGATGAAAAACACTCAAAAGAAAGAAGCGTCAGCGTTCTGTACATTTACCCGCCTGATTTTCATGGTCCCTAAACACGAAATTGTTGTAACACTTTACCATAACTCATTCAGTAGCCAGAATATTTCTTACCTGGAAATTATTCGTTGCGAAGAATCTCAAAGCAACCATAGCTAACAGGTCTATCAAGTAGATGCTCCATATCACGGAAAATGTCAAGGTAATCTCCCTTGCTGAACCTATATCGTTATATAATTGCGTGTCGTCATAAAAATTGATAGGATTCTACCATCAGTCTTCTCTCTACAAAATTTCCAATTTGATGATATCGCCGAAAACCGAGTTGTAAAAATTCATGTTGACTTGCTTGAAGGATCGACCGTTAAACCTGCCCCCAGGCTGGATTAACGCGAGGATCGACAATTCCGATCTCAATGCCGGTTTGAATCTTTGTGTTGGCTCAAGCCAGCGTTCTGAATACCAACAATCTTCAATCTACGCTCGATCCTTGGCTAAAGCCTTCATGCGGTTTCAAATCACTGTTCTGAATTCAGGCCTGAAGCTTCTTCCTGGATATGTCATGTACTTCTCACCTACACAAAACGGCCTTATAACCTACATCAAACAGTCCCTATCGCACAAACTGGTCAAAACGAGCCGCAAAGAGGTTACCGAATATCAATTCCTACAACTAAACGTGGCAGGCAGTCACATATCTCTGCAACGTCTACGGTTATGGATAAACCATGAACCCTGACCATCTCCCAAACCTCACTGAAAAGTCAATACTATACATGGGCGATTTCAACGCTCGTCATCCTGATCTTGACGACCCCCTTGGTAGAAGCAACCTTAATGAGACACGTTTAGTACAGTTCGTCGACACCTACGGCATTATTAACCACACACAAGGTCCAACACATACTATGGGTGGGACGCTTGACTACGTACTTAGTGCTGGCCTTATTAGTGGCAGACTAGAGGCAGGCCTTATGCCTCATCTCACGTCATATCACATCGCCATCCCCGTTTCGTACTGGGTCCCCAAAGAGGCCACACCCCTCATACGTCGGCCACGTTATCTTGTGCCTGATCATTATGCAGAAGCGTTCGTTACATATATTATGACAACATAGCATAGTTCATAGTAGCCATAATCTGTCACAAAGTTCAATGATGACTTGACGGACACCATCAAACAATTCTATTGCCGACATGCACGCATATCCCGAGACCACCTCAAACAAAAAGCTCGACCGAGAACCCGCTGGGTGTTGGACAACCGCATATGTGAAGCTAGAGCCATCGTGGGAGCCAAGGCGGCAAGTCACAGACGGGACCTCACCCAAGGTTCTCTGTCCAGGATCTGAGAAATATCCAGGATTGTGCCCGATTAGATCACTGGAACCGATTTGTCTCAAGCATTAATCACTCCACCTCTACTGGTGACATCACAGTTCCCGGGAATATGCTGAAGAAGTGGTGGAATCCTGGCCTGCCCAATATAGAGTCACGTCCATACCCATACGAACACAAACCTACCTCTATGAAACCTTCATAAGGCGGGGATTTGCACTGAAAATTTTCTGTGATGAACACCACCCGGATAACAACTACTTCAATAAAGCTAGGAGCTGAGACAAGCCCTTCTCATAGGGAGGCGACAGCGCCAAGCGAACATGGCATTTCTTGTTCTCCTAAAGGTTCCCGGGAACTCCCTTCTTCATCTGTACAACATGAGTCTTGATCAGCATATAATCCCACCAGCCTGGATCGCCAGCACCATTGTCCCCAAACCAAAGCCAGGCACGACAAAATGTCGGCTAAATTCTCTTACCCCCTTCATCAGGAAGGTTTTTAAACGAATGCTCTTGGCCCGTCTCTTCTACAACATCTCGGGCCGTCTTTTTCCCAACCTATATGGATTTATGCCGAGCCCATCCACACACAACTGTCTCGCAGAACTCATGACCACCGCCCGGCTCGAGAGCTGTATCGCCTTCATTTACTTTAAAGCAACGTTTGACGTCGCGAACCGAAGCCTGATTCTAAATTAACTTGTCACCTTCGGCATCGCTGGTAAACTTCTCCCTGGATGGTCTCGGGTACTCTTCAAGGGCGCCTTCAGCGACTAAAAGACCTTTGAGCTCGGCACTTCTCAGGGTGGGGTATTCAGCCCCCTACTATTTGACGTCTTCATGCATCGTCTCTTAGATCCTCTCCCCCTGAGAAGGACAGAGCGGATTGCCAGCTATGCTGACGTCATCTGCTTGCAGGCAGCCTCACCTGAACGCCTACAACAGCTCATCACCGCCTTACAAGAATCTGCCAATCGGTGCGACCTTTTAATATCCACCGAGAAAAAGAAAGTCTATCTCGCCACTCCACGCAAATTACTCTAACCCATTTCCCTCAACGGTAATAACCTCGGGGTCTGTCAACCAGTACCCAGGCTCACTACAGGACACGGGTGCAGTTGGCTGCGCTTATGCGGCCTATTCAGAAGCAATGCATTGCCTACCGGAATGGGCGAGCACAACAAGGTGTGAACTACAGGATATCCTGGGGGACATCAACTACTTCCTGGACGAGGAGCGGAGTGGACTAGTGATCAGTGATTCTCGTTCTGGACTAGAATCGATCACCTCACCCCGTCCCGTCTGTCAGGATCTAATGAGACAAATCCATCATTGCCTCATAAGGGCGAAGACGAACGCCCTCCTTATATGGACCCCATCCCATAATGGCTTCCACAAACGCAACTATGTAGACAACCTATCCCTGATGACGCTTCAACCATAACTACTGGTCGAGTCAAGACGCTCCTCAAGAAAGCCACTCTTCAACTCATAAACAAAGAACGAAGTTAACAGCGAGGTGCCAGTGTATGATAAACATTGTGACACAAAATATAAATACGGCCGGAATATATGTCTGACTCGGCTCAGTGATGTAGTTGCCGCCAGAATCAGTCTTGGGAACTCATGAGAAATCCTTCCCTTCCACTTACTCAGTATCGAATTTATGACGACAATGAAAACACAGTTTTCAGCCTTAATCTCAGAGCACAGACCATTTCACCCCTTGTTGCCACTTAACAAAACCCTTGGGCACTATTTAACCGTTATATCCAAAATTTTATCCCATATAAAATACCTGCTCTAGAAAACCACCACTTCACTCACTTGTCTTAGCTCACTCGATGAGGTGCGAGTTCCACTGTCTCATTCCTTACCCTCACCAGCAGGCAACTTGGGGCGCAGCTGCCCTACGAGGCATGAGTCTGTGTAATTCAGTTTGATGGCCGATTGGCCTATGTACATTAGGTACTAATGTAAGGTTCTCGTGGTCCACCTCTCATTAGTTCCCAGTAACACGTGTACATTATGATTAACCTTAGCAAACACATTATCTTCATTAACAATTATTAAACTATTGGTGAAACAACTACAAGAAACAAGTAAAATAAAATAAATCCCGATAATGAACTTAATAAGGAAACACCAAAGGTAAATAGAGACATGATAATATCCGTTAATTATTGCCAAAGGTGAGTCTACCTGGTGTAATTTATCTAAGAATATTTTATCATATAACTCTAGTGTTGTGGTTGCTCCTCACCAACATGTCTGCTGATTTGAGGGAAGGCGACAGAGACAGCACACGGTAAACCATCTTTAACTTCCAGGCAGCTTCTTAATTTCGTTTCAAATTTCAAAAGTATAGAAAATCCAGACTCGAACAGGTAGGTGTAGGTGAAGGAAGAAGGTGTTTACAGAGTAAGTTCCTCTTCTTCAGTGTCAAGGCGTGGAGGTGTTCAGCAATATGTGCCCAAAGACCACCAACCACTCCTCCCTCTACATTCTACTACTTCACAAACTGTTTAGACTCTAGAACATTTGTCAGTTTATCCGAGTTGGCGTCCTTCTTCCAGGTTTAAATCTTACCCATAACGTTGGTGTCCTGGGAGTTCAGTCGAGCGTCACACAGAAGGAGCTACTAGACTGTTGCCTCATGACCCACATGTGCCAAAATGTACAGTCACCTGCACTTATACCTAGTACACTGGCTGGTGCATTTTGTGAGATAAGGCAACTCATATTTTCATCATATTAAAACTCCCGGAATGGTCCTAAGGAACCTTACAATACTAGCCAAACAAAGTATGCTAGATAAGCATTCCACAGTGTACCACATCTCACAAATCGCACCAGCCATTGTACTGTACCGGGTATACAGTAAGTGAAGCCGACTATACCTTTGAGGAAAATTCTGCCGCATGCTTATTTTTTGATGGGTAATATTTTGCTTATGGGAAACAAAAACAAAATTAATATATCATCAACCTTCTGAAATGATTGTGAGAATAGGTTGAAATAATTATACAGAATCTTCAGTTAACATAGTGACTTGGAAGTTGCCTTGAACTACACCAGCAACAACATACAGCACACACCAATAGGTTAGCGTTAGGTTATGTTACTATTTCAAGTTAGGTTATACTCATGTGTGGTTATGTTAGATTAGATTAGGTTAGGTTAGTTAGGTCAAGTTAACTATGTTACCGTTAAGTTAGGTTAGGTTAGATAAGCGTTAGATTTGGTTAAGTTAGGTGTGCCTCTTCCTAGTGTTTCCTTACCCTACCCCACCTGCCGTTACAACGTCTACTAAATAGTCAAAATTTTCCCCAAGTACATCAGTTTTTCCTCTAAGAACGCCACATTGTCGGCTAACCTGTCATTTTCTCACTTACTCTCTCTCTCTCTCTCGCATTCTGTTTATAATAAGGTCCCTTATTTTAGTTCTGAGACTGTTATTGCATCTATCATCTCTGTCATGATGATGATTGTAGGTTATGTATCTAAGCTATTGTGCCGAGTAGCAACCTTGTATATAAGCTACTGTGCCGAGTAGCATTTATATATGTAATTACGTGGCAACACTGCACGTGTTATGTGGCAACATTGCCTCGAGGCTGCCATATGGCAATGCAGCCTCAGTCTGGCTCCGTAGCACATGCATGGCACAGGCTAGTCACTACTTGTATTTCTCCTATCCGTTAATAAATGGACTTCAGTGTTACCCGGTGTTTCCCTACCCATCACTGCCTTCTTCAGGGAACACTTGGAACCTTCATGGCGCAGTGAGTAGGATTTTTGGACTTACAAGTGTCGCGAACAATGCCGAGACAGTTACGTCTGCCGGTTGATGTGCGCGTGGACTCTTAGTGTGTTGTGTTGTGTTGCGTTGTGTTTCGCCGCGACGTGCAGTGTTGCGCCGTCACAGTCTGTTTTAGTGACGGTGGCAGTGTTAGTGTCAGTGTATTAGTGTGTGTCTAGAGCTGAGAGTTGAGCATTGGCCTGTTTTTTGTGGTACCCACGGAGCACGCAGGCGTACACCCTCCTCGTGTGACATCCGGGGAGACACTAAGTCTTACCTCCGCGGCGGCTCTAGCCACCCGCATTAAGGCCACCACGATCTGCTCTCTCAGACACACACACACACACACACATGCACGCACTCATGGACAGAACAGTAGACTCTATGCGCTATTTTTGTGCTGTTTATGTCATATATATGTGGTTCGAGCTGATGAGGCGCCACTTTATATACTAAACAGCGCAGTTCAAGCATACTAAGAAGGGCAGTAAGAAGGGACAACGTCAAGATGGGAGACACGACTCCCCACCTTCCCCTCTACCGGGAACAGATGGAGCTTCTGCGCCCACCGTCCCTCATCCTTCACCCACAGCGACGGACATTGCCACAATTCTGAGGTGGATGGACGACAGGGACGAGAGACGCAGAGAGATGGAATTTCAGAGGGAGGAGATATGAAGAGAGGAGGAAAAGGCGCTCTTTGATGCGATATTGGCGACCCTGGCGCTAACCCACCCTCCCTCACTTGCAGGCAGCGCGCATCAAGGCACCAATACCCTCCCTCCTCCACCACACCAGCGTCCTCCAGGCACTCTTGCTATTCCAACAGCTCCCAAGGCATCTGTTCAACCCCCACCCGCCCTCTCACCAGACGTCACGTTTCAGCTTTTTCGTGAATGGAGGCGGCGGTGGACAGATTACTCCACGATGGTGGACCTTGACAGCATGCCTCCAAACAAACAGCTCATCCAACTGCGGATGTGTTTGTCGCTGGAGACCCAGAGAGTTTTGGAGCACACGTTGCAAGTGCCTCCCGATTCTTCGTCTTCAGTGACGGATATGCTCGACCTTTTGCAGGAACACGTTTAAGGTCGGAATAACGAGGCTTTGCGTCGCCGCGCCTTCACCAGCTGCAAGCAGGAGGAGAATGAATCCTTTGACGACTTTTTTGTACGTTTGAAGAGTTTGTCGGAGGAGATCGACGTCTGCAAGGCGCACAGCTGGGAATGTGAGGAAGCCTGGATCAAGCACGGGATCTTGACAGGTGTCAGGCAAGAAGAGTTGGTGCAGCGACTCATCCCCCTGGACGCTTCCTCCACACTCCAGGTGGTAGTGACTGAATGTCGGTCATATGAGGCCACCAAATCCGCCACCTCTGCCTTACGGACCCCACCTGCTGTGATAGCTATCTCACAGTACAAGAAGGGTAAGAAGGCTGCCAACAACGTGAAGGCTGCCGCACGTTCTTCCACATCTCCGCCTAGTGCTTCCTGTGGCAGCTGTGGAAAGCAGCATGGCCCCAAGACAGGCCCGGCCGCCGACGCACTGTGTCGTGGATGTGACCGTAAGGGCCACTGGTCTAACACAGACAGGTGCCCTGCACGAGGCCACAAGTGTCAGGCCTGTGGTCGCTATGGACACTACGACAAGTGCTGCCGCCAACCCAAGCCCAAAAGCCCGAGACGAGGAGGAAAGCAGCGCACTTTCCTCGGGGTGGTTCGCACGCAGCCCCCTTCAGATGGCCCACGCAGCCCCAAGCAGCAGCTGAGTCACATCAGGAGGGTAGAATCGACCAGAAGCCCCAGGGCTACCCCTTCCCCTACCATCCGCGTCGCCTCACACACGGTGATGTGTCGGGTCACATCGAGGTGATACCGGACATCGGCGCTGATACTACGGTGATAGGCCTGAAGCACCTCCAGAAACTGGGCCTCACCAAACGCGACCTGGGACCACCGCCGCAGCTGCAGTACTACAATGCAGACGGTTCCCAGATGCCGGACGCTGTGGGCTCCTTTCAAGCAGAGATTACCTACGGCGACAGGTCGTGTCACGGATGGATGGACGTGTAGCCTACTCTCACTACACCCTTGTTGTCGTGGGAGCACTGCAAGGAGTTAGGCGTGGTGCCCAGAGACTTTCCCGAGCAGATCCCAGCCGCTCGGTACACCGCCAGCAGGGTGCGTGAGTCAACGAGCGACGCGCCTGGCGCTGCCGCACAGAGTTGCCCAGAACCCGCGTCCACTCCCGCCCCTCCTCCACCCAAGTCACGGCTGCTTCCTCTTCACAGCGAGACGTCTCCTTCAGCCGCAAGGGCCTACATCCTGAAGGAGTACTCGGATGTGCTGGTGACGAAGGAGGCCCTACGGACCGCGCCACTGAAGGCTATGGCGGGTCCGCCTATGAGGATACACCTGCGGGAAGATGTGCAGCCGTTTGCCATACACACTCCCCGGTTGATCCCTCTCGCCTTCAGGGATTCAGTTAAGAAGGAACTGAATTCCATGTGGCCCAGGGTGTCATCGTACCTGTTGGTGACGACCCGTCCCCTTGGTGCCACCCTCAAGTCGCTGTGGCTAAGTCTAACGGTGGAGTGCGGATTACTACCGACTTGTCTAAGCTTAACAGCCAGGTGTCCCGTCCCGCCCACCCTTCACCCACATCTTTTGCAGCTATACGGAGTGTGGACCCGAAGGTACGGCACTTTTCGACAATGGACGCCCTCTGTGGTTACTGGCAGATCCCACTGAAGAAGGAGGATCAGCCACTGACCACTTTCATCACGCCTTACGGACGCTTCCGCTACTGCCGTGGCCCCATGGGATTCGCTGCTACGGGGGACGCCTCTGTCTCCGTGGTAACATGGCACTTCAAGGCATGACCAACTGCGTGAAGGTAGTGGATGACGTCCTCCTCTACGATGAGGACTACCTGACGCATCTTCGCCGCATCGACGAGGTACTGACCAGGTGTAGGACGCACGGCACCACTCTGAATGCCGAGAAGTTCGTCTTGGCCGCACCTGCAGTATCTCTCTTCGGCTCCCGACTCTCAAGGGATGGCATTGCTGCGGACCCGGAGAAAGTTCGCGCCATAGCGGATTTTGCCAATCCTGCCAACCTTACGGATCTCAGGTCTTTCATGGGCCTGATGAACCAGCTGGCAGAATTTTCTCCTGACGTCTCCACCGCTACCGGGCCTCTCCGCCCCCTGATGAGCCCCAAGAGGACTTTCACGTGGACCCCTGACCACGACCTTGCCTTTCATAAGGTGAAGGAGGCCCTGTCAAGTCCACCTATCCTCGCTACTTTCGACCCAGAGCTCCCCACCGTCCTCCAGACAGATGCCTCGCGCCTGTACGGGGTTGGTTACGCCCTTCTCCAGGATCACGGTGGAGGAAAGTACCGGCTCGTAAAGTGTGGCTCTCGCTTCCTCACCGATGCTGAGTCTCGCTACGCTACCATCGAGCTGGAGCTGCTGGCAGTGGTATGGGCCTTATCGAAGTGCAAGTTTTACTTGATTGGCCTACAGCACTTCGACCTCATCACAGACCACAGGCCCTTGGTCCCCTTTCTTAACCACTATTTGCTGGACGCCATCGAGAATCCCCGCCTCCAGCGCCTGAAGGAGAAGATTTTGGCCTTCGTCTTCACTGCGGCTTGGCGCGCAGGTAAGGAATTGTGCATCCTGGATGCCCTCTCCCACTCCCCAGTCAGCCGCCCTACACCTGAAGACGAGATGCTCAGCACCGAGGCCGGTTTCTCCGTCAGCAACATCGTCACTTTGCAGGCCGTACAGTCCCTCGCCAGCACCCAGGCCTCAGTGTCGCCACCCGACAGCGATCTGGCCCTTGAGGAACTACGGACCGTGGCACGCGACGACCCATCCTACACTCAGCTCTCAGAGAGTGTGAGGACTGGGTTCCCTCGCGACCATTTTGACCTCCACAACGCCCTATGCCCGTATTGCAAGATACGTGAGGACCTCTACGCAGATGGGGACCTCGTTCTGTACGGTGCCCGTGTGGTCGTCCCTGCAGCTCTCCATCATCGCGTTCTGGCCCGCTTACACAACAGCCATCATGGAGCAGAGGCCACCAAGTGCCGCGCAAGGCAGGCTGTGTACTGGTCCGGCATTGACGCGGATATCGTCAATACGGTCCATGCCTATGAGCCGTGCCAGATCATGCAGCCCAGTCAACAGCAGGAGCCCCTCTTGTGCGACAACGAACCCACCAGGCCTTTCGAGTCTGTGTCGACTGATTTCTTCAGCACAGCTGGGAAACATTTCCTAGTTGTCGCCGACCGACTCTCTGGCTGGCCTGTGGTGGTAATCTGTGGCTCGGACACGACGTCCGCGACCACCATTCGCCACTTCCAGCACCTCTTTCGTGACCTGGGCGTCCCTGTAGGTTTGCGGACGGACGGTGGGCCACAGTTCACCAGCCGGGACTTCACAGGATTCCTGGAGCGTTGGGGAGTCCGCCACATCATGTCAACACCCCACTACCCACAGTCAAACGGCCATGCTGAGGCTGCGGTCAAGACAGTCAAGCACCTCATCCTCAAGGTGGCCCCTTTAGGCAACATAGACTGTGAGGCGTTTGACAAAGGACTCCTGGAGTTACGTAATACTCCCACCTACACAGGACGCTCCCCTGCCCAGATCCTGTATGGTCACCCTCTCCGCTCTTGCGTTCCTGCACACGCCAAGGCTTTTGCGAAGGAATGGCATACCAGAGCCGAGAGCTGCGACCGCCGCGCCGCTACACGTGCCCAGGACGCCAAGGCTCGGTATGACGACCGTGCCCGCCCTCTTCAGCCGCTGGAGATTGGTGCCCTTGCCCGCGTCCAGGACCCGACGATGACACGTTGGGACAAGGTGGGCAAAGTGATGGAAGTCGGCCGGTTGTGGGACTACAAGGTCAGGATGCCGAGCGGCCGCGTCTGGTGGAGGGACCGTCGCTTCCTCCGGCCAGTCCCACCCCCTGCTGCTGGCCCCCTGACCGAGGACGAGTCCCCTACACCTCACAAGGATCCGCCCCACAGTGCACCTCGACGCTCGGAGCGACTTAGGACTAAGAAGTCCGCTCAAGACAAAGACTATGAGCGTGAGGGGGGAGGGTGATGTAGGTTATGTATCTAACCTACTGTGCCGAGTAGCATTTATATATGTAATTACGTGGCAACACTGCACGTGTTATGTGGCAAAATTGCACCGAGGCTGCCATATGGCAATGCAGCCTCAGTCTGACTCTGTAGCACATGCATGGCACATGCTAGTCACTAGTATTTCTCCTATCCGTTAATAAATGGACTTCAGTGTTACCCGGTGTTTTCCTACCCATCACTGCCTTCTTCAGGGAACACTTGGAACCTTCAATGATGGTGATTGTCACGTGCCTGTAACACGCATGTCGTGTGGTATCTGTTTACGCCTCCACTCCACACAAGCTATTAATAACTTGTATTTTTACTATTATCTTATTGTTGTTCTTAGTTACTTAGGTTAATTGTATATCTATGTCATTAATATGCATCATTTGTGTTACTCTGTTAAGTCAAACCAAGAGTAGTATTAATTAGTTATAAGACTATTTGGCAACAGTCCTGAGTCACATGAGCTAAGACGCTCCTCACTCACATGCTGTGTGGCCAGAGACTCTCTCTCTAGTAAAAACCGTGGTATAGGGAGGACGTGTCCACACCGACCCAGTACAGACGTGCCTTGTTCAGTCACCTACAATACCCTAGTGGTACCTGGTAATTAGTGGCACGTTAACTTAGGCCTAGGAAGGGATCCTGGTGTTAAGGAATCTCCTATTTGGTAGGAAATAACCAGTTGGTTGTGATTGCTGTGTATATATTGTAATGTCTGTGTTTAATATAGTTAATGTTAAGTGGTATTCATTTGATTTAACTCCTTAACGTCATTTTTTCACCCTTCCGGCATCACTCTTATTTTAATATACAATCACTTGTTCCCTTAAATTCCATGGTTGCTAGACAGTACTCCTTTAAGAACATAAATTGAATTATTGAATTATCTTCCCGTTTGTGACTCACTTACTCCAACTTATTCTTATTTATTCAAGTACATTCAGCTGAGTCGGTTTTTGTGGGGATAATTATTGCCATGTTCCCTGTTTGTTCCTTTATTTGATGATAACTTGGGGTAGGTTTCACTTCCCAGGTATAAAGGATATTGGGATCACGACAGTGATGATGATAATTGTGATGATGATGGCGGTGATGGTGGTGATGACATGATGGTGGTGATGATATGATGATGGTGGTGAAGGTGGTGGTGATGAAAATAACAAAGCCTCAGGGCCTGTTGGAATCCCAGCCGAGGTGCATAAAGCAGGAGGACCTCTGCTTACCAGCCGTTTCCACTCTCTCCTGGAGAATATATAGGAAAAGGAAGAAATCCCCCAACCTCTTAAAGACGCCTTCATCGTCAATATTTGTAAGAACAAGGGAGACCGGTCAGACTGTGGCAACTACCGCGGGACCTCGCTGCTGTCCGTAGCTGGCAAGATTATCGCCCGAGTCCTCCTAAATAGACTTCTTCTTTAGGTGAAAATTCCTCCCAGAATCTCAATGTGGCTTCAGACCATCACGTGGCACCACTGACATGATCTTTGCTGCCCGCCAGACACAGGAAAAGTGCATAGCTGGATGATCGTCATAATCGATTCCGAGTAACAACAAAGTAGTAGTAGTAAGTGATGATGGTGGTGAAGGTGGTGGTGATGATGATGATGATGATGATGATGATGGTGATGATGATGATGATGATGATGATGGTGATGATGATGATGATGATGATGATGGTGGTGGTGATGATGGTGATGATGATAGTGATGGTGGTGATGATGATAGTGGTGGTGATGATGATAATGGTGGTGGTGGTGAAGGTGGTGATGATGATGATGATGATGATGGTGATGATGATGATGATGATGATGATGATGGTGGTGATGATGATGATGATGATGATGATGATGATGGTGGTGATGGTGGTGGTGATGATGATGGTGATGATGATAGTGATGGTGGTGATGATGATAGTGATGGTGATGATGATAATGGTGGTGGTGGTGATGATGGTGATGAAGGTGGTAATGATGATTATGATGGTGAAGGTGATGACTGTCAAGGTATTCGTTAAAAATTGTTAGATCTTCGTACCAATTATAATTAACTCTGCATTCATCCCTCAACTATGAATAATTGTACCAAAATAAAAATAAAAATGATTATAAAACAAAAATGTATTAACCATGATAAATTAATAATAGTGGCAGCGTATTAAGGATACCATACAAAATATGAATCATGGCTGGTAGAGGTGGGGCCTGGTGACACCTGACGACTCGGGCCAACTGGACTTCATGTACACAGGGTTACACTGGGTTCGCATCCATCATCGGTGTGAGCACTATGTTGAAAGGTTATTGTAATAGTGGCACACACAAACCCTAGCGAGGTAACACGCTCTACCAGCTAGCTAGCGGCAGGCCACACAGGTCACCACACTGCAGCAGCTCCGCCACTCTATACATAAAACAGAGTGGACAGGTGTCAGCGGCGAGGCAGGTCCCGGCTAAGTGACGCGGCCTGTCTTGCCGGCCTCTCACAACAGCTCGTGTAAAATGATCTTTAGTTTCAAACTCGAGCAAGAAGCGAAACAAAACAGGGTAGTTCATTCACAATGATGATGAAGACGGTGATAATGATGATGGTGATGATGATGATTACGATGAGGGCGAGGATTGTAATGATGATGATGATGATGGTGGTGATGATGTTGGTGATGATGGTGATGATTGTAATGATGATTGTGATGATTATGATGAGGATGATGATTGTAATGATGATGATAATGATTTTGGTGATAATGGTGATTGTTCATGGTGGTGATGAGGAGGAGGAGGAGGAGGAGGAGAAATGGTGATGATGGTGATGAGGCTGATGCTCATGGTGATGTTGGTGACAATGATGATGATGATAATCATGATATTGATGATTGTAATGATGATGATGATTATGAGAGATGGTGGAGATGGTATTGATGATGATGGTAATGATGATGATAATGATGATGAATGTATGCTGATTATGATGATGATGATGATAATGATGATCATAATTGTTATGGTGTGGTTGTTGTGTACGTGACAGCTTCTACACCTTAAACACTGGGTCATACAGCTCGTTAGCTTAGGGTGTGGCTGTTGTGTTGGTGACAGCTTCTACACCTAAAACACTGGGTTATACAGCTCGTTAACTTAGGGTGTGGTTGTTGTGTTGGTGACAGTTTCTACACCTTAAACACTGGGTCATACAGCTCGTTAACCTAGAGTGTGGTCGTTGTGTTGCTGACAGCTTCTACACCTTAAACACTGGGTCATACAGCTCGTTAACTTAGGGTGTGGTTGTTATGTTGGTGACAGCTTCTACACTTTAAACACTGGGTCATACAGCTCGTTAACTTAGGGTGTGGTTGTTGTGCTGCTGAATGCTTCTACACCTTAAAGACTGGGTTATACAGCTCATTAACTTAGGGTGTGGTTGTTGTGTTGCTGAATGCTTCTACACCTTAAACACTGGGTCATACAGCTCATTAACTTAGGGTGTGGTTGTTGTGTTGCTGAATGCTTCTACACCTTAAACAAACTCACGCTAGTTTTCAACACGAGGAGTAACCTTTACTTTTAGTGGTGACAATAAGAATGGTAATGGTGCATGTGGGGTTGACAGTGATAGTGGTGATGATGGTTCTAGTGGTGGTGATGTTAATAGTATCGAAGATGGTGATGATGATAATAATGATTGCGATGGTAATGAGGTGAATGCTTGCGACCACGATGGGAATGATGGTAACGTGTGTGTGTGTGTGTGTGTGTGTGTGTGTGATGGCTGTTGCCATCAAACAGATGAAAAATAACAAAGCCTTAGGGCCTCATAGAATCCCAGCCGAGGTGTACAAAGCAGGAGGACCTCTGATTACCAGCCGTCTCCATTCTCTCCTGGAGAATATATGGGAAAAGGAGGAAATCCCCCAAGCTCTTAAAGACGCCTCCATCGTCAATATTTATATGAACAAGGGAGACCAGTCAGACTGTGGTAACTACCGTGGGATCTCGCTGCTGTCCGTAGCTGGCAAGATTATCGCCCGAGTCTTCCTAAACAGACTTCTACCTGAGACGGAAAACTTCCTCCCACAATCTCAATGTGGCTTTAGACCATCACGTGGCACCACAGATACAGGAAAAGTGCAGAGAACAGCGTCGTCACCTGTACATGGCTTTCATCGACCTAACCAAGGCCTTCGCCTCGGTCAACAGGGAAGCCCTCTGGTGGACCCTCAGTCGTTTTGGCTGCCCACCAAATTTCATCGCCGTTGTGAGGCAACTCCACGGTGGCATGAACGGCAGTGTCCTGCACAATGGCAACCAATCTGAGTTATTTCCCACCAAACAGGGGTTAAACAAGGGTGTGTACTGGCTCCAACTCTCTTTTTTCACCTTATTGGCTGCCTTCCTTACTCGTGCCAGCACCAATTTAGCCGGCGGGGTGGACATTGAGTACCAGATGAAGGGTCTTTTCAACATAAGATGACTCCAGGCAGAAACAAAGGTGTCGTCAGCTTCCAGTACTGAACTTCAGCATGCAGACGACCTCAACCTTGCCGCTCACACTGTCGCTCACAGGAGATCATGAACACGTACGGAGATGCATATGCAAACTTCGGCCTTGTGGTGAATGTACAGTACATAAGACTCAGATTCTCTTTCAGATTGTCCCTGGTTCAGGCACACCTCCACCATCCATCCAGCTTAACGGTACTACCCTCTCTAATGTTACCCACTTTCGGTATCTCGGCTCCCACCTGTCCACCACCGCAGACATCGTTGAAGAGATTCCGCATCAGATCAGATGTGCGTCTTAAGCCTTTAGCAGATTCCGTACCCGTGTCTTCAGCTGTAGGGAGCTGAAATTATCTTCGAAGCTACACGTATATCGAGCAGTGGTCCTCCCCACCCTGTTATATGACAGTGAGACATGGGTCACATGCAGGAAGCACCCCAAAGCACTTGAAAACTTTCACCAACGTAGTCTACGTTCCATCCTCCGAGTTCGCTGGGAAGACAAGAGAACAAATGCCGGTATTCTTGCTGACACCAACTGTAAAAGTATCGAGGCTACCATTATCCATGAGCAACTATGCTGGACTGGCCATGTTACCCGCATGGACGACAGTAGACTGCCAAAGCAGCTACTTTACAGTCACCTTACGAATGGTAAACGTAACGCTGTCGGGCAACTGAAAAGGTATAAGGATAGTCTTAAGACAAACCTGAAAAAATGCCCAATCGACCCCCTCACCTGGGCGACGATTACTCCACACCGACTGCATACAGAGGCAGACAAGCACAAACGCCTAAAAGACGCTGCCGCCGCCCCTCCCGCACTAGATGTATCTCCTCGCATATGTAACTTCTGTGATCGACCCTGCCAGTCCCTTATCGGCCTCTTTAGTCACCTCAAAACTCACCAACCTAGGTGGCATCCTTAATAACTCATACCATTGTATCATAGCTGGATGATCGTCATACTCGATTTCGAGTGACAGCAAAGTAGTAGTAGTAGTAGAGTGTGTGTGTGTGTGTGTGTGACCGGCTATGGTTCAGGATGGTTGGGCAGGTAGTGATCTGACCCTTATCATTCAGCAGCTAGTGAGTTACTCCACCACCCTGGCAGTGTGCTCGTCCACCCAAGGGTTGTTCCACCATCGTCAAGTGTACCCGAGAGTGCACTCAATAATTACAACGAACAATAGGCAGTGTATTAAATTATTGTTGAGTGCACGAGGGGGTAGTGCACTCACTCACGAGGGGGTGGTGCACTCACTACAGAGTGGCACGAGTAGTGCACTAACTCACTGCAGAGTGCACGAGGCGTAGTTCACTCACTCACTGCAGACTATACGAGGGGTAGTGCACTCACTAGAGTGCACGAGGGTGGTGCACTCACTACAAAGTGCACGAGGGTGGTGCACTCACTCACTACAGACTGCACGAGGGGTGGTGCACTCACTCACTACAGAGTGCACGAGGGGTGGTGCACTCACTACAAAGTGCACAAGTAGTGCACTAACTCACTGCAGAGTGCACGAGGCGTAGTGCACTCACTCACTGCAGACTATACGAGGGGTAGTGCACTCACTAGAGTGCACGAGGGTAGTGCACTCACTACAAAGTGCACGAGGGTGGTGCACTCACTCACTACAGAGTGCACGAGGCGTAGTGCACCAAGAGGGAGGCAGAACCACCACTCCGGAAAGGAAACGAATCAAGAGCAATTATTGTTGAGGTGAGTACTACTGAGGTACACACACCCACCTGCCCGCCCGAACCGCCCGCCAGCTCATCCATTCGCCCGTACACACACACACACACGCACGCCAACCCGCACGCAAACAATAGCGTAAACTTCTGTGATTTTTGTTAAACAACTGACTGACAATAAACGATCAGGATGGTACAGTTGTTGAAGTGTTCCTACACCCCGTGGTAACCCGTGTCTCACACCCCGGGGTAACCCGTATCTCACACCCAGTGGTAACCGTGTCTCACACCCCGTGGTAACCCGTGTCTCACACCCCGTGGTAACCCGTGTCTCACACCCCGTGGTAACCCGTGTCTCAAACCCCGTGGTAACCCGTGTCTCACACCCCGTGGTAACTCGGGTCTCACACCCCGTGGTAACCCGTGTCTCACATCCCGTGGTAACCCGGGTCTCACACCCCGTGATAACCCGTGTCTCACACCCCGTGCTAACCCGTGTCTCACACCCTGTGATAACCCGTGTCTCACACCCCGTGATAACCCGTGTCTCACACCCCGTGGTAACCGGTTGTCTCACACCCTGTGGTAACCCGTGTCTCAAACCCTGTGGTAACCCGTGTCTCAAACCCTGTGGTAACCCGTGTCTCACACCCCGTGGTAACCCGTGTCTCACACCCCGTGGTAACCCGTGTCTCAAACCCCGTGGTAACCCGTGTCTCACACCCCGTGGTAACTCGGGTCTCACACCCCGTGGTAACCCGTGTCTCACATCCCGTGGTAACCCGGGTCTCACACCCCGTGATAACCCGTGTCTCACACCCCGTGCTATCCCGTGTCTCACACCCTGTGATAACCCGTGTCTCACACCCCGTGATAACCCGTGTCTCACACCCCGTGGTAACCGGTTGTCTCACACCCTGTGGTAACCCGTGTCTCAAACCCTGTGGTAACCCGTGTCTCAAACCCTGTGGTAACCCGTGTCTCACACCCCGTGGTAACCCGTGTCTCACACCCCGTGATAACTCGTGTCTCCCACCCCGTGGTAACCCGTGTCTCACACCCCGTGGTAACTCGTGTCTCACACCCCGTGATAACCCGTGTCTCACACCTCGTGATAACCCGTGTCTCACACCCCGTGCTAACCCGTGTCTCACACCCTGTGATAACCCGTGTCTCACACCCCGTGATAACCCGTGTCTCACACCCCGTGGTAACCGGTTGTCTCACACCCTGTGGTAACCCGTGTCTCAAACCCTGTGGTAACCCGTGTCTCAAACCCTGTGGTAACCCGTGTCTCACACCCCGTGGTAACCCGTGTCTCACACCCCGTGATAACTCGTGTCTCCCACCCCGTGGTAACCCGTGTCTCACACCCCGTGGTAACTCGTGTCTCACACCCCGTGATAACCCGTGTCTCACACCTCGTGATAACCCGTGTCTCACACCCCGTGATAACCCGTGTCTCACACCCCGTGGTAACCAGTGTCTCACACCCCGTGATAACCCGTGTCTCACACCCCGTGATAACCCGTGTCTCACACCCCGTGATAACCAGTGTCTCACACCCCGTGGTAACCCGTGTCTCACACCCCGTGATAAAGCATTATCTCGCACCCCGTGGTAACCAGTGTCTCACACCCCGTGGTAACAAGTGTCTCACACCCCGTGATAACCCGTGTCTCACACCCAGTGATAAAGCGTGTCTCGCACCCCGTGGTAACCCGTGTCTCACACCCCGTGGTAACTAGTGTCTCACACCCCGTGATAACCCGTGTCTCACACCCCGTGATAACCCGTGTCTCACACCCCGTGATAACCCGTGTCTCACACCCCGTGATAACCCGTGTCTCACACCCCGTGATAAAGCATGTCTGGCACCCCGTGGTAACCCGTGTCTCACACCCCGTGATAACCCGTGTCTCACACCCAGTGATAAAGCGTGTCTCACACCCAGGGGTAACATGTGTCTCACACCCCGTGGTAACCCGTGTCTCGCACCCCGTGGTAACCCGTGTCTCACACCCAGTGATAACCCGTGTCTCACACCCCGTGATAACCCGTGTCTCACACCCCGTGATAACCAGTGTCTCACACCTCGTGATAACCCGTGTCTCACACCCCGTGATAACCAGTGTCTCACACCCCGCGATAACCAGTGTCTCACACCCTTGGTAACCCGTGTCTCACACCCCATGATAAAGCATTATCTCGCACCCCGTGGTAACCAGTGTCTCACACCCCGTGGTAACAAGTGTCTCACACCCCGTGATAACCCGTGTCTCACACCCAGTGATAAAGCGTGTCTTGCACCCCGTGGTAACCCGTGTCTCACACCCCGTGGTAACAAGTGTCTCACACCCCGTGGTAACCCGTGTCTCACACCCCGTGGTAACCAGTGTCTCACACCCCGTGGTAACCAGTGTCTCACACCCCGTGGTAACAAGTGTCTCACACCCCGTGGTAACCCGTGTCTCACACCCCGTGGTAACCAGTGTCTCACACCCCGTGGTAACCAGTGTCTCACACCCCGTGGTAACAAGTGTCTCACACCCCGTGGTAACCCGTGTCTCACACCCCGTGGTAACCAGTGTCTCACACCCCGTGGTAACCAGTGTCTCACACCCCGTGATAACCCGTGTCTCACACCCAGTGATAACCCGTGTCTCACACCGCGTGGTAACAAGTGTCTCACACCCCGTGATAACCAGTGTCTCACACCCAGTGATAAAGCGTGTCTCACACCCCGTGGTAACCAGTGTCTCACACCCCGTGGTAACCAGTGTCTCACACCCCGTGGTAACCAGTGTCTCACACCCCGTGATAACCCGTGTCTCACACCCAGTGATAACCAGTGTCTCACACCCCGTGGTAACCAGTGTCTCACACCCCGTGATAACCCGTGTCTCACACCCAGTGATAAAGCGTGTCTCACACCCCGTGGTAACAAGTGTCTCACACCCCGTGGTAACCCGTGTCTCACACCCCGTGATAACCAGTGTCTCACACCCCGTGGTAACCAGTGTCTCACACCCCGTGGTAACCAGTGTCTCACACCCCGTGATAACCCGTGTCTCACACCCAGTGATAACCCGTGTCTCACACCCCGTGGTAACCAGTGTCTCACACCCCGTGATAACCCGTGTCTCACACCCAGTGATAAAGCGTGTCTCACACCCCGTGGTAACAAGTGTCTCACACCCCGTGGTAACCCGTGTCTCACACCCCGTGATAACCAGTGTCTCACACCCCGTGGTAACCAGTGTCTCACACCCCGTGATAACCCGTGTCTCACACCCCGTGGTAACAAGTGTCTCACACCCCGTGGTAACCCGTGTCTCACACCCCGTGGTAACCAGTGTCTCACACCCCGTGGTAACCAGTGTCTCACACCCCGTGATAACCCGTGTCTCAAAACCCCGTGATAACCAGTGTCTCACACCCCGTGATAACCCGTGTCTCACACCCAGTGATAAAGCGTGTCTCACACCCCGTGGTAACAAGTGTCTCACACCCCGTGGTAACCCGTGTCTCACACCCCGTGGTAACCAGTGTCTCACACCCCGTGATAACCCGTGTCTCACACCCCGTGGTAACCAGTGTCTCACACCCCGTGATAACCAGTGTCTCACACCCCGTGATAACCCGTGTCTCACACCCAGTGATAAAGCGTGTCTCACACCCCGTGGTAACAAGTGTCTCACACCCCGTGGTAACCAGTGTCTCACACCCCGTGGTAACCCGTGTCTCACACCCCGTGGTAACCAGTGTCTCACACCCCGTGGTAACCAGTGTCTCACACCCCGTGGTAACCAGTGTCTCACACCCCGTGGTAACAAGTGTCTCACACCCCGTGGTAACCAGTGTCTCACACCCCGTGATAACCTGTGTCTCACACCCAGTGATAAAGCGTGTCTCACACCCCGTGGTAACAAGTGTCTCACACCCCGTGGTAACCCGTGTCTCACACCCCGTGGTAACCAGTGTCTCACACCCCGTGGTAACCAGTGTCTCACACCCCGTGATAACCCGTGTCTCACACCCAGTGATAACCCGTGTCTCACACCCCGTGGTAACCAGTGTCTCACACCCCGTGATAACCCGTGTCTCACACCCCGTGGTAACCAGTGTCTCACACCCCGTGGGAACCCGTGTCTCACACCCCGTGGGAACCCGTGTCTCACACCCCGTGGTAACAAGTGTCTCCACATATGAGTAATTGGTATTGGTCGTGTAAAGACGGACGTGATTGGTGGATAGGTTTGCTATAGGTCATATAGGTTGACCTTTTAGAAACACGGGTTACCACAGGGAGTATTCGAACACATTTCCGCAACTGTTCATATTAATAACTAATTTTATAGAAACCTAAACTAAACTAAACCTAACCTAACCTAACCTAACCTAACCTAACGTAGGCTAACGACGCCTTAAATTAAACAGAACAGAATAAATTTCCTTTGAGTTAAAGAATAAAAAAAAAATTATCTCTATTGGACAAAAACCTGAATTGGCTTTTTAAGACTTAATTGGTTACAGCTGTATTTAACGCACCATGGATATATATAGTAGTATAGACGGTGTAACTCGACTACCTTGTAAGGAGAGAGAGTGAGTCAGCCATAACCACCATCAACACTTGTCATAAAAAGTTAACAATGTCATTAAATATTACATAAGTGTTGCCAAGTAAATGTGATGTTGCTACAGATGTTCTTAACTTTTATTAATGAACATATATATCTTGACACTCTGGTAATATTTAGCTTATATATTGTGTCACTATAACACAACCAATAGTCCTTACAGTGGAGGAGGAGGAGTGTGGCTGGAGGAGGAGGAGGAGGAGGAGTGTGCCTGGAGGAGGAGGAGGAGGAGGAGGAGTGTGGCTGGAGGAGGAGGAGGAGGAGGAGTGTGCCTGGAGGAGGAGGAGGAGTGTGGCTGGAGGAGGAGGAGGAGTGTGGCTGGAGGAGGAGGAGGAGGAGGAGGAGGAGGAGGAGGAGTGTGCCTGGAGGAGGAGGAGTGTGCCTGGAGGAGGAGGAGGAGGAGGAGGAGGAGGAGTGTGGCTGGAGGAGGAGGAGGAGGAGGAGTGTGCCTGGAGGAGGAGGAGGAGTGTGGCTGGAGGAGGAGGAGGAGTGTGGCTGGAGGAGGAGGAGGAGGAGGAGGAGGAGTGTGCTGGAGGAGGAGGAGGAGGAGGAGTGTGGCTGGAGGAGGAGGAGGAGGAGGAGGAGTGTGGCTGGAGGAGGAGGAGGAGTGTGGCTGGAGGAGGAGGAGTGTGGCTGGAGGAGGAGGAGGAGGAGGAGGAGTGTTGCTGGAGGAGGAGGAGTGTGCCTGGAGGAGGAGGACGAGGAGGAGGAGTGTGGCTGGAGGAGGAGGAGGAGGAGGAGGAGGAGGAGTGTGGCTGGAGGAGGAGGAGGAGGAGGAGTGTTGCTGGAGGAGGAGGAGTGTGCCTGGAGGAGGAGGACGAGGAGGAGGAGGAGGAGGAGGAGTGTGGCTGGAGGAGGAGGAGGAGGAGGAGGAGGAGTGTGGCTGGAGGAGGAGGAGGAGGAGTGTGGCTGGAGGAGGAGAAGGAGGAGGAGGAGGAGGAGGAGTGTGGCTGGAGGAGGAGGAGGAGGAGGAGGAGTGTGCCTGGAGGAGGAGGAGGAGTGTGGCTGGAGGAGGAGGAGGAGTTTGGCTGCAGGAGGAGGAGGAGTGTAGCTGGAGGAGGAGGAGGAGGAGGAGGAGGAGTGTGGCTGGAGGAGGAGGAGGAGGAGTGTGCCAGGAGGAGGAGGAGTAGTGTGGCTGGAGGAGGAGGAGGCAGGAGTGTGGCTGGAGGAGGAGGAGTGTGGCTGGAGGAGAAGGAGGAGTGTGGCTGGAGTAGGAGGAGGAGGAGGAGTGTGGCTGGAGGAGGAGGAGGAGTGTGGCTGGAAGAGGAGGAGGAGGAGGAGTTTGGCTGAAGGAGGAGGAGTGTGGCTGGAGGAGGAGGAGGAGGCAGGAGTGTTGCTGGAGGAGGAGGAGGAGGAGTGTTGCTGGAGGAGGAGGAGTGTGCCTGGAGGAGGAGGACGAGGAGGAGGAGTGTGGCTGGAGGAGGAGGAGGAGGAGGAGGAGTGTGGCTGGAGGAGGAGGAGGAGGAGTGTGGCTGGAGGAGGAGGAGGAGGAGGAGTGTTGCTGGAGGAGGAGGAGTGTGCCTGGAGGAGGAGGACGAGGAGGAGGAGGAGGAGGAGGAGGAGGAGGAGTGTGGCTGGAGGAGGAGGAGGAGGAGGAGGAGGAGTGTGGCTGGAGGAGGAGGAGGAGGAGGAGTGTGGCTGGAGGAGGAGAAGGAGGAGGAGGAGGAGGAGTGTGGCTGGAGGAGGAGGAGGAGGAGGAGGAGTAGTGTGCCTGGAGGAGGAGGAGGAGTGTGGCTGGAGGAGGAGGAGGAGTTTGGCTGCAGGAGGAGGAGGAGTGTGGCTGGAGGAGGAGGAGGAGGAGGAGGAGGAGTGTGGCTGGAGGAGGAGGAGGAGGAGTGTGCCAGGAGGAGGAGGAGTAGTGTGGCTGGAGGAGGAGGAGGCAGGAGTGTGGCTGGAGTAGGAGGAGGAGGAGGAGTGTGGCTGGAGGAGGAGGAGGAGTGTGGCTGGAAGAGGAGGAGGAGGAGGAGGAGGAGTTTGGCTGGAGGAGGAGGAGTGTGGCTGGAGGAGGAGGAGGAGGCAGGAGTGTGGCTGGGGAGGAGGAGGAGGAGTGTGGCTGCTGGTGGGTAGTTTTTTTATCCATCCCTCAAGGCAATTTCAGTGTGTTAATCTCTGGCTTCCGTACCGGGCGGCCGTGGGAACCCTCGTGCTCTGACCCGCGGGGCTGGTGAGGGGGTGTAACGCGGGGGAGGGAGGCAGGGGGTGTAACACGGGGGGGGGGGGGGGCAGAGGGTGTAACACGGGGGAGGGAGGCAGGGGGTGTAACACGGGGGAGGGAGGTAGGGGGTGTAACACGGGGGAGGGAGGCAGGGGGTGTAACACGGGGGGGCAGGGGGTGTAACACGAGGGGGGGGGGGCAGGGGGGTGTAACACGGGGGGGAGACAGGGGGTGTAACACTAACATGATTCTTACCTGTGTATTAAGAAGGTGTATGACCTGTAATTAAGGGTTGGTGAGGTGTATTGTGTAAGGTGATTAAAGGGAAGAAAGGATTGTTATGAACTTGAAGTGTAGAGGAAAGAACTACTGTAGGTATACCCAGTGTCGAAGGTAGAATAATTGAAGTCAACCTCATGATAGCCCTGAGGCTTCTGCGTGGTGATCCTGATAACATTGTTTCCTTAAAACTGCTAGAATATGAGTCATGGGACTGGTGAATCTAAATGGATCTAAACTACAGCTACACATATGAAGATGTTTGGACTTGACCATCTGTACAAAGGTGAGATACAGCAGCGCTTCCTGCCACCCTGGCGGACAGTTCCCTTCACATCACAACACCCACGTACCCGCCTGAACGACTGACCACGTATAATCCTTATCTCCAACACACCACCAAAGTGAGAGCTCTTGAACACATACACGACCTACAGACTGATAATAACATCACACAGACCATCTACACTGACGGCTCTCTTAACACTGTCTGCGGGAGGGCTGGAAGTGCTGTCATTGTGACTCAAACTAACGGTAATGTAATAGAGGAAGGAGCTACAATTAGTAACTGGTCATCCACTCTACAAACTGAACTATTTGCCATACTCACAGCCCTGAAACTTGGTGTAGACACTGCCACTGACAGTCTCGTCATCACTGACTCCTTAGCCTCACTACTTACTCTTGATAACCTAAAATGCAGCCAGACACAATCATATGTGGATCCTCTCATCCTCCCAGATGAAGACGTTACAAGTGACAACACCGGTCATAGTCTGCACATCTAGATAGTCGTGGTGTGTCCTCTGCTCACAGTAGCCATCACCAGGCGTGTATGGTGCGACACACACCTACTGAACAATGCAAGTGATCACTGCTGTGGTAAATAATATGATACAACTCCAAAGTCAAGTTGTAACTCTGAATAAAGTCACAAGACAACTTAGTAAGACAATTAAAGGGTTAAGAATAACAATCACATACAACTGGTGGTGAACAAGATGATCAGAAGTGTTTGTTTAAGTGACCAACAGCCACTTTACTGTACAACTGACTTTATGTGCAGTGTGTAGTCACCTAACAACACCCTGTCCTCTGTTATCACAATGAACCGCTGGAAGGAACCCCGTGAGTCCTCTGGTTCAGTTTAGATTTTCAACCCACAGATGGAGCTTCTTACAGCACGAGTTATGTAAACGACATGACGGGAGTTGCCGGGAGTGTCCCAACAGGTGGAGCTCTTCACGCCTGGCGACTTTATACACAACTCACTAATGTGAGAGCTAGATTAAGTTCTAATAAAAACATTAATTATGAGACCAATACTGTAGGAAACAATATTTGGTTACTATACTTCCGCACCTTGTATGTACAGTATCGAGAAACGTTACCACACAAGTTACCACATTATGAAGTGTCATTGTTTGGAATTACATATTGATTGTAGTTTTGTACATTTCAGACCTGTCATTAATGTTATTTTGTAATGTATCAATATTTTATCGCATTTTACATCATTACTATCCAGTGCGTAAAGCATCATTTTAACGGTTGCTTAAGTGTCAATTTTCATGTGAAATATGCTTAAGATATGTTAATATAACCAATTTTATATTTTCTCCTTATATTACACATAAAATGCATAAATTAGTCGCTCACCTTGCTATGTTATAATAAGTTACTGGAAGAATTGTTACTCCCATTAATTTTTATTCAAGTTTTGAACATATTTTTACATATTTTATCTGTGAATCAAATAAATATCCTATTTCATGTATTCATTTAAGTCAACTCAAGGCCAACTCATTTTCTATGCTTTAGAATATAAAATATTACATTGTGTTTCAGGATCATAGTAACAGTCAGGGTGAAGGACATACATAAATAGTTTTATGGTTTATTTTCCACAAAATTATATAAATATATAAATGTGGATCATAAAATAACGTCTATAGACATATACAAACATATTTATTTGCAATATGTGACATACTGTACATAATATAATACAAACCTTGGTTAATATCTGGACATGCATCTGGCTCACCACTTTTTAGTAGCCAATGAGCCCAACTTTTCGGTACGCTTTCCTATCTTTTGTTTATAGTCTAAAAATATCGCCAAACTAACCTTTGAAAACCTGACCTAATGTTTCCTAACGTTCAATAAGCCCCAAACTATATACAAAAATTAACTTATTCATGTTTTCGGTGTTTAATAGGTGATGGTGTTATTTTCGGTTTTTAGTATGTGTTGCTGTTTTCGGTGTTCAGATGAGGACGGATTCATAAACTCTAAAGTGATTCTTAAAATTTTTTAAGGTTATGAAATTGTGTTGAGCCCACTGAAGCAAATTTACCATGTGAAGTTCAGTGGTCGATATTTTCCGCATCCTAACCAAAACATGTGTATGACGCACACGGGGAAAGTTCTTAAGCAACGTTTTTACTTGATTTATGGCTATGACACGACCTGCTGCAACGAAGGCCGCCCTTCAGACAAGAGAGTGAACAAAATACTAAGTTTCTTGGAGTTATTTTTGATGAGAAACTTAGCTGGAGAAACCACATACAAGCCATTCACAGTAAAGTCAATGAAAAGTGTGGTATCATGTATCACACTCGACAGTCACTCACTCTCACAGCAATGAAAACAAAAATCTAGAAAAGAGTTGTGGGGACAATGACCTACTTGGAAAAAAAACAAGTGGTCACAGTAACGAACAATTTACTCAATTGAAAATGTTAATATTCGAGGATATTAACACCTACTGCTGTGCCTTATTTGTTTACAAATCTGTTAATCACTTGATTGACAATAATTATTTCCAGTTCCGGATTATAATCAGAGATACAACTTAAGACACCCAGAGCTACCAAGACCACCCCTCATGTGCTCCTCTCAGTCCCAGACCTCCATAAAATATCACAGTGTGAAGGTGTGGAACAACTTACCCCCACCCATCCGAGCAAAGACTACGCTCCCTTCCTTTAAATCATCTCTTAAAATATATCTATTGTCTAAGTATTAATATTTTAGTAATACCTAATATATATCAGAAATTGTCACGTAGATAGATAGAAATTACCATTGCAATAATTATATATTTGCCGTCAAGACATGATACTGACTGTGTCTGGCCTCTTGCTCCACCTTAACACAACCCATGTTGTGTTGCTTCCCTCCCTTATCATATTAATGTATATCAACTCTACTGTAAACTATGTATATACTTATAATATAAATGTAAAAACAAATAAATAAATTCATTAATATAAGTGATAACCGTGGTAACATTATGAGATGTTCTTATTACCACCATGCTATTGTACTATTCCATATGATACTAAATATTACATAATACTTCCTTGAGATAAATGTATAGTAGGCCTATATATCAGGTGCCTACAACAGAGCTCAGGTTCTCAACTGGCTCAGCCATGTTAATATTGTTATTGTTATCCACTCTGTATCTGTGTTTTACTGGCTAAATAAACTGCTTCAATATCACTATCAGTATGGTCAGGTAGCTACTTCTACAGTGGCACTTTCTAAATCCTTCGCCACGACAGATACTCAGCGTGGGAACAATTATTCCATTTTTTGTGCCTATCTTGTAAAAACTTTTCTTCCTTAGAAAGTACATCTGGAAAGGTCCCATTTTGGTGGTGTCATGGTAAGGTAATGTTATTCATTACAAACTGCGAAAACCCACATAACTCCACGAGGTTGGGCACAGTTATTATCGCACCATCATCCAGTCCTCAGTTTGGGACGAGCTGTGTGCACTGCTCCGAGCCCCCGCGTCTGTGACTCGTGTGTGGGGGTCAGACCACAACACTAAAATGTGTAAATTCATATTAAAACAAGTGATCCAATCTTTTAGTAAACATAGACCATGAAACAGTTCTATACATTCCCGCCGCCGGGAGAGATTTTACCTGGTGGTGGACGATGAGATGTCACTTGGGTCGCATCTGCTTTGACTATATTACAATATTAGTTTGTTGTATCTCGTGTATAAGAAGCTTTTATTTTGCCTTTGATTAAACAAATACGCGTCTGTGTATTTGTTACAACATATTTCATTTATGTAATACAGATTCCCAGGTAGAAATATGTTATTGATATACAGTACGTGTAAAATATATTGATATTTCTGTGTTGTCATAATGATCCTGGGCATAATTTTCAGATGTATTAAGAATGACATTCTTCCCTGAGAACAACTTCAGTAACATGCTATCTTCACCAGGAGAGAGAGAGAGAGAGAGAGAGAGAGAGGTCCATAGGGTGACAACACCAATAAAAGAGGAAGCGAGGACTCATAAGAACAAAAGACCATAAGAATGGAGGAAACTGCAGCGGGCTTATTGGCCCATACTGGGCAGTCCCATTTACACCCAACCCCTACTGCTCATATAAGCATCCAACCTATGTTTGAAGCTATCCAGCGTATTTGAGTTAATGATGATATTTGGTAACTTGTTCCACTCATCCACTACTCTATTTCCAAACCAATGTTTACCTATCTCACGCCTAAATTTAAATTTGTCTAATTCAAAACCATTGTTACGAGTTCGCTCCAGGTTGGATAGTTTGAGTACCTTTGTTATATCACCTTTGTTCAGCCCTGACTTCCATTTATACACCTCTATCATATCGCCCCTCATTCATGTGTTTGTTCATATTTTTTTTACTATTACTTGCAGATCTGAATGTTAGAGAAAATGTGAATAACATCTTCAGGTAAGGGACATTATAATACTCACAGGCGCGTGTAGTTCAGGATCCCAACACTGCCGGCGCTGCATTATTTCATTTAGTTTCCATACTGACTCAGTAGGACGGTGAGGCGGACTATTAGAGGTGATGATGCTCCTACAAGCATGTGGACAAGACACTCGTACACGGTGATGAAGACACAGATGATGACACAGAGATGACGATACAGTGATGACGACACAGATGATGACGACACAGTGATGACGACACAGATGATGACACAGAGATGGCGATACAGTGATGACACAGATGATGACGACACAGTGATGACGACACAGATGACACAGTGATGGCGATACAGTGATGACACAGATGATGACGACACAGTGATGACGACACAGATGATGACACAGTGATGACGACACAGATGATGACGACACAGTGATGACGACACAGATGACACAGTGATGGCGATACAGTGATGACACAGATGATGACGACACAGTGATGACGACAAAGATGATGACACAGTGATGACGACACAGATGATGACACAGTGATGACGACACAGATGATGATACAATGATGACGACACAGATGATGACACAGTGATGACGATACAGATGATGACACATAAGAACATAAGAACATAAGATAATAAGGAGTCTGCAATAGGCCGGTTGGCCTGTGCATGGCAGCTCCTGTTGAGAGTTACTACCACTCTCTATCATCCATGAATCTATCTAGCCTCCTTTTGAAACTTTCCAGCGTTCCAGCACTTACTACAAAGCTTCTAAGCTTGTTCCACTCGTCCACCACCCTATTTGTGAACCAGTTCCTTCCTATCTCCCTCCTAAACCTAAACTTATCCAACTTAAATCCGTTGCTCCGAATCCTATCCTGCTCGGATATTATAAGAACTTTATCTATATCCCCTTTATTGATTCCTTTCACCCACTTAAATACTTCTATCATATCTCCCCGCGCTCTTTGTCTTTCTAGGGAATGCAAGTTAAGTTTCTTTAACCTATACTGATATGGAAGGTTTCTAAGTCCTGGAATCATTTTCGTCATTCTTCTCTGCACCGACTCTAGTGAATTGATATCCATTCTATAATAAGGGCACCAGAACTGAACCGCATAATCGAGGTGCGGCCTAACTAGCGCAAGATATAGTTGCAATAAGACCTCTGCACTCTTATTACTTACACTTCTAGATATAAAACCCAATACTCTGTTTGCCTTATTTCGAACATTAAAGCACTGTTTTCTAGGCCGTAGGTCCGGGCTTACAAGTACCCCCTAGGTCTCTTTCACAAGTCGACTTCTCTTGGTTGATGTTGTTAAGGCTGTATACATTGTCAGTATTTGTTCTTCCAATATTAAGTACGCTGCACTTGCTGGTGTTGAATTTCATTTGCCATTTTTCAGACCACCCCTGCAGTTTATATAGATGCTCCTGTAATGCATTTGCATCCTGCCCTGAATTAATCTGCCGCCCTATTTTGGTGTCATCCGCAAACTTGCTTATGTCACTGCTGATCCCAGTATCCAGATCGTTAATGTAGATTATGAACAAGAGTGGGCCTAGTACTGACCCCTGGGGAACCCCACTGGTTACACGGCCCCACTCAGATTGAACACCATCTACGCTGACCCTCTGCGTTCTATCGGTGAGCCATGATTTTATCCAATTTAAAACTTTCCCCTCGATACCATAAGCCTTAATTTTTCTCAGAAGCCTCTGATGCGGTACTCTGTCAAATGCTTTGCTAAAGTCTAAGTAAATAACATCGTAATTTTCGTCATTATCTACTACCTCGAAGACTTTCCTAAAAAACGTCAGCAGATTTGTTAGACAAGATTTTCCCTTTGTAAACCCATGTTGAGAGTCGGATGCTATCTGCTATAATTGATTCAAGAAATTTCCCCACTACTGACGTCAAACTGATCGGCCGGTAATTTGACGCTGATGCTCTGTCTCCCTTTTTGAATATGGGTACTACATTTGCCTGTTTCCACAAGTATTGCACAACTCCAGTGTCTAATGATTTTGTAAAAAATTTACAAGGGTCCGCTAATCTGTTCCCTACACTCTTTCAAGACTCGAGGGAAAATTTCATCCGGCCCTGGGGAGTTTTGTCTTCTTTAGTCTATTTATCCTCTTAAGAACATCCTCTTTTCTGATAGTGATTTTCTTTAATTTCTCTTCTTCCTTTCCCCTAAATATCAGTTCCACCTCTGGAATTTCCTCGCGAATTTCTTTTGTGAAAACTGATCTTCTGTGAAAACAGTGATGACGACACAGTGATGACGAAACAGATGATGACACAGTGATGACGACACAGTGATGACGACACAGATAATGACACAGTGATGACGACACAGATGACGATACAGTGGAGACGACGCAGATGATGACTGATGACACAGATGGCGGCACAGTGATGACGACACTTGCGCTAGTCAGGCCGCACCTCGATTATGCGGTTCAGTTCTGGTGCCCCTATTATAGAATGGATATCAATTCACTCGAGTCGGTGCAGTGAAGAATGACGAAAATTATTCCGTATCTTCCATATCAGGATAGGTTAAAGAAACTAAACTTGCATTCCCTAGAAAGACGAAGAGTGCGGGGAGATATGATAGAAGTATTTAAGTGGGTGAAAGGAATCAATAAAGGGGATATAGATAAAGTTCTTATAATATCCGAGCAGGATAGGACTCGGAGCAACGGATTCAAGTTGGATAAGTTTAGGTTTAGGAGGGAGATAGGAAGAAACTGGTTCACAAATAGGGTGGTAGACAAGTGGAACAAGCTTAACAACTTTGTAGTAAGTGCTGGAACGCTGGAAAGTTTTAAAAGGAGGCTAGATAGATTCATGGATGATAGAGAGTGGTAGTAACTCTCGACAGGAGCTGCCATGCACAGGCCAACCGGCCTATTGCAGACTCCTTATTTTCTTATCTTCTTATGTTTTTATGATGACGACACAGATGATGACATGACACAGATGACGACACAGTGATGACGACACAGATAATGACACAGTGATGACGACACAGTTAACGACACAGATGATGACTGATGACACATATGACGACAGAGTGATGACGACACAGTGATGACGACACAGATGATGACAGTGATGGCACCAGAGTGATGAGTACCACAGAAGTCGATGATCTGTTGCTTAAGAGAGTCACCACAAATGTGTCTCTAGTACCAACGCCTCGCCTGACCAGTAAGAAGCTGCATGGTGAAGCCTTAAAACAGTGATGGTGGTGAGTGTTATTACCAGACAGAAATATAAAGAGGTGAAGGTGATGAGTTGGAACATCTCATCCCTCAGTAAACGATACCCTGACCTACACCACAAAGTTGTGACTGAGGACATCGATATTGTGTGTCTGCAGGAGTGTCTCACACCTAATGGTAAGTCCCCACCCAGTCTGCCCAATTATGTGTATTATGATCCTAGTTCTACTCACACATGTTTGATGTATGTTAAGAAGTCACTCCCGCATGTACCTCTTGTATCCAAAAAGACTACCAACCTTCAGTACCATGGGATCACTATCCACCTGGGCAACTCCACACTCAACGTGCTAAACGCCTATGCTCCCTCAGATCATCTTCAGTACTCAGATCTCCCAGACTTTTTACACACTGAGCCCACTGTCTTGGGGGGTGACCTGAATACTAGACACAAGAAATTTGGTGACCCCACCACTAACACCAATGGTAGGAGACTTATCTCACTTCTCAGCGTATATGAAGATGTTCAAATTATAGGTAATAATGAACCAACACACATCTATGGCGGGGGTCTAGACAAGTGTATTGGTTTTAATCTATCATACACAACTCATAGCTCTGATGTTGTCACTGATCTCATGTCTGACCACAAGCCAATCCAAGCTAATATACATGTAGCCAATGACACCCCCACTGGTGGTACATGTAGCCAATGCCTCCCCCTGGTGGTACATGTAGCCAATGCCTTTCCCTGGTTGTACATGTAGCCAATGCCTCCCCTGGGTGGTACATGTAGCCAGTGCCTCCCCCTAGTGGTACATGTAGCCAATGCCTCCCCCTGGTGGTACATGTAGCCAATGCCTCCCCCTAGTGGTACATGTAGCCAATGCCTCCCCCTGGGTGGTACATGTAGCCAATGCCTTTCCCTGGTTGTACATGTGGCCAATGCCTCCCCCTAGTGGTACATGTAGCCAATGCCTCCCCCTGGTGGTACATGTAGCCAATGCCTCCCCCTAGTGGTACATGTAGCCAATGCCTCCCCTGGTGGTACATGTAGCCAATGCCTCCCCCTGGTGGTACATGTAGCCAATGCCTCCCCCTAGTGGTACATGTAGCCAATGCCTCCCCTGGGTGGTACATGTAGCCAATGCCTCCCCCTAGTGGTACATGTAGCCAATGCCTCCCCCTGGTGGTACATGTAGCCAATGCCTCCCCCTAGTGGTACATGTAGCCAATGCCTCCCCCTGGTGGTACATGTAGCCAATGCCTTTCCCTGGTGGTACATGTAGCCAATGCCTCCCCCTAGTGGTACATGTAGCCAATGCTTCCCCCTGGTGGTACATGTAGCCAATGCCTCCCCCTAGTGGTACATGTAGCCAATGCCTCCCCTGGTGGTACATGTAGCCAATGCCTCCCCCTAGTGGTAAACTCAACAGACATAGACTCACAATTCATAAACTTTGCTGCACATTTTCTCCCGTTCCCTCCACCACCTCCCCCTTTCTCTCTCCCTCTTTGCTCCAGCTCCTCCTCACCCTTTCTTCCTTTCGTCCCTTTCTCCACGTCTTCCTTCCCCCTCCTCCCCCAGGCCACATTCACCCCCTCCCCACCCCGTAACCTTACCAGAACTAAGGACAATATTTATTGGTAAGTGTGGGAAGATGAGGCAGGTGGACCAAATTACTGAAGGGAAGAGTGACCTCCCTCCCTCCCTCCCTCCCTCTGACACACTCCCTCACCCCCCTCCGACACACTCCTCCCTTCCCTTCTTCCCTCTCTCCCTATTCTGCAAACCTATTCTCTCATGCCCCCCTCCTTACACAGTCTAACACCCCCCACCCCCACACTTACCCCCCACCCCCACACTTACCCCTCCACTCCCACACTTACCCCCCCACCCCCCTCCTCGCTTCATGATTCAGGGGGGGAGATAAATGATGGTGAATTGTTTTTTTGTTATTGTTGTGATTGTTGTTGTTGTTGATGTTATTGTTGTTGTTGTGATTGTTATCGGTATTGTTGTTATAGAAGTTGTAGGTGACGGTCGGAACCTCACCATAGTATGAGGCTAGAGTAGTGCTGCTTATATCACTGACACCATACCTATCACCATCACTGACACCATACAGGAGATATTACACCGAGACTCTACCTTAACTAGACACGTGTAATGTGTTAAGTCAATGTATGTAGTTACGGTTTAATTTTTTATGATATTTTTGTGTTTTATCTTTAAGTGAAACAGTCAGGCAGATCGTCACATCTTCACTTACGAGAAACATTGATCACTGTAAGGTACTCAACAACTGTACCGAAACACAGCCAATACAGGAACGTAACGTGTTGTGTACTGTGTGTCTAGGTAAAGGTCATCCAGGTCATTCTCCTCCTGTTAGCCTGAATCAGTTCTGTTGACCTCCTGCTAAACATTCACCTCCTGTTGGACATTGATGAACTATGCATGGTTCCCAGATGGGGCTGTAAACACCTCTGCGCTTCACCTTGCACAGGATGTAAGGGGGTGCCCAATAAACTAGCACCCTCGGAGACAATCTAAAAAAATCTAAAACAAAGTCTTGTAGTTCTCCCTGACCTCCCCGTGTGTACTACTGAGGGTGCACGAGTGTCAGGGTGAAGCTGTGACCTCCCCGTGTGTACTACCGAGGGTGCACGAGTGTCAGGGTGAAGCTGTACTACTGAGGGTGCACGAGTGTCAGGGTGAAGCTGTACTACTGAGGGTGCACGAGTGTCAGGGTGAAGCTGTACTACTGAGGGTGCACGAGTGTCAGGGTGAAGCTGTACTACTGAGGGTGCACGAGTGTGTCAGGGTGAAGCTGTTCTACTGAGGGTGCACGAGTGTCAGGGTGAAGCTGTATTACTGAGGGTGCACGAGTGTCAGGGTGAAGCTCCACTAAACACAGCCTCGTACTGCACCTCAGATCTCTGTTGGCTGGAGACAACTTCTGTGATCAAGTTAACATCCATAATGAGGAGAGTTGAATAAGACCAAACACTGAAGTTCATTGATGTTAGTATTGTTGAACGTATCTGGGTGATGTGTAGAGCTGACTAACATGGAGTATGGTTAGGTTAGTTAGGTTAGGTTAGGTTAGGTTTGGTTGGTGTGGGGGCCTCAAATAATAGTTGATGATAATGATGATAATTGAGTGAGTCAATCTGTCAGTCAGTTAGTCAGTCAGGAACGACGCCCATGCAGCTGATAGAAGCACCTAAAAATAATCATCAGCATAACGTGAATGATATTTCAGCTGACACTATCTGACGCTTTATTCCCTGTTGATACTAGCTGACACTGGCCTACGCTACTTTCTGCTGACGCTGGCTGACACTGGCCTACACCACTCCCTGCTGCCACTGTCTGACACTGGCCTACGCTACTCTCTGCTGACGCTGGCTGACGCTGGCTGACATTGGCCAATGCTATTCCCTGCAGACGCT
Source organism: Homarus gammarus (assembly GCA_958450375.1). NCBI lineage: Eukaryota > Metazoa > Arthropoda > Malacostraca > Decapoda > Nephropidae > Homarus > Homarus gammarus. The sequence continues at coordinate 1,058,713 of CAUDMG010003808.1, forward strand.
AGCTGACGCTGACCAACGCTACTCCCTGCTGAAGCTGGCTGACGCTGGCTGACACGAGGAAGGCCACAAGCCGGGGTGGAAGTCGCAATTTTCCTCAGCATTTCCGTTCAGTGTGGAAAATTGTGTTGTGGCCAGCGGTTCACACGGCCCTCCTCCCCCTCCTCCCCTCTCCTGCCTCCCTCTCCTCCTCCCCCTCCTCCCCCTCCTTCCCTCTCCTGCCTCCCTCTCCTCCTCCCCCTCCTTCCTTCTTTTCTTCCCTCCTTCCCTCCGTTCCTCCCCTCCCTCTATCCCTCCTCCTTTCGCCCCTCCTTCCATCTTCTCCCCTCCCTCCTTTCCTCCCTCCCTCCTTCCCCTTCCTCCCTCTCTCTTCCCTCCATCTTTCCCCTCCTCTCCTCCCCCATCCGACCTCCGTCACCTTCCCCACCCTCATTAGGTCCCCCCCTCTGCCCCCACAACCTAACCCTTGCACGAGTAAATATACACTCAGGAGTACTGTGTACGTGTTACTGTGTACGTGTTACTGTGTACGTGTTACAGTGTACGTGTTATACTGTACGTGTTACAGGGTACGTGTTACAGTGTACGTGTTATACTGTACGTGTTATTGTGAACGTGTTACAGTGTACGTGTTACAGTGTACATGTTATACTGTACGAGTACGTGTTACAGGGTACGTGTTACAGTGTACGTGTTACAGTGTACGTGTTACTGTGAACGTGTTACAGTGTACGTGTTACAGTGTACGTGTTACAGTGTACGTGGTACAGTGTACGTGTTATACTGTACGTGTTACAGTGTACGTGTTACAGTGTACGTGTTAT
>CAUDMG010003809.1:0-12500 GCA_958450375.1 Homarus gammarus
TGATACTTAACAGACAGACAGACAGACATGCAGACAGACACTGTTCAGTAAGATACAAACACGAACAAACTTCAACACATTTGTTCAGTCAGACAGATACAGACTCAGACAGATACAGACTCAGACAGATACAGACAAACAGACATCCATCTTTAACCTGACACGTAACTTCCAACTTGGGCTCATTGTCGTTCATGTAAATTACCAGCCAAAGCAATTCGAGTCAAGTAAACTTAAACAAAGACAAAATTGACACAAGGAGAGTTGTCACTGATGTAAATAGACTTTAGTGTTTACATTTAGTAAAGTTGAGGCACAGCTGATCGGGGGGGGGAGGGGAGTGGGGAAGTTATCGCGGAGATGAGATGACGTCATGGGAACCGATGCTAGGAGGATGTGTTGATGTTTACTTGCCAGACAAGTATATTAGTTAATGGTAGTTAATATTATTATTACCTATAACTACTACTACTACTTCTACTACTTTAAAATGTGGCCTCCAAGCCTCCCCACAATAGCCACACCTTCGCCACCATTTATTTATCTTAATATTAAATATCCTAATACATAAGAAGCTATCCTATCTGTGTAAAATTAGTTGAGAGCCGCAGATCTATGCGGCATTCAGTGACTGTAGCCTCATAGTCAATATCTGCAGCAGTTTGTCGGAAGTAGGGGCAGAAGCTCATCGTTTCCCCTGAGGCAGAGCAAAGCCGACCGAAGGAGAGAGAAGGACAGTCGAACAGTCTCATGCCAGGCTGTAACATAACTTCTGGGCTGCTGCTTCTGTTCGGAGATCCGCTCCGCGAGTCTGGCGTAGAAACATCTTTTGCACTTGGGCCCATCCCACCAGAGGTTGTGAACAACTAGAGGAGTGAAGCTGCCTTGATCAACATTTTGTGTATTCTCGTCCCCATATGCCCTTCTCTTGTCGTTCTCGTTCCTCCTATGTGCAGCATCGAGAGCTAGGTTACGGTGACAAACGGCCATGGATCAAAAATCCTGATGTCGAAAAAAGCTCGCTGTCCCCACGTCCAGAATCCTCGAGCACTGACGTCCACACGGGCTTCGTTAGAAAGTGTTTGAAGTCCTATGTTGGAAGATCTCGCCATCCAGTGGAAGGAGGGTCGGTTCTTCCATGACGTCCCGCAGATTTCCTTCAACATATTTGCTGTGAGATCCCTTACCTCGTCATGCCTCATGCATATGAAGCCCCCCTTCTTGCACATCATGGCGTGGTCGCCATCATAGCAAAGCCACAACCCGCATTGGGAGGGCAAAACCATCTACTGGCCAACCGTACCTTTGAGCAATGGCATCTGTAAATTCTTGTTTGTTAAGGCTGAAACCATTTGCCCTTATCGGTAACGTAGTTAACCAGTTCGAGGCGCCCACCTCCTGCGCTATAGCTACTTTTTTTGTCAAATTTTCTGGAACCTGCAGCAATAGTTGCTGCAACATGTCATTTTGGCAGTTAGTCCCATCCCTCCCAGTCTTTGGTGGAAGTGCAAGAAGTGTTCTTTCTGCTAGGGTTAAGTCAGGGTGTTTCACTAGTTTGGGAATGAACTTGACACTGATTGCTTCTTCCAAAGGGTGGAGGAGGGGTCCGATCTCAGGGATGTATGCATCAGGTAGTTCCAACGATGCTTGACTCCATGGGTGAATGCTGCAAAGCCGCATGTGGCTCTGTGTTAGCAATCTCCGATAGAGCTTGGATTTCGCTAACCCACATCATTCACCTTTCCCGCTACGTTCTGGGTCTTGAAGTCCATAGTGCCAATTCTGCGCCTAGATGTCTTTGGCCGTCCTTAGTTATTTTGACCTCACTTTCGCCGAAAACCTCCAAAGCCCGATCATAATGATCTGGCTTCACGATGAGGAAGGACTTGCTGGCGTTTGGGTGGTACCCTATTTGTGGACCTCGCGATGTTACCAGGTCCCACCACTTTTTGATGTCCTCCCACTTTTCCTGCTCCTGTGAGGTCATCAGCATATGCCACTTGTTTGACCCCAGTTGTTTCAAACTTTATTTCGTTTTTGAGCACTGATAGGCCTATTGCAAACATTGCCATTGCACCGGGGTCCCCCTGTGTTGTTCACTCAGTCGACTGTAGGATGGTATCACCTCGTAGAGCCTTGTTGTTTACTATGTAGAGGTCTGAAGGATTCCTATACGAGTTTTCAACATACATCGCAAAGCTAGGACACTTGATCTTGATGTTGTGCAGTGCAGCCTTGCGGTTAAATATGTTGAATGCGTTTGAAGCATCCACCAGGAGAACGGCCTCGCAATCACGCTGCTCAAATATCAATCTCATTGGCGTGAATGGCCGCCTCCCCACCAGCCTGGTGGCCAGCACACACTTGTAGGTTCCCTGCTGCTTGCCCTGACATCGTCCTTTACCACCTCCATTATGCACGTTTCCGATAATCCGCCTCAGCACTTCCCCCACCCCTATAGGTCTACATCCTGGTTTCTTTTCCAGAGGAATAAGGCGGCAGGCCGTCAGGGCCTGGAGGTGATGGCAGCAAGAGGATGCAAGCTTTCTTGCAAGGGCGGCAATGGTGGTGGTGGTGGTTTCGTGACGTCACAACAGTATCTGATTGACGGTACTCTACCACTACACTATACCCACACTACACCCACTACATGCACACTACACTACATCACACTACACTATATCACACTACACCCACACAACAACCCATACTACACCCATACTACACCCACATTACTCACACTACACCCACCACCCACACCACACCCACATTACATCACACTACACCCACACCCACACCACACCCACATTACATCACACTACACCCACACTACACCCACTTTACATCACACTACACCACACTACACCCACACCACACCCACACTACACCCTCATTTCATCACACTACACCCACATTACATCACACTACACCCACAACCACACTACACCCACTTTACTCACACTACACCCACACTACACCACACTACACACACTTTACATCACACTACACCCACACTACACCCACACTACACCACACTACACCCCACACTACACCCACACCACATCCACACTTCACCCACATTACATCACACTACACCCACACCCACACTCCACCCACACTACACCCACGCCCACACTACACCCACTTTACATCACACTACACCCACACTACACCACACTACACCCACACCCATACTACACCACACTACACCCACACCCACACTACACCCACACCCACACTACACCTGGTCCTGCACCTCCAACAAGATTCCTGTATTGATTATTGAGTGTAATTATGTGGATAGCTTTCACAGGTGGCTGACGGACCTGGGCTGTGTTGGAGGCCGTATCGGAGGCTTTGGAGGCTTTAGAGGCCGTGTTAGAGGTGTGGGCTGGAGGCCGTGTTGGAGGTGTGGGTTGAAGGCCGTGTTAGAGGTGTGGGTTGTGTATAGATATGTGGGTACCAAGATATGTGAACACGCCTGACGGCAGGACTCTGTTACCATTCATTATACCATTTATTCACATGTCTGTATTACCATATTATCATAGCATGTCTGATATCTATGCTTATGTCTAATGCCTATGTTCACTCACTATGTCCCGATATACTATGTCTGTACCGCGCTAGTCGAGTAATTAGAAGACCTCATTTATTGTCCTAGTGATGTCTAGCAACTCTCCTTGCCCAGCTAGACAACTTGCCTCAGATCAGCCTCGGCCTACACACGGCCCGGGGTCCCTAGTTCCCGCTTCTGTATCGGTCGGCTATCACGCCAAGTCTTGTACCACTTATTGAATATATCTACTGCTCGTGCTCTGGAGTTTGAAGAACCTTGTCTAGGATTTCATCCCACCACATGGCGCAGTTGAGTAGCTCCAACACGACAGTTCACAAGTTGCAAAAGCCGGCCTAGTCTGTACCCCGGCCTCCTCTGTTTCCCGCCCAGAAGATATACTCCACGGTGCCCCTGGATTTAAAGTGCTTTGTGACCTTGTGAAGTGCAGTGCCTTTTATGTCTGTTTGCTATGTCTCTGCGGCCTTACAGGTAGCAGAGACGCCTTCAGCCCAGTCTCCAAGACAGCACCTCCGGCATACACCCCCGTCCACGTAGGCCTAGAAGCCACTGACTGACTCCCCCTGACTGAGTCACCACCAGCCCCGCCCGGGCGCGCGGAGTACCCCGCTGCCAGCCGCCTTCTCTCACTCCACAAATATTAGTCAATACTCTTTTACTTGCCCGCCAGTTCCTGCACTTAAGCAAGTACATTGACGAAAACATAGCACTTCACCTTATTCTCCTTGTCTTTCCCATCGCAACCATACCAAACACGAGATGTCTGACCACGACGATTTGCTGGGAAATTTAGATGAGGATTATGAGGAAGACGAAGCCTCACAGACCCTCCCACCCCCCCTCACGCCTCACACGCCGAGCGCGCCAAATTCAAAGGATGGGAGCCGGATATACGTCAGTTAATTCACTTCCTACAAGTTTCCCAAGAGAAGGAAGCCCAAAGACGTCAATTAGAGGAGGAAAACGACGTCAAGAGGAATTGTCAAGACGTCAAGAGGAATTGTCAAGACGTCAAGAGGAATTGTCAAGACAGTCAGAGGAATCAGCTTACCGTCTTCAACTTCAACAACAACACCAAGCTGATACCCACAAATTCCTGGGACTATTCGAATTGCTGACAACGATGACGACTTCACCAGCTGCCACAACCAATTCGCCAGCTTCAGCCTCTTCATCTATCCTTCAGACAACGCCTCCTCACACGTCACCTAGCCCCCTTGGGTATACCTCAGTGCCTTCTCAACCACCTGCTCCAGTCTCAACTCTCGTCGACCTCTCCGTGCCTCCTCCACCGCTTGCCGTCCCGAGCACACCCCCTGCACAGCAAGTCTTCAGTTACACCAGCCCCCCACCCCCTTCAATCTGATGCAACATATCAAGTATACCGTCAAAGGCGACGTCGTTTCGAAGACTTTGCTGTCATGTCTGACCTCAACCGAATGCCCCCTCATAAACAACTCATCCAATTAAGATCGTGCATTTCCCTCGAAGTCCACGCCTCCTAGAGCACACGCTAGCCATTCCCCCTGATTCCTCCATGTCAGTGAAAGAGGTCTTAGACGCCTTGCAGAGTCATTTCCGTGGCCTCCGCAATGAAGCTTTGCGTCGCAGGGAACTGCTATCCTGCAAACAAGCTTCTGGGGAATCATTCTCAGACTTCTATGCACGACTTAAGGACCTAGCCAGCCGAGGTGGACCTATGTACAGGCGATCCTGTAAACCTGTGCTGAGATCCAGCTCAAGATGATCTTGCTGATGGGTGTCCGTGACGCGGACCCTCTACAGACACTCCTCACCCTTGACGCCGCCTCTCCCCTCACCGACTTCGTCACCTGTTTGCAGGTCGTATGAGGCCACAAGAGAGGCTGCCTCAGCTATACACTCATCGCCATCTCAAGTTAACGCCGTCTCCACCTACAAGAGGAATCAACGCCAGATGCAGACGGCGTCCTCTCCACCAGCCCCGTCACAGTCACCAGTTTTTTCACGGAATCCTGCAGAAGCTGTCAGCGCCAGCACGGTCCAGGAAAGTGCCCTGCGGCTGATAGTACATGTCGAGACTGCGGGTTTCAAGGCCATTGGCCCCGCACACCTCGATGTCCCGCCAACAAGGTCTCATGCAACGCTTGCAACAAGCAAGGACACTTCGCCAAGTGTTGCGGGTCCACCAAGAAGCCTCCATCTCCAGGTCAAACCGTCTCTTCACCGTCTCCCAAGAACAACAAAGGATGCCGACGCGTGGATGATGCCTCGAGTGACAGGTCCTCCAAGCCCGTCAATGTCTGCCTGTCCTACGGTACCAACTCTTCCAACCTCCTGATGATACCTGACACGGGCGCGGACATCACGGTGATTGGACCAACACACCTGGACGCCCTCAACATTCCCAGGAGTAGCCTGTCACCCACAGCCATGAACGACGTGCTCACAGCGGACGGGTCCCCGATGTCTCCAGCTTTGGGTTGCTTCAAGGCAACATTACAGCTCGGTCCCAAGTCTTGCCTTGCCACAGTCCACGTCCACGAGGGCATCCAAACCCCTCTCTTGTCATGTGGCCATTGTCAGGACTTGGCCATCGTCTCATCCGAGTTCCCAAAGCCCATCCTCGCCGTGACACACCTCAACAGGTGTGCAGAGATACCTGTCTCAGCCATGACCACACCTGCTGCCGCCCGGGAGTTCTTTCTTCGCCAGTTCAGCGACGTCCTTGTCTCCAAGTCCGACCTCCAGAAGACGCCGCTCAAGAAGATGACAGGCCCCCCGATGAGAATCCACCTCAAGCCTGGCGCGACGCCTTTCGCCACCCACACACCCAGGCCTATCCCCTTTGCCCTACTGGACAAGGTGAAGGCGGAGCTCGATTCTCTGGTGCAGCAGGGGATCATCAGACACGCCGGCGAGGAGCCCTCCGAGTGGTGCCACCCTATGGTCTTGGCACCCAAGCCTGTAGGTGTTCGCATCACAGTGGACCTCACCCATCTCAACTCGCAGGTCTCCCGTCCCGCCCATCCATCGCCTACGCCCATCCAAGCAGTCCGCAGCGTCACCCCGTCTGCAAAGTTCTTTACCACGGCAGATGCACTACATGGGTACTGGCAAGTCGACCTGGCGGAAGAAGACCGCCACCTCACTACATTCATCACGCCCCACGGCCGCTTCCAACACTGCCGCGGACCCATGGGCTTCGCAGCAACGGGGGATGCGTACTGCCTCCGTGGGGATATGGCTCTGCAGGGTGTCACCAACTGCGTGAAGGTCGTAGATGACATCCTGCTCTTCGACGATGATCTCCCGGCCCACTTGAACCGAGTTCATCTGATGCTCACAAGATGTCGTGCCCATGGTATCACCCTGAACAAAGATAAATTTGTGGTCGCCGCCTCCCAAGTTAACTACTGCGGCTACAACATCTCGCCAGAGGGGATCTCAGCTGATGAGGAGAAGGTCAAGGCCATCAAGGACTTCCCTACTCCAGCGAACCTGACCGACCTCCGCTCGTTTATGGGCCTGGTAAATCAGCTGGCAGACTTCTCCCCTAAACTCGCCACATCAGCCCAACCTCTACGCCCCCTCATGAGCCCCAAGCGCTCCTTCCTCTGGACTCCTGACCACGACCTAGCGTTCAGGAATGTTAAGAAGGCGTTGCTGTCACCACCAGCCTTGGCACCCTTCGACCCGTCCTTACCAGTGGTCCTCCAGACCGACGCCTCCCGTCTATACGGCCTCGGATATGCCCTCCTTCAAGATCACGGCCAGGGTAGACTGCGCTTAGTTCAGTGTGGCTCCAGGTTTCTGACGGACACGGAGACCAGATACGCCACCATCGAACTAGAGATGCTGGCAGTCGCCTGGGCTATGGCCAAGTGCCGCCTTTACTTGTTCGGCCTTGGGCACTTCACCCTCATGACGGACCATCGCCCGCTCATACCCATCCTCAATCACCACACGTTGGACGCCATCGAAAATCCTCGCCTCCAACGTCTCAAAGAGAAGACCGCCCCTTACGTCTTTACAGCCGTGTGGCGCGCCGGGAAACTTCTGTGCATACCAGACGCCCTCTCCCGAGCCCCTGTTAGTCGCCCCACACCTGAAGATGAAGTCGACTGTACCACGGCCGCGGCTCACGTTCGGTCTTTAGTGACACACACAGCCACTTCTCTTGCTGACAAGATGACGACGACGCCCCCCATCGAAGACGATAGGACTCTCCAGGAGCTCCGCATCGCCGCCGCTCAAGACCCGGCATACGTCCAACTCCTCGATTACGTCTCCACTGGATTCCCCACCAACCGCTACAACATTCACGCCTCCGCCCTCCCCTTCTGGAAGCTAAGGGATAGCCTCTATGCGGACGGAGAGCTGGTGTTGTACGGCCCCAGGATCGTCGTCCCCGCTGCCCTCCGCCGGCGCACCTTATCCCGCCTCCACGACAGCCACCGCGGCGTTGAAGCCACCAGGCGCAGAGCCCGTCAGACCGTCTTCTGGCCTGGTATTGACGCCGATATTAGGAGCACGGTTGAGGCCTGTGAGCCTTGCCAGCAACTCCAGCCCAGCCAGCAACAAGAGCCGTACCTGTGCAATGACCTCCCAAAGCGGCCCTTTGAATCCGTGTCCGCCGACTTCTTTAATGTGGCCGGAAAGTCTTTCCTGGTAGTCGCCGACAGGCTCTCTGGATGGCCCGTGGTAGTTCCCTGTGGTCGGGACACCACCTCTTCCAGGGTCATCCGGATGTTTTGTTGCTTCTTCCGGGAAGTCGGAGTGCCTCTCCGCCTCCGAACCGACGGTGGGCCCCCGTTCAATAGCCACGAGTTCAAGAGCTTCGCCGAACGCTGGGGCGTCCACCACATCGTCACCTCCCCTCATTACCCGCAGGCGAATGGCCACGCTGAGGCAGCGGTAAAGTCCGTAAAATACCTCATCCTCAAGACAGCACCAACGGGGAACCTGGACTGCGAGGAGTTCGACAGGGGCCTACTAGAACTCCGTAACACCCCTACCCCTGCCGGACGCTCTCCTGCCCAGGTGTTGTATGGCCGCCCCCTTCGTACTTGTGTGCCTGCCCACCCCCAGTCCTTCTTAGATGAATGGCAGATCAAGGCGGACGAGTGTGACCGCCGTGAGGCTGCCCGGATGGCCCAAGTGACAAGCCACTATGACGCCCACGCCCGCCCCCTTCCCAGGTTGACCGTCGGCCAGCAAGTACGAATCCAGGACCCGACGTCACACCGCTGGGACAAGGTCGGGGTCGTCATGGGCCGTGGCGAGTCTCGTTCGTACCAAGTCCGCCTCCCCAGTGGTCGTGTGTGGTGGCGAAACAGACGCCATCTCCGCCCAGTGCCATCCTCTAGTGACGAACCTTCCTCCCCGTCCCCTGTGTCCCCTTGCCCAGACCAGGAACGAAGGTCGTCAGTTGATCCCCCCATCGTCCCTCGCCGCTCCCCCCGACTCATGAAAAAGAGTCCATAGCCGCTCGAGATTGCACTACGAGCGTAAAGGGGGAGGGAGGTGTATAGATATGTGGGTACCAAGATATGTGAACACGCCTGACGGCAGGACTCTGTTACCATTCATTATACCATTTATTCACATGTCTGTATTACCATATTATCATAGCATGTCTGATATCTATGCTTATGTCTAATGCCTATGTTCACTCACTATGTCCCGATATACTATGTCTGTACCGCGCTAGTCGAGTAATTAGAAGACCTCATTTATTGTCCTAGTGATGTCTAGCAACTCTCCTTGCCCAGCTAGACAACTTGCCTCAGATCAGCCTCGGCCTACACACGGCCCGGGGTCCCTAGTTCCCGCTTCTGTATCGGTCGGCTATCACGCCAAGTCTTGTACCACTTATTGAATATATCTACTGCTCGTGCTCTGGAGTTTGAAGAACCTTGTCTAGGATTTCATCCCACCACAGGTTGGAGGCAGTGAGGGAGGTGTGGGTTGAAGGCCGTGTTGGAGGTGTGGGTTGGAGGCCGTGTTGGAGGTGTGGGTTGGAGGCCGTGTTATAGGTGTGGGTTGGAGGTGTGTGTTGGAGGTTTTGGCGTTGGAGAGATGTTGGATACTTATTGGAGGTGCGTGTTGGGGATACGTTAGAAGTGTGTTGGAGAGACGTTAGAGGTATGTTGGAGGCGTGTGTTGGAGAGGTGTATTGAACGAACAACATCACGGATTTGAAACATCTTGAGCTGAATCCAGGTGCTTGTTGAGAGAGAGAGAGAGATAAAAAGTGAGTGAAAGAAAGAGAGGAAGAGTGAAAGAGAAAGAGAGAGAGAGAGAGGCTGACAGAAAGAAACAGAGAGAGAGAGAAATAAAGAAAGAAAAAAAAGAGAGAGAGAGAGAGAGAAACTTGGTGCTGGTAACAAGATATATGAGCAAAGTCTCCCAAGAGTTGAACCTCCTCAGTTAGTCTCAAGTACTCCCTGGGTGAGAGAGACAGAGAGAGCACAACATATACACAATCATCCAGCGTTCTTACTTTTGTTATTGACTATTTTTTCTTTTGTTTAACTTGTCATTTTTGTTTTCTTGTTGTATACTTTTGTTGATATTGATTTCCTGTTTGATGGTTGTTTTTAGCTTTTGTTTAGCTGTTGCACTTTTGTTTAGCTGTTGTACTTTTGTTTAGCTGTTGTACTTTTGTCTGACTTTTATAACACTTAGTGTCTTACCAGCTCTTGTTAAACAATTACCCTTGATTTTCTTTTTTTTTCTTTTTTCAAACCTATCAGTTGGTCAATGGTCTATGTTCCCCCTCCCCCTCCTTATCCCCCACCCCACCCTACCTCCCCCTACCCACCCCACCCTACCCACCCCACCCTACCTCCCCCTACCCACCCCACCCCACCCACCCCACCCCACCCCACCCCACCCCTGCTTTTTTTCTTCAAGAGTGGGGAGTAAGTAGCTCTTTTGTTAACTTTTATTTGTGGCTTTTATTTATGTTGAGTAACGTGTTGTAAAGCGAGAGTAACCAAACAGCTAGTGGTGCCGCGGTGCCTGTAAACAAAAGGACTTGTTGACACCGTCTTTTGTTTGCCAGAATACTTGACACCTTTTTTTCTGTTTTTTTTTACCTTTGATGTACTGTATCTACCTGAGGTTATTTGCTTTGTTTGTTTGTTTGTTTTTGTTGTGGTGTAAACATTGTAAACAGTTCTTCATTCGGGTTTAGTTTTTTTTAGTTTTGTTGTTGTTTGGTTGTTGTTTTTGTGTGTTTGTTATTGAGTTTGGTTTCATCTGTCAGTGTGTGTGTGTGTGTGTGTGGTCTTTTACATAGATCTGCTACAAACACACACACACACACACATACACACACACACACACACACACACACACACACACACTATTTTTCTCATCTTGTTAACAAAAATATTTGCAAATGATAGAGAAAGCGAGTGATGATTCTAACCCTGTCCAGCAAGTCGACAGCGAGGCGCTTTGTGGGATCAGATTCGACAAATAAAAGAATCAAAACCTTCCCGAGCTGTGTGGATCATGGAGTTTAATCCCCCCCCCCCCCCACCCTCCCCCCCTCCCCTGTCAGTCTGGGTTAGGTTAGGTTAGGTTAGGTTAGATTAGATTAGATTCCTTTTAACCTTGAGTGGCTTGTTTGATCTACTCACCAAATCCTTTATAAACACAAACACTCTCCTCGATCAATGAGTATCTTAAACCCGTAGTAACATCTCAGTCTTCAGTGTTGTGGCAGCCAGAATCTTGTGTTGTTTTGATTGGGAGATGAAAGCAAGTTGTAAAGTCAGTACATGGCTCTGGGAATCAACTTGTCGGGATCTTAATTCGTGGTGTGAGGTGGAAGGTGTTTGTGGTGTCAGTGGCAAGGTGTTTGTGGTGTTAGTAGTGTTTGTGGTGTCAGTGGCATGGTGTTTGTGGTGTCAGTGGGAAGGTTTTTGTGGTGTCAGTGGCATGGTGTTTGTGGCGTCAGGTGGAAGATGTTTGTGGTGTCAGGGACAAAATATTCATGGTGTCAGTGGCAAGGTGTTCGTGTTGTCAGTGTGAAAGTGATTTGATCCCAGTGTTTACAGATCAACGTAGATGAAGCCTTGAGCCGGGAGTATCTAATTCACCTCTGAGGAATGTCTTGAGGTGTATTTCTGGGTCTCTGTGTGTTTGTCGGGAGGTGTGGTGGTGGTGGTGGTGGTGGTTGTGGTATATATCAGAAATTTAACTATATTTTTATTTGATCTATTAAAATATAGTTCTAAATTTTATAAACATATTTTCTTTTTATTTATTATTTATTTGTTTATTTATTATTTATTTTTGTCATTCTTCTTTGTGGTTATATCAAGTCAAAAGCATTAGATGACTCGTGTCCTTGCAGGTCTCGTCTAACAGTGTGAACCAGGAAGTGACCCCCAGGCAGCTATGTTAGGCCCCAGTCTCACACACACACACACACACAGGCAAGACAGATGGATCACATTGCTCACTCAGTAATACCGGCATGCAATTTCACACACACTGGTTCACCATGTACAAAGATTGTGTGCAGGTATATAATGTAGCCTACATATATACTGTAGTGTGTAGGTATATAATGTACATAGATAGTGTAGGTATGTGAATAATGATTTTAGACAGTACAGGTACACACATAATTAATATAGACAGTACTTACTAGGTTAGGTTAGGTTAGGTTAGGTTAGGTTAGGTTAGTATTCGGGTGTTTAATCATCAGGTGAATAAATTTGGGTGTATAATCTTCAGGTGATCACTATTTTCTTGTTAATTTTTATCCGGTAATAATAATAATAATAATAATAATAATAATAATAATAATAATAATAATAACAACAACAGCACAAAAAATATAATAAGATTTCTTCCACACAAAGTAAATAATTCTTTATTTTTCTTTCATCTGAGTTTTCTGGCTCGAGTTTCGGGAATATAT